>CM056595.1:13495566-13770566 GCA_029721355.1 Tegillarca granosa
AGTTATGGCAACGAAGTTTTCCAAAAGAACTGCCAACTTACAATGAAACAGCGAACATATACACACCAAGTTCATTTGTTTACCAAAGCATCGATGGACCTTCTTCAATTTATATACGTGCATGCTATGTACACAACTTTTACATGAATTTTATAAGGTTTTAAATATTGTTATAATTTCTTATTCAATAAAATAATTTATGTTTAAAAACAAGAACTATATTTTTCTTGCTTAATAATATTATTTTCTTGTGTTATTTACTGTCATATGACTTGTTGACTTGGAAATTCAACATTTTTAATAATTTTTAGCTTTCTAAATTTTTCATTTTAAAAGGCTGTCATTGCATCATTACCTGTCTTTGGTGTCAACCATTATGGATATGGAAGTTGGTGTGATTTTCACTTCAACGACAAATTCTTCAGAAGGACAGGGATATGTTAATTTCTTTATTTTTGAAGGTACATGGTAAATTTAGTCTGCATTAAAATGATTAATTACGGTATTCAAATAATTTTAGTTAACATTCATTCAACTACTTTAATACCAACAGCTGTTCTCACTATAAGAGTTAATCAATTAAAAATACTTCAACCTAAAACAACCTTGTTTATGAAAGCTTATGTACGTATTAGAAAACAAATAATTTAAACATAGTATTTTGCATGTTTCTTCATTTAAATAAACACAATTAGAGTTATGATGCGTTTGATTCATTAGGTAATTTCTATGGCCGTCATCACAATATTGTTGATAAGTATGTATTCACTGTATCTAAACTTATACTGAATATATTTGACTTACCATAGTTCCTTGTTCCTTTCATTTTCAATGTTGTCTTGCACGTGATTTGTGTAGGTAGCTAGACAGGAGGTGCTTACAGTTCCAGAGCACACGGCCTCCCTTCCTTGATGGAAGTTCACGTGTATTACTAAATTTGCCAGCCTTCAACGGTATTTACTTTGGTTTTGTTTGGGATAGTGATTTGGACAAGGACTGGTATGTTTGTGTTTTATTTATTTATTAGGTAATATTTACCTTAATTAAATAATTTACTTACCTTATTCATTAGGTTTCACTTTATAATTCATTTTAGGTTTCTTCTGCATGGCAGTAATCATAACATGTAATTTAGCAACAATTTTCGAAATGTGTCGAATGGGACGAAGAATAAAACCAGAATCTGTTCCAGCAGAAGTTCGAGCCATACGACATGATGAAACAAGATTCATTTTCCTGATGATAGGACTCTCTGTAATTTACATAATTTGTACTACGCCATACTTGGTAAACTCATTTTTGTTAATTCTATATAATTCCTATCCATTCTACTACCAGTATTTTCATTAATATATTGTATTCCCCATTCCTTCTCAAATTTGCTAAATAGTACTTAAAAAACTATAAATTACACAAAAATAATTTACTTGATTTATAAAGTTTTACTTTGTGTAAAGTTTCAATTATTGTTTTTAATGTGAAGGTAATTAATAGTACGTATTACTACTATCAGAAATACGATCAACTGATTGGATACAATTAAACACAAAGTATACTAGTTTTAAGCACTATTACTTTAATTTCAAAAATCAGCATCAACATTTAGGAATAAAAAGTATAAAATTCTAAAATCTGAATTGAAATCCTTTACTAAAATCATAATTTAACTGAAAAAGCACTATAATAACGGCTTATAAAAAACATTTTGATCTATTTTATGAAAATCATTTAAAAATTTTCCATAGGATTTTATAGTGTGGTTTCAAAAGAAGGTTCATCAAAATCATGAATAAAAGTATCCAGTCTTTATCGAGCATCATAAAAACTTTTAATTTTATGGAATTAATAGACATTCAAACTTTTATCTTTTCGAAATGAACTGCATTTACCATCTCAATTGTAGTATCTTTATGATAATATATACAGGTTCGATTAATGTGTAACCAACTTGGAGTCTATCCATCACTTAAAATGGACTACATTGCAGTGAGAATGAATCTAGGAAATAATATGGCAAACGCGCACATGTTCTTTTTGTCACAATTGTTGTTCAGTCAAAGATGTCGCAAGAAGGCCTGTAAAGGATCACAAATACAATCTCAACAAGCGATAAATACCTCAGCCATTACGGAAAGCGAACAAATACAGTCTGTGTCATATAGAAACAAGGCACAAAATGTGGAGAAAGCGTTTTATTCAGATAACGATAGTTTCGTATGATGTAAAAGTAATAACTTTGCTAACCACCAGCTTATGTTTTGATCAGTCATTTAAGACGATTAAGTTTGTTTAAACAGTTTCTGTTAAAAGGTTGATAAAACCGAGGTAATGGTTTTAAAAGAAAAGAACAGTTGTTAAGATAAATAAATATATTTATTGCATTGCATTCAAACGACTCTGAAGGAAACAGTCAAGGAAAGACGTGAAATAATTGAATTTTTTCGGCAAGGCAGTACATAACTGAAATGGTTCCGACAAGGCAAAGGAGAATCGAACCGGTCTGAGTAAGGTGGGGAATAACCAAAAAGGTACAGCAAGGTAGAGAATGACCGAAATGGACTCGGCAAGGCGGGAAATAATCAAGTAGTCTCGGTAACGCAGGAAAAAAGTTTCCGACAAGGCGGGGGATAGATAAAACGGTTCCATTCAGAATGTGTTGTACCTGTACAAAATTATACAATGATAGTTTTTAAAACAGAAAATTAACTTTTGATTGTTAACCTATTGTGTTTTTCAACTGCGGACAGAATCTACCTGAGATAAGCCAATTGTAGTAAAACTATTTGCATATTACAATAAGCTATGAACAGTTAATATCTACTCCGGACAAAGTATAAATCCCGCACTGCAAGAAGAAATAAACAACATATATGAGTGGAGCAAACAAAAGACAACTTCGTGTATGGACTTAGCCATCTAGAGAAAGAAGAACTTTTGTAAGAAATATGCCAAGATTGGCATAAAAAGGATAGCAAAAATGAAAATCTTGCCAAATGCGCATAGATTTCATAAAATTAGACTGCCTTGTCTAAAATATATAATCCAAGCTGACATAATAATGCCAGTATCTGAGGCGTAAAACTTTCCCGAAATAGGACTTTATGAAAATTAGCAAAAGCATCCTATAGATTGTGAATAAAACTAATAAGGACACATGCTTGGATATTCGTTTTTTTTAATAGAATGCGTTAATTCTACCCCACCTTTAAAACTCTTATGCTTATTTATTAAATATAGCTTCAAAATGATTTCATGTTCCTATTGAAGAATAATAAATATATAGATATAACGAAAACCAATTGTATTATATATGTTGTAATCAATGTTTCAACAAAAGAAGTGCTTTGATATGTGTGTGTGTGTGTGTGTGTGTGTGTGTGTGTGTGTGTGTGTGTGTGTGTGAGGGGGGAATAATATAGGTAAATGAACAAAAATTGTCTATTTTTGACATTTTATCACAAAAAATCTTAATTTATAAAAGCAGTGAAAAAGACATTTTTTAAACATTATGCAAAGGTCATTATTTTAAATTCTATACAATGAATTTTCAAAAAAATCATACACTTTGGCTCTTGTTTTCGAAATATCTTAAGTATTATCACCTCTATCCCTTACTTTTAAATTGCTTTTAACAACTCCAACCACAAAAATGACATGTTAAAAATTAATACGTTTATAAAACTTAACATATTCCAGTCTTTATCTATTTTTAAAAACAAAAAGTTTTTTTTCAGTTTCATTTTTATATCATTTTACTCCTATAGAAGCCAAGGCATTTTAAAATTGATCAAAATTGAATACTTATTACATTTCCGACCACTTTTTTTATTCTTATAACAAAACATATCAAGAAATGATATTTTGAAGCATATTGATAAATTGGATAATTTAAATATATATGTATAAAGCTTTTTACAATTCCAATGTCCGGAATACGTCTAAACCGTTGTCCGGTTTGTAAACCCATTTCTATCAGTAATTTTTATTTCGTTACTTTTAATGAATAAAATAAATCTATAATGACATAAAGCTAGCTAATTAAATGTAAGATCATTGACATTTTGACGAAATTCTCAGTCACATTTTAGAGCCGTGGGTGCATTCAATCCTGACCCAGGTTATCGGATGTAAACCGTTTGTACATATGGTATGCCTTTTTCCTTCATTTTGTACAAAAAACAATAAAATCAATTTGAGATGTTTTATAACATACACGCAGGTATTTTATGAAACCCAAATCTCTTGAAAATAATAAATCTTATGTATGAGGTCTCCTAAATTGGCTATAGTTGGTAGTTGAATAACAGGACGAGAAATTAAAAATATTTTTACGATCTAAAATGTTAAAAATGAAATAACACTTAAATATAATTGAACAGAAAAACATACAATAATGTAATGCCGATTGCAGAAAAAATGTTGTAGATGTACGATATTGATGATTGGTCGTTATTTTATGTTGAACATAGTTACTTCCCTTGGTATCGATACTTATATGTACCTTAAGATTGCTTGATTGATTTAATGGGGTTTTATCTTCCAGTCAAGAATATTTCACTTATATCGAGACGTCACTAGCTTTGAAGTGGCAAAAATTTTTACCTTTGCAGTGCGCTAAGGGCAAAGTGCAGGGAACGTGCCACGCTTGTCATTACACGAGACATCGGTTTTTAAAGTCTCATCCAAAGGACTCACTTTCATTTCTAAATGCCGGGTGCATGGCGGAAAATAGTCACTACCAATTTTCAAGTCTTGGACAGACCCGACTGGGGTTTCAACCATCGACCTTTCACATACGAAGTGGGAACTCTACCAACTGAGCTACCATAGTGGTTCTTACGTTAAGAGAAATAGAAGGGTGATGCAAACATTTGAAGAAAGCATTTAAAGCGGGATAACAGTAAAAATACCAAAAAAATCATTTATGAATAGTGTTCTATTGACACATAGTATTTTATATCAAATAACGTTCTGCACCGACAAAACAGAAAATTTAATCCAAGAGCATTTCATATAACTATTGAAAAAAACACATCATCAAAGTTCTAGCTCCACAGCTGGACTAAATAATTCCACAAGAAATTAAAAATAGAAGATAACACAAATGTACCTACAATATATATATATTTATATATATATGTGTGTGTGTGTGTGTGTGTGTGTGTGTGTGTGTGTGTGTATATATATATAAATATATATATATATATATATTTTTGGGTAAGAATGGTATCTAATTTTGCAAATGACAAAGTACCCAGTTTTATACAAATATTATGAAAAATGTTCTTTTAAACTGGTGATGTTAAAGTCAATTGTTATAATCTTCTTTACTGTTTTACTTTTTTCGTTGTTTTTTCTTATGTGTATCAGTATTTGTTCCCTTTTTGACTTTCGTAAATGAACACAAGATAAGAAAAATGTTTGATGTTCAAATACAGTATAAAATGTAACCAATAAATATGAACTTTTCTGATTTGATTAAATTGTTTAATTGGGTCAGACTTGATGATATCTGCGTTCCATAGCAAGCTCCAGATAAAACCTTCTCTTATTAGCAAAGAAAACAAAAGATTGAAAAAAGGAAGAAAGAAAAGAAAATGCAGCGTTTAATGGCTTATATAACGGTCTAAAATGGTTGAAATGTTAAGAAATGCCCTTTGTATGAAAATGCGTTAATTGAACTTTTCTTGTTGATTGTCTTGATAATATGTATACAGCTACATATCAATAAAAACGTTAATTTTATAGAACGAAGCAAAATATACAGTCTTATTGTACGAGTGGCCTTTACAACCTACAACCGTGTATCAGTTTTAACGCTGTTCATTTAAACGGCCTTTCTAAGTTAACGATGTTTTAAATCATAGTTTTTAATTCCAATTATCTTTTACAAACCACATTGCTGCGACTTTAAAACAAGATTAAGATTCATAAATCGTTAACAAAGACAGACATCAGAATTAATTATTTCATATCCTCTTTCACGATCTATGTTAATTTACATTTGGCATGGTTAAATTTATACCTGATTAATCTGCTGTTCCTTTTATTAAAATAATTACTTTTTTCTACAACCTTGGCTTCGAAACGAATTTATATCGAGCTTCAGGTTTAAATCATCTTTGATAAAAAATTATCTTCTATTTTCATACAAACTCATTAATATCCATATTGTTTGAGGTCACGATTCTTTAATAAATAATCGGTTGCAACTGAATTAGGTCATAATATGAATTGAGACAATGACTATCACCAAGAGATTTTTTTCAGATGTATTTGCGATATGGGTGTTTCACTTTTCTTGTATGGAGTCGTCATGTCATAGACATGGTCGTCCTAAAATCTTAAACATCTAAATTAGAATGTTAGGCATGTACTTATTTTTTTAACATTTAACATGAAATAAATAACGGCAATAATGCATGTGTGGGTATTAAAAGACTTCTGCGATAGATACATGTCTAATGCAATGTGCTGATGGCAATGAGTAATAAATGGTCTTTAATAGACGAATTTAAAAACCTCTTCAACCGAGGGAGACAAACCTTGTCCAAATAACTCGATACAATACAGTCAATAACACAAAAGAATATGAAGGAATTTACAACCATTTTTACTTAGATTTCTTAAGCTACAGGTATTTTGCAACTTTAGCAATCTGCTTTAAAACTATAAATAAATAAATGTGTCAAAACCAAATACACATGTTTTAAACTTAAAATCAATTTCAAAATAAAACTTTCAATTTCTAAATAGCTTAACAGATAACTAAAATAAAGTTTTCAACATTATTCAGGTTTAAATTAGGAAAATCTTGGTTAAACCGATACTAAACTGCGTTCTGATGCCAATTACCGTAACTCCAGAAGACATTGCTTGGTGATCAGGACCAGGGTGAAATTTCTAGCACATGGGTTTTTTCTACTTTTTCGAGTATTAAAACGTTTTATGCGAATCTAAGATATAACTCGGACTTGCTTTGATATTTTATTTGAAGACACGATGTATTATTTACATTGTCGAGTATATTTCTTTATCTTTAAATTCGCGATAAGCTATGTTCATGATTATCATTGGAGATGCTATGAATGGTATATTATTTTGAATAAAGTTCTCTTAAAAGTTACAGCAGTGTATTCAAGTGACAATAAAACACAAACATACCAGCCATATCTTCAAATAAAACATAAACATACCAGCCATATCTTCAAATAAAACACAAACATCCAAATTACAATCCCAAAATCCAAAACACAAGGTAAAACTTTTGAAAATTGGCCATTTCAGTTATATATGTGAACTTCCACAAGGGAAGTGAGGTCGGGTGCTCCGGAATAAAGAAACATGACACATGGAGCTACAAATATATCCAGTATAAGTTTGGATACAGTGACTTAGTACTTATAAACAATATTGTGATGACGGCCATTAAACTTTTAAGGGCCCTAATTAGCCTAAGCTTTCAATATCCTTGAGTCAATAATTTAAATCTAAGCAGCTTGCTTCGTTTAAGAACGGCCCCTGTGGTGACAAAAAAGCTCTACTATACCGTATTAACTGTGAAACATGCACCATACACAGGAGAGGCGGAAATATTACTGCAAAGGAACGGAAAGTTGACAAAGGAAAAATTGAAGTCATCATGTTTGTCGTAAAGCTTCAGATGTAATCTTTCGTGGGTGTCATAATTGAGGTACAAGTTCAAATATGAAGCAAAACATGAATAATCAGTCGTATCTTTTATTTCAAGCTCACTTTAATAGATGTCATTTACATATTCTGCATTTTATTTATTTTTAAGAGACAGAACGTTATCTATGTGTCTGTATGTGAAGCTGAATGATTATGGACAGGATTACTGCAGATTTGACAAGGTTCTTCAAATCTGCAAAAAAATAAATCTAGACTTTCATTTAACAAATAATGATAGTCAAAATTTGACGATGAGTTTTGTAAATCAAATGTTGAAGTAATTTATTTAGATTATCAATGCCGTATTATCATACTTTAAAAAGTATGAAGTTCACACCAATAAATGATTCGCCTGGCTATCATGTACATTTCATTTTGCCCTGAACAACAAATATTAGCTTATTAATTTTCATTATGCGTTTCTGTCTTTAATGTCTGAAGTTTATTGCAAAAAACGTGTTTGAACGGGCCAGGGAAAGTCTAGTTTCTTGCTCTAAAATTCATGCACTTGACGGTTTTAGAGATTTTAAAGTCATCCATTAGACGAATGTCTTACGTAAAACCTTATATAATTTGGGTTCTGTGTATTGTTCAAGATCACCTAATAGAATATGATAAGGAAGCGTTATTTGTTTTAAAAGTGTGTGTGTGTGTGTGTGTGTGTGTGTGTGTGTGTGTGTGTGTGTGTGTGTGTGAAAACCACACATGGGACTAAATAAAAGTGGACTTAATATACAGGCGGAGTCTATATTGAGAGTCATTTTCCTGTAAAAGTAAACTCATGTATTACCATTTAAAAAAGAGTAAAGAAATACCTGGTGCCTGTTAATACCTATTTGATATATATTAATAAAAATAATTGCATTGTATTTTTTAAAAAAGATTTTTCAAAGATGATTATTATAAAAACAAGCATTCTGAGAGTATTGCAAAACAATACATAGTCACCTAACGGTCGCATATTTCACTAATCCCAAAGTTTTAGGTAAAATGTACCTTATTATATGGTACAAAGATTTATTGTTTTAAATTATACATGTTGTTCAAGATGGCAAATGGAAACGAACCATAAACTTGATCTGCAACTCATCATGGTAGAGTCACATACCAAACATTAGTTCCATTACTGCAAGCGTGTAGAAAAAAAGTGCGGAAAACTAAAATTTCTGTGAATTTTCAAAGATCAAAGGACCATAACTCCGGTAAAAATTAGCAGATGGAAACGAAACCTGAACTTGATCTGAAACTCATCATGGTAGACTCATACACCAAAAATCAGATCAATGTCTAAAAGCAATTAGAACAAAAGAGCTGCAAAACTGAAATTTCAGTGAATGTTCAAAGTTCAAAGGGCCATAACTCCCGTAAAAATTAGTAGATGATAACGAAACATAAACTTGATCTGTAACTCATCATGGTAGAGTCACATACTAAACATTAAGTTCCATTTCTGCAAGCGTGTAGAAAACAAAGTGCGGAAAACTAAAATTTCTGTGAATTTTCAAGGATCAAAGAACCATAATTCCGGTAAAAATTAGCAGATGGAAACGAAATGTGAACTTGATCTGTAACTCATCATGGTAGACTCATACACCAAAATCAGGTCAATGTCTAAAAGCAATTAGAACAAAAGAGCGGAAAACTGAAATTTCAGTGAATGGTCAAAGTTCAAAGGGCCATAACTCCGGTAAAAATTAGCAGATTGAAACGAAATGTGAACTTGATTTGCAACTCATCATGGTAGACTCATACACCAAAAATCAGTTCATTATCTAAAACCATTAAAAAAAGAGCGGAAAACTGAAATTTAAGTGAATTTTCAAAGTTCAAAGGGCCATAACTCATGTAAAAATTTTCGGACCATAATGAAACGCTAACTTGATCTGCAACTCATCATGGTAGAGTCACAAACCAAACATAAGTTCCATTTCTGCAAGCGTGTAGAAAAAAAAGTGCGGAAAACTAAAATTTCTGTGAATTTTCAAAGATCAAAGGGCCATAACTCCGGTAAAAATTAGCAGATGGAAACTAAACGTAAACTTGATCTGTAACTCATCATGGTAGACTCATACACCAAAAATCAGATCATTATCTAAAAGCAATTAAAAAAAAAGAGCGGAAAACTGAAATTTCAGTGAATTTTCAAAGTTCAAAGGGCCATAACTCCGGTAAAAATTAGCAGATGGAAACGAAATGTGAACTTGATTTGCAACTCATCATGGTAGACTCATACACCAAAAATCAGTTCATTATCTAAAACCATTTAAAAAAAAAAGAGCGGAAAACTGAAATTTAAGTGAATTTTCAAAGTTCAAAGGGCCATAACTCATGTAAAAATTTTCGGACCATAATGAAACGCTAACTTGATCTGCAACTCATCATGGTAGAGTCACATACCAAACATTAGTTCCATTTCTGCAAGCGTGTAGAAAAAAAAGTGCGGAAAACTAAAATTTCTGTGAATTTTCAAAGATCAAAGGGCCATACCTCCGGTAAAAATTAGCAGATGAGACGAAACCTGAACTTGATCTGAAACTTATCATGGTAGGACTCATATACCAAAAATCAGTTCATTATCTAAAGCGTGTAGAAAAAAGTGCGGAAAACTAAAATTTCTGTGAATTTTCAAAGATCAAAGGGCCATAACTCCGGTAAAAATTAGCAGATGGAAACTAAACGTAAACTTGATCTGTAACTCATCATGGTAGACTCATACACCAAAATCAAATCATTATCTAAAAGCAATTAAAAAAAAGAGCGGAAAACTGAAATTTCAGTGAATGTTCAAAGTTCAAAGGGCCATAACTCCGGTAAAAATTAGCAGATGGAAACGAAATGTGAACTTGATTTGCAACTCATCATGGTAGACTCATACACCAAAAATCAGTTCATTATCTAAAACCATTTTAAAAAAAAAGAGCGGAAAACTGAAATTTAAGTGAATTTTCAAAGTTCAAAGGGCCATAACTCATGTAAAAATTTTCGGACCATAATGAAACGCTAACTTGATCTGCAACTCATCATGGTAGAGTCACATACCAAACATTAGTTCCATTTCTGCAAGCGTGTAGAAAAAAAAGTGCGGAAAACTAAAATTTCTGTGAATTTTCAAAGATCAAAGGGCCATAACTCCGGTAAAAATTAGCAGATGGAAACGAAACCTGAACTTGATCTGAAACTCATCATGGTAGACTCATATACCAAAAATCAGTTCATTATTCAAAAGCGTGTAGAAAAAAAGTGCGGAAAACTAAAATTTCTGTGAATTTTCAAAGATCAAAGGGATCATAACTCCGGTAAAATTAGCAGGGTAATGAAACGTTAAGTTGATCTGTAACTCATCATGGTAGACTCATATACCAAAAATCAGTTTATTATCTAAAAGCGTGTAGAAAAAAAGTGCGGAAAACTGAAATTTCTGTGAATTTTCAAAGATCAAAGGATCATAACTCCGGTAAAATTAGCAGATGGAAACAAAACGTTAACTTCATCTGTAACTCATCATGGTAGACTCATATACCAAAAATCAGTTCATTATCTAAAAGCATTTAGAAAAAAAGTGTGGAAAACTGAGGTGTGACAGACGGACGGACAGACAGACAAACAGAGTGCAAACCTATAGTCCCCTTTGGCTTTCGCCGGTAAGGGACTAGTAAATGTATTTTAATTTTAACTGAACTATACACTGATAAGATTATACGGTAAAAACACATAAAGCTGTTTGCTATATGTAGTAAGTCATTACAATGTGTATACGTAAATAGATCAAACATCATTATCAACATTATTATTGTCAATATTCATACTGATGTATAAGTAATGGCAACAATAATTTTAATATGTAAAGGTAACCTTGCTGACTATTATTGCACAAACTTAGAAATTTTTCTTTTTAATATTTCTTTCTTTTTTTTTTTCTTTTTTTTTTTTATTTTTTTTTTTTTGATAAACGGACTTCATAGATATGTCCAGGAGTCGTTTGGTCTGAAAAGTGTTGACTTTATTCGCATTGACAAGTGAACTTTACATGGAGGATCATTACAATATAAAAATCCATTGGGGTTATTACAGACCGTTGCAATAGACAGGAGCATTTTTAAAGAGGTGAACTCTTTAGCAGGTGTGTGTGTGTGTGTGTGTGTGTGTGTGTGTGTGTGATATTTAGTTGGTTTTTTTTATCTTTTTTTTTTTGTTCAAAGGGATTAGGGATTTTAAATTGCCTAAGAAAATATGTACCAATTTGTTTTAATCATCACAGTGCCATATATATTTATATTATATAACATTGCTGTTCTATAAGTAAATGCTCTTGAAAACCTTTAACATTTAATTTTATTTGATTAGCACCTAGCAACTTAACTTTCAGTATATTCATATATTTATGATGTTTGGTACTTCATAAAAATTGAATTTTTAAAAATTGCTGGTTTTAATTGGTTCTAACTGCATATTCGTAATAATTTTTCTCATCTCGTTTAAATGATTGCTTATTTTTTTTTACTGGTTATCCATCTTTAGATAGGTCATCATACTTCAATCAACACAGTCTATCTTATCAGTGTTCATAATTTTAATGAGTAATTTCATACTTTAACGAAGTATGTATTTAGTAACAAGGTTTAAATGTTTTAAGATTGATTGACATCTACGTATGTCTTTTCCATAAAAAATCCATATTCTATGTATGACATTACACATATAAAGGTCAAATATATATCAAAATAAATCGTAAACCTTATATATTGAAAAAAAAAAACTTTCTAAACACAGTTGTAAATACTAAAATAGAGACTTTTTCTGTGTTATGAAACAACTTCGTTCAAAGAAATAAATATTAAAATATAGCATTTTTATCTGTGTTATCAAACAACTTCATTTTAAGTATAGATGGAGATTGTTATACCCTATGGACCTACGTTAATTCACATGGCCACGCCCTCTTTTTAAAAAAAGGCATTTGTCTATGTTTTTGATAGAAAGTTTTGAAAAATATTTAACAAACAAGATCTACAAATAATTATAATCATGTAACGACCTATAATCACTGGTTTAAATGAAATAAATTGATCCAGTCGATCTAGTCGGTAACAATTTCTTACTAATAATGGTTGAAGACGCTCACATCGGTTGAAAATGCTTACACTGGATAAAAACGCTTACTAGTTGAGATACTGGTTGAATGCACTTACACGCTTACATTCGTTGAAGCAATTACAAAGGTTAAGTACGATGGTACAAGTTGAATTTGCTTACACTGGTTGAATGGTTTACACTGGTAAAATATGCCAACACTTATTCAAGACACACATATTGGTTGAATATGCTTTTACTGGTTGAAATACGCTTACGCTAATTGAATATGCTGGCACAAGTTGAATGCGCCATTTGAAATGAATGCAAAGATATACGGCGATCAAATATGCACATTATTTATACAAGTATAAACATAACATTTTCATTCATTGCTACCTAAGATCAACCAGAGAAGGTCGATCTATAAAATTTATGAAAGCCTGTGAAATCAAATTCGTGAATACTGCATAAAAAAAAACCATGCTATAAGATTTATTTTTCAAGATAAACTGACCTATTCTTTTCATTTTTATCATAATATTTCAGAACCCAAACAAGATGTTTGTCAAAATCTGACAAAATTAATGTATCAGTCAAGCCATTCAAATCATTCGTCATGTAATAAAGATTTACAAAATTCACTTTCTTGTGTGTGTGTGTGTGTGTGTGTGTGTGTGTGTGTGTGTGTGTGTGAGAGAGAGAGAGAGAGAGAGAGAGAGAGAGAGAGAGAGAGAGAGAGAGAGAGAGAGAGAGAGAGAGTTTCCTTATTTTGGGGTCTTATAAGTCTTTTCAACTAACCTATAATAAAAAGTTATATTTAACATAAAACAGAAAAACATAAATTAAAGCTAGTTAAAACAAAGAGAAATTTTGCACGTACCTTAATGAAGAATAATAAGAAATGCTAAGGTTTATTTACACTAATTTTTACTGACAGCTACAGGTATATTTAAAGCATTAGGTAATGATGACAAAGTGTCAAAGTTAAAAGATATGAATAAAAAAATTAAATGATGAAAAACTTTTCAGTATAGCGTAACAAACATTAATAAAATCATGGGCAACTCGAATTTATTAAACCTAATTATAAAAAAATTTACACTTCAAAGTTTGAAAAATTGCCGTAAACAATAAAAACAATTTCAAGAATAATTTATATTTAAATTGCCAATTTAATTCTAATTATTTATTTATTAATTAATTTATTTATTTTTATTACTTTAATGTTTATTTATTTATTTATTTATTTATTTATTTATTTATTTATTTATTTATTCATAATTTATGTTTTGTGTTAATGACTGTAATAATTGCTGATAACAGTTCGTCTAGCATACTAACTACAGAAAACGTAAATGTCATTATCTATATATTAAATGCAGAGAAAAGGTTTCCATCGGCTGAAAATATTTAATGTAAGTACAACACAGCGTGACCTCTGATATATACGTTCATTCAACCTGGCTTTACGTCATACTATTAATGAAGGACAAGTGTATTTTATTTTTAAAATAAATTTATATTTCCTTAAAATGTGGTCAAATCATTCTTTTTGGACTATCCCCGTGATTGTTAAAAAACGATTTAAAGCAGGTTTTAGACCAACGAATATTTAAACACTTAGTTTTGGTTACACGAATATCTCAAGTTAGGCTCAACTTTCTACCTAAGAAAAATCAACATGACATGAGGAAGTCTGACTGGAGGAAGCTAGATTCAAGATTAATTGAAGTCAGTTAAAATAATAATATTATTCAGACGTACTTAGCCTGATTTTGACAAGATGTCAGGATGATTTTAATAAAACTATGTGTCAAGTCGAACTTTGTTAAGTTATGTTTATACTGGAAAACATTGTTAAAAAGTTTATTCCATATGTTTTATTGATTTATTTTAAGTTCCCACCCAAAAGAACCTCGACTTTCATTTCGTAATGCCGAGAGTTTGGAGAAAGAACAGTCACTATCCAGTTTCAAGTCTTCGGTTAGATCCGGTCGGGGTTCGAACCCGCGACCTCCCACTTACGGAGCGAGCACTCCACCAACAGTTAAATCAAGTCGGACTTAAGTTATAATAACAAGACAGTTTTAATAATCATTACAATAACAACTGTGTTTATGTAATCATTTTCAAATAATGTCTTATTTGGTATACGTTCAAATAAATAGTTGTATAATTACCTCATTTAAGCCTTTCATGTTATCATGCTTACAAATTATCGGTTTAAAGACTGGGTTACCTATCATTTTGTTAAATTAAAAACAATTTTAAGATTGACTTTGTCGAAGTTTGAATTCAAAACTTTTAATTTATACAATCCATCCTGAAAGTGTAACAGAGCAAACTATTCTATACCAGCATGCATTGTATTACTAAAAATTACCCGGATGAAATTACTCTTTGACTGAAAACAACAGCAGCTAATTATATAAGCTTCCGGTTATCACTAAAACAAATCATGACACAAAAAATTCGATAAACTTTTCCAGTTCGACTTGTTAAAGGTATTTTGGAAGTCATTACAACATGGAATTAGTATTTTCTATATCTGATATTTTGATTGAAAAGATTTCTTGCAAAACCCAAACATTAAAAAAAGAAAAAAAATCGCATATAAAAAATCAAGGCAAATCAGAATATGTTGAAAATCTTTTCTTTAAAAGTCTTTTTTTAATCCTCGAATAACCTTGACAGATTTTAAGCATAATTAATGTTTTTATGTCAAATATAGATTTATCCCTGTTAGCTAGAACAAACCAAATGTTACTATACTCAAATTACCGAGATAAAAAAACTAAACAACAAAATCAATATCTTGTAACATTTATGATATTTTAGGCTGACATTTATATTTTAACATGACCCAAGTATAATATTAATATTAATACTTACTTCTTTAACATAAGACACGTTATCAAAAATAAATTCGCTTAACATTTTACCATTTTAAGCGATAAAATAGATTACAACAAAATTCTTGTTTGTTTCAATAATTGGTACTATAACCCCACCATTAGATATTAACATAATTGTCCGTCCAAAGTCAGGAAATTCTTAATTAGTGGTCCAAATTATGTCTGTCTTTTCTTCTTCTGTGTCAGAATTTTGACCTACTGTATCGCATGTTTGAGGAGGTCAAGGAAATCATGATTATAAAACTATTTAATCAATATAAATCAAATTAGCAGGCTTTGTTGGGTTTTTTCGGCACCGATGTCATTTATGTTCTGTAGCCAGGCCTTTCAATTCATGACGAAAATACACATAGGTTCACTGAAGTTGAACTAGTTGAACTATTTACTACTTGAGATCTTTTGATCTTGATTGCAAACTAAGGAAAATTGCTTTCAAACTTTGTATAGCTCTATGCACTGATGCTATTTATGAGGCTTCACGCTTCTAGACCTTGGAGAATGTTAAAGTTTTCTTCAGGTCAGATACTTCTTCAGATTCTTCAGGCCACCACAACTTTGAATAAAGGCAAAGATGAATCGTCTCCGCAAAACTAAAGCTTTATGAATTGGTCCAATATTTATATACATATAATTTTGGAACTTTGGATTAATTAATTTTCAATGTTTGGATTATCTTTTTATCTATCAACTTTTTTGGTCCCTAGTCCCTACTGATAAGGAGGAATTTTCGAAATGTACATATATGGCACATTAAAATTAAACAGTTATTTTGTTAAATATAAAGTTCCTAGACATTTCGGTTTATGATTAGAACAGTTTTAATGGTTTTACTCTTTCAGATCATTGTAACCTTTAATCAGTGGTCAGCATGTTTTGCCATTTTTATTGCTTTTTATGCTCGTGTTTTTCGTAAATTTAATTATAAGGCGTTCATACTTACAGATGTACATTAGCTTTTTGTCAAATAAGTGTTAACATTTACAAACAACTATTTTCTTCTTATTATATTATTTGCTGTCTGTTTAAAGAAACACTCTAGAATTGAAAAATGAATAAAACAAAATGATCGATAATAACATAATATGCAGAGAAAGGGGCGCTTAGTTGGTTGCTGTGGATACACTTTTAAAGCATCTTGAAGATTTCACAGTGACTGACAAAACAAAAAAAATATTAGATCTAAAACAATTACAAATTGGTTTATAATTTAGCTTTTGATTATATATTGCAGAAACTCTTTTGTGATTTTCCCCTAGTTACTCTGGAAACCAAAGACAAACTATTCGAGTATAAAGAACAATTTGCTTCTGTACACAACACTATTGGAGATATGAATATGCAAAACATAATAAGCGATTTTTAATTAAAACGAATAAAAGTTAAATGAATGGAATTCGCCAGTGTACCACGTGATACCTCATAGCGTTTTTTGCGGGACAATTATTACATTGGCAATGGAATTGCATAAAGTGACGTTTTTCCGTAATAACGACGCTTTTTTCGAGAATATTTGACGTAATCGTTATCCATTTCATTTCGCACAAACGTTAAGAGGTATTGATGACATGGTAAACTGGCGAATTCTATTGCATAAAGGTCTTTAACACTATTATAAAAAGTAATACTAAAAGACTTAATGGTTGCCTAAAACCCGTGGAGAGATTGTAACTTCCGACATAAATTTGCTGTATATAGTAGTTATATCTTTAATTTCTGAACCTGGTGCAATACATGATCTGTAATATTAAAATTCAATCAACTACAAAATTGTGCATGTGTATATACGTCAAGTAATAATAATAAAAATTATTTTCTTAACTTAAAATTAGCAGTTTTTTTACAATCTCTAATTTAATCATCAATGAATATTTTTTGATAAAACTAAATACAAATTATACAAGATTAAAGAATTATTGAAAATGAGACCTTAAATTCCTGAATATCTCAACAATTAAGAAAATTATTCAGATTTCAAATTTGCCAGATTTAAGTTAAGGAAAATCTTAGTTAAGGAATGATTGTGAAACTGGAGCCTGATACCTTTAATATACCTAAGTTATAACTTAATACTAGAATAATATCACATAATTAAGTTTTGTCAGTAAAAGTTTACTAGGCTAATTACAATATGTGAACATACCTTCAGATAAGCCCTAAGGGCGATATAAAACAAAAACTCTTTTGATGTTAAAAAGCTCATGAATATTCATATTAAATCAATGCATCATTTTTAGTTCCTCGCCGTAAAAAAAACTTGTTTTATCGAATTATAAGACGATGTTAATGTGCGTCAGTGTGACATGCATAAATTAAAAACCTAAGAATGGATTACGCCATTAGAATGTCTCTTCAATCACCGTTTTTGTTTTTAATTCCGCTTATTATTGGTTTATTTGTCGATTTACGCAATGTGTTACATGGGATTTTTACTATATAAGTGTTTCGTGTGACGATTTTCGGCATTAGGAACTTTGTGATCATAGCTGCACAACATAAAGACATAAACAGGTTTGTTTAACAACTTTTACAACTTCTGTTTTAATTTTAAATTTTGTCTTTGTATTTTCTGTATTTTGCACCAACCTTAAAATGTATTAATGTTTTTGTTTGGAAATTTTATACCAAACTTAAGGGTTTTATTATTATTATTATTATTATTATTATTATTATTATTATTATTATTATTTTATTTATTTATTTATTTATTTATTTATTTATTTATTTATTTATTTAATTTTTTTTTTTTTTTTTTTTTTTTTTTTTTTTTTTTTTTTTTTTTTTTTTTTTGTATTTTCCCACACGGCATAATGTTGTGAACGGTTTTTGTCAATTGATGTTTTGCATTAACTTCAAGTAATTTTAAAAGAAATGTTGTTTAAGAAAACTAAATACTTAATAATAAAAAAAAATCATTTTCCATAAAAGCGACTGTTTAGGTTCATTTGAAAACTGACAATGACGCTATAAATAATTTTCCTTGGTTATTTTTGCATTTATAAATAAAAGTAAAGTTATCGAATAGTTCATTTTATCTTTTTTAACATTAAATGTCATGTTTCAATAAGTTTTTTTTAAAATAAGTTAGCTCGACGTGCATTATATTTTAGAAACTATTTATTTTAAAACAAAACACAAAAAGTTGTTCCAACCGAGACTTCCTTATGATGATAAAATAGTAATATTATATAGAAACCATTAAAAATGATAAAACCAAGATCATACAAATGAATTATGTACTTAATGTTTTGTGATAAAAATTCGAAACTTTTCTTTTTTTTCAGAAAGAGACAAAAATGTTTACTGTTACTTTACGGGCAGCACTATTGCTTCTTATAGCGATCTCTTCATTTAAGGTAAATGGACAGTGGTCGGAATCAAGGGCCTTAGCGGAATGTAGCGCCGCCGTTCAGAATGGCGTCATATCACAGGCATCAGCATTGGCTATAGTACAAGCTGGAAATTACGCCCAGGCTGGAGCATTCTGTTCAGCAATTAGTAGACTAGGCTCTTCAAGTGCGCATGCTTTAGGACAAGCTTTCGCCGATTCATTCTTACCTCGATTTGTTCCTCAAGGCGGGGACTGTACACTTTCTCTTGCAATCGCAACTTGTTCAGCCTCTGGTGCTTCGAACAATGGAGGAAGATCATTAGGACTCTCAGACTCTTTAGCTATTGCAAGAGGACTTGGATCACAAGCAGTAGCAGTTTGCACAGCTATGGCTGATTCCGATAGCGCAACAGTACAAGGTGCAGCTAGATCACTTTTACGCGCATGTTCAGACTACAATGATATAAATCGATTTAGACCAGCAGTCAGATCAGCTTTCAGAGATTTAACAGCTTCACACGCTTCAGCAGCCGCTGATGCCCTTGCAACTGCAGGATACGATCGAGCAATGGCGGCAGCAAAAGCATGTGCAAGAGCAGCTGGTCTGTCGGAAACTGATATACGTCAGATTTCACATGCAAGCGCTTCATCGTCTGCATCTGCATCAAATTTTAATGATGGATTTGGTGGAATTAATGACGCATCTGCATCCTCTGGATCGCAAGCATCTGTATCCAACATCGGTGTCGGACTTGACCATGGAATTCTAGGTGGATTTCCAAGTGGATTAAACGATGCATCAGCATCAGCTGGCTCATCAGCGTCTGCATCCTCTCTTGATGGATTCAATGATGTATCAGCCTCTGCCGGATCATCAGCGTCTGCAAGTTCAAATGATATCGGTCTGCCAGATCCATTTTTGGATAGAATCGATAGACCCTTTGACAGACTCCCAGGAAGACGACTACCATCCATAAGTAGCCATGTTGGTATTTCAACAGGTGTATCATCAGTCTCAGACAGAGTCAACAATTTTAGAAACGCATACTTAAACAGCCGAGGAAGAAGAGGAAGAGGACGCATAGTACACTCAATAAATCATGTAATTATCACACACACACACACACACACACACACACACACACACACACACGTAAATGAACATTGTTAAGATTGTCAATGACAAATAAATAGGGTGCTGAGTATAAAGAACATCAAGAACTGTTTTAAACTCCAAAGTCGCAGTGAATATAACTTATTTTGATTCAAGAATTTAACATGTGTAGAAACTGGCTTTGATAGGATTTTTGAAATACTGAAAAGTTAGTTTAAGTTTTTCGGTTCAATTAGTGACTTTTCACTTTAAAGACATCAGTTTTATAAAATCATTGCAAATGATTCATTGTACTTTGAATGTTTATAAACATGCATACAAAGACATTAATCCGTATATAATTGCATTACTTTTAATCAGTATGTTGAGGATTTTTGTAACAGTATTTAGTTCTACATGTATTTTAATGTTGTTTCATAACTATTTAAAGACAACTGAAAGTCAAATTTTAATTATATTCTCTCTTTTTTCAGTGGTAAGACATGTCACCCGTTATGGCTGTTTGATTGCTGGTTTGGTACATTCCTCATTAAGCTTTATCCAAATGATGACACAACGTCTAATACAAGATGCTCAACATATTTGCAAATCCATTAGCGTTAAAAATCACCTGGTGTTTTATGAAAGTGTAAGATTATTGTGATATTTTATTACAATATTTTGTCGCGTATTTCGTTTTTCCTGTATAACATTTTTTTAATACAATAAATGAATATATATTTAATATATCTGCCTCTTAGTTGTTTATATCAACACTTCTAACACACAAACACACACACATACACACATATTTAAGAAGTTTTACTTGGATAATAGTTTTTTAAAAAATGCCCAATATTATTTGTAAAAAAAGTTACGAGTACTCGGTAATTGTCGGATCTACAAAAAGAGTTGAGTTGAGTAATGATGTTTGACGTCACAGTCAAGAATATTTCACTTATATCGAGACAGCTTTAGGCGAAAGTACAGAAATTTTGCCTGTGCGTTGCGCTGATGGCATTATACAGCAGAGTTTTTTTTTTTTTATCGTACCACGCCTGTCGTGACATGGGACCTTGATTATTTTAAGTTCCCATCCGGAAGAACCGTGACTTTCATTTTGTAATGCCAAGTGCTTGTCACTACCCATTTTCAAGTCTTGAGTCAGACCCGGCCGGGGTTTGAACCCACGACCTCCCACTTACGGAGCGAGCACTCTGTCAACTTAGCTACCGCAGTGGTCTGACTACAAAAAGGAAGAAGAAGTCAAAACTGAGAAACTATTTTGAGCTATATTTGTTCTGCCATTTCTATTCGTATCTTATATCATACCATTTAGTTATTAGTAAAAAGAATTAAAATGGAACTGACTAGAACAATATAACTTTGTTGACTACCTCAACCAGACACCTTGGTAAAATGTGAAATACACCCACAAAGGCTAGTAGCTGAGTAAATTGTACTTAGCTCGGATTGTTATCCAAACAAAAATGCATTGTGACAAACTGATGTCCTGGCCACGGGATCATGAACAATAATTAAGCAAGTTTTCGAACTTAAATCTAAGTGTTTTTTTCGTGATTTACTTTTATTGGACTTAACTAATATCGGACTTAGCTAAGTTAAGTCTAAACTTACATTTTGGAGACAAGTTTTTTCTTAAGTTAAGTATTGTTCGTGATCCAGTGGCCTGGTAAAAGTAACGTTTGGTACCTCTACACACTTACGCATGCGTTTCAGAGACTATTTTAAATATGTCTTTCATCGATAGACACCACAAGCAATAAATAGAAATTTAATTTATATCGGCATAAAATAAGTACAGTATTGATTTATACATTTTAAAAATTTAGAAGAGTATGGGCGATATTGAAAAAAATGAAGTGGACAAATGAAAACATGGAATTTTAAAATCCATCGACATATCCTGTCAAACAAGCTGTTTTTGTTTCGAAATGTGGTTGCGATTATTGTAACTAATGAATTGTCAAAGATGCTTTAAAAGAGTTTTGAATGGAGCAGAAACATCGCTGGTGATGTAAATAAAATACTCTTTCTGATTTTTGTCTACCAATTTGATTGCTATGAAATTCATGACAGATTTCCCTGGTTACAAACTAGCATGGACATCTTCGAGCTTTCCCATACATTTTACGGCTGCATACGTCAATAACGTCTTGAATCTTTTTGGAATACGTGAATAAGTTGTACAACCTATAGCTAATGAAACTAGTTGTACCGAACAACTAAAAAGTACTTAACGATTAATTTGGACTTCATCTGTTTGAATAAATTTTACAATTGTAGTAATCATACACCGAGAACAGTATAACTTCGTGCCTTGACGTGAATGCAAGATCATCTCATAAAATACATAAGACATACCGGATTTGTTAAATGGGTTGATGCCTTTATTGTTTTATACAATCTCTAAAATACATAGAAATTAAAATCAACACGTCTGTATATATAACAATCATCATAACTTATATATATATCACAGAGTTCATAAGAGCAACAAATTAATAACAATACTATGGTGGCTTTTTTGACATCGACATAATTTTAGTCGACATAAAATCATCTCAACATGTCGACTCGAGATAATATCATAAAACGTTTTGATACCAAAATAAAAGGTTGAGATAAATAACACGACATGCCGCGATGCTTATGGTGACCAGTCGCGATAATAATCTTGATATCGCGACTTAATTTTATCGCGGCATGTTGAGATAATTTTAGGTCGACTAAAATTATGCCGATGTCAGAAATAAGCCACCATACAATACTTATAAATACTCTTTCTAAAATTTGAGTTTGGTAAAATAAGAAGGCCCACACGCGTAGCATCATACCGCGTTCATGTAAATATCACCGATTTTGGTACGTAATAAAATACGTTAAGTTATCAGCATAACCTTTATAATATCACAGATCCAGTTTTTTTTACTGTTTAACGTACATCTTTTAACTTTTTTGTCCTAAGCCGAAGAAACAACCACATTAAGACTTATATAAAGAGTAAAGTCGCCAGTCAGGTTTTAAATGTAGCAGAATTCGAAGAAAATAATTGTAAAATTTGAAGTGAACACTCCAGTGTCGATAAATAATGATGACGATTCGTTACCATGTAAGCAACTTAATATATGAAAAAAATTAATTGTCGTCAATATTGGCTACTAACATTGCAGCACTCGTATGTTACTGATCGTCTATTCCGGGTTAATATATATCTCATTAACTGGATTAGAATTCCTGGAACCAATCCTATAAACTCTGTAACATAAAATTAAAATAAATTACTCTTATTTTATAAATTGTTTATGAATGTTAGTATTTCTTTAAATAAAGTTTAAGCTTAAGCCTTCAAACCTAAGGCATCTTTACTCGTCCGACCTCAGGTAAGAAGGAGTTCAGTTTAAAAATAGTGTTTTACGCCAAAGTCAAGACTATCTATTTTATATCGAGGCGGCCAATTCTGCGATGGTGGAAGAAACCAGAGAACCTAACCTTCGGATGAGTCAGGAAAAAAAAAAGGATTTCTCTTGTCGTTTGACTCGGCAAGAGTATGACTGATTGAGCTGAGTGAATGCTGATTATTTGTGACATCGCGAGAAATTGTACTAGTACTCCAAAGATCGGTATAAGCGCACACTTGTACAAAACAGATCAGAAATGTTCTAAAGACCTCACGCATCATTGGAACTTGTGTTAAGATAAATCCTTGAGATTAATACAAAAATTGTATCTTTAAGAATAATTTGAACATAGCTGATATGACGTTAAAAACAATTCATCTAATGATGCAATAAGTCGAGTATCCTCTTGTATAAATATATTCTAGAAAAATATCGTGATGTAAATGAAAATCATTTATGTTTTAGATGGTACTGTCACAAACTAATTAAATCCACCAATCTTGTACCAACTTCAACTGTATAGCGTTGGACTCTTGATTTTTTCACTTATCATTAAGACCGATAAATCATCAGTGAAACTGAACATTTTATTACCAAAGTCGATATTTTCATAACTGCATGTATATATTTAGTTTGATGAAATTCTGTCCCTTTTTGACAATTGTAACTTCCAACAACTTGTTTGAAAATTATGCAAAATTTGATTAAACGAATCAAGCTTCAAACAACTGATTCCATGTGTTTTTAGCGAGAGATTTTCCCTTCGGTGATACCAGAATTGGTTTTTTTTTATTTCTGAGAAAGCCATTTCTAACACAGTAATTTGATAGTTTATACAATAAAGATTTAAGTTATTTTGTGACATTATATTTATGGTGCGTATATTTGTTATTACTAAATGCACAAAATGCTACCGTTATTATCCCGCGTATTTTTATAATTGATTAATACATATAACGCTTGAAGTAAGCTTAAATTAATCTTTGTGGTTCAAATTTTGAAGAATTATCATAGTTAAATGTCTGAGTAAAGAATATTTTTGCGTCTTCGAAACAAAAACCACATCAGCAAGGAGAACTAGATAATTAAGAATTATTCAGAAATGTATTAATAGCAGTGATACTAACATAGAAACTGGTATAGGAAGTGCTTATATTAAACGTTTTATTCGTACAATTTTAAACATTTGTACATCATCCCCAACCACCCATCCCCCACCCCCGCAACAAACCTGTTGAGAGTAATTATTTATGTACTTACATTACAAGAAGAGCTGCTAATAAATTAAGACCGGCCATTACAAGGAAAACCAGACCTCGGAATATTGACACAGTTTCAGCATAGATTCCACTGCTAATTACAGAACTTGTCAGATTACATACAGATTCTAACGCAGCAATACCAGCAAACAAAGCACCTAGTTTTGAAATAAGACAGAAGTTTTAGTTACTATGTCACATCTTATCAATTAAAGCTTATAACATACTCTTGGCAAAAGCCACTGAATAAACACACACACACACACACACACACACACACACACACACACACAGAGAGAGAGAAAACGAATCAATAAAAATAATACGCAAGTATTTAAACCTATGTATAGAAAAAATCGCTTATCGTTTGACAAGAGTAGAGTGGAGTGATGTCATGGTGATTTACGCCCCAGTCAATATTTTTTCTTATTTACATCGAGGCGGTCAGTTCTAGGTTGAAGAAACCGAAATACCTTTATAAAACTAACGGCCTTCGACAAGTAAACTGGCGAACCTATTTCACACCAAGATATGCCCTGAGTGGGATCAAGCTCCTGGACAAGAAGATAATGAGTGATTCTGTTCTCAAACCTTGGTCGTAATTATCAAACACTGTTAGATTTGAAAGGTTTCTTTGTTAGTGTTTGCAGACTTATTGGAATATGTCATCTTTTAGGGCATTAGTAAATTTTATTTAGTAAGCCATTCAATTTTTACGAATATTTCGAGAAAGTAAAAAATAGACTCATGTCTTGGGTGATCCCAATAATGAAAAAATACGAAGGTTATGAGATGTAATTTCTTTATTTCGATGGAAGTGAAGGCTAAAAAAGTCGTTACCTTGAACGTCTGGTGACGTCATCTTTGACATCATACTTCTTATGACTGGTGTTTGTATATTTGTAAGGGCGCCAACTACAGGAACTATCAAAATAAAGGATTAAAACATTGTAAAATGCACATGGAACTTTTCATGCATAATGTACTTTCGATCATATCGCTAGGATTTCGGAAGTGTGTGTGTGTGTGTGTGTGTGTGTGTGTGTGTGTGTGTGTGTGTGTGAGAGAGAGAGAGAGAGAGAGAGAGAGAGAGAGAGAGAGAGAGAGAGAGAGAGAGAGAGAGAGAGAGAGAGAGAGTAGTTGAACTAAAATTTAATTAAATGGCATCTCGTTCTCTCGAAAAGTAGATATATATGATGATGATTTGTTTCCCAAAAACATTTTAAAAACAATGATTTTTTTTTTTTTACTTTTAAACTCTTCTGTTTGACTCTAGTTCGACAGATAAGTAGAGTGTCAAAACTCTAACTCACGCGTCTTTATATCTAGTATTAAAATATATATAAAAATAATGGTCGATCCGGCGCCATAGTTATGCGACTTGGGGGAGTGGTATGCTTGTCTGCGTTATACTACCTCCGTAAGATTGGTAGGATTCGTCCCGAATTCGTGCTCTTACAAGGCAGACCATTCGCATACGTATTACTTAAACAAAAAATTGTTCTAATAAAAATCCTTAGAGTTTGTGTATGATATAAAATACAAATATTTTATATCATTTAAGTTTTGTAAAAGCTGATTTAAATTCTAATAAAACACAATTTCTGCTTTAAATAGGTCATGTTTAACGCAGACATACTAATTCACGCAAAACAAACACACTAACAAAGACATAAAAATCACACTAACACAGGAATTACTAAAACATTATCACATGCATTACTAACACACTAACACAGGAATAATTTTAAACACTAACACATGCATTACTAACACACTAACACAGACAAACTAACACAGAAATAACTTACACTAAAAATCACACTAACACAGAAATTACTAAAACATTATCACATGCATTACTAACACACTAAAACAGGAATTATTTTAAACACTAACACATGCATTACTAACACACTAACACAGACAAACTAACACACAAATAACTAACACACTAACACAGGCATTACTAACACAAAAACAAAGATATTACCAACACATTAACACAGATATCATTATCACAGGCATTACTTACAAACTTACACAGGCATTACTATACTAACACAATAACACAGGCACAAAAACAAACATTACTTACAAAGGTATTACTAACATACTTACACGGACATTACACAAAAACATACAACCTACTTACACACAAACACATGCATTACTAACACAGGGATATTTACAAACTAACACAGGCATTATTTACACTTAAACAAAGACATTACTAACACACTAACACAGAAATTACTAACACATTAAATCAGACATTACGAACACACTAACACAGACATAACTTATACACTAACCTGGGCATTACTAACACACAAACACAGGCATAACTTACACACTAACACAGTCTTTACTTACACGGGCATTGCTAACACACTCACACAGGCATAACTTATACACTAACCCGGGCATTACTAACACACAAACACAGGCATAACTTACACACTAACACAGTCTTTACTTACCCAGGCATTGCTAACACACTAGCACAGGCATAACTTATACACAAACCCGGGCATTACTAACACACAAACACAGGCATAACTTACACACTAACACAGTCTTTACTTACACAGGCATTGCTAACACACTCACACAGACATAACTTATACACTAACCCAGGCATTACTAACACACAAACACAGGCATAACTTACACAGTAACACAGTCTTTACTTACCCAGGCATTGCTAACACACTAACACAGACATAACTTATACACTAACCCGGGCATTACTAGCACACAAACACAGGCATAACTTACACACTAACACAGTCTTTACTTACCAAGGCATTGCTAACACACTCACACAGGCATAACTTATACACTAACCCGGGCATTACTAACACACTAACCCGGCATAACTTACACACTAACATAGTCTTTACTTACACGGGCATTGCTAACACACAAACACAGGCATAACTTACACACTAACACAGTCTTTACTTACCCAGGCATTACTAACACACTAACCCGGCATAACTTACACACTAACATAGTCTTTACTTACCCAGGCATTGCTAACACATTCACACAGGCATAACTTATACACTAACCCGGGCATTCCTAACACACAAACACAGGCATAACTTACACACTAACATAGTCTTTACTTACACAGGCTTTGCTAACACACTCACACAGGCATAACTACAAACTAACACAAACATAACACACCAAAGCCGACATTACAATCACATGGACAAACATTAAAATCACACTTACACAGACATTCCTACCAGACTTTACAATCACATGACAATTATTCGAGTAGGCAGAAATTAACGACGTTTTAATGTCACCTCGTAATCAAGATGGATTTCGTATATTCAATTAACAAGTTAAATAAACAGTATTTCTTACCCATAAACATTACGATATTGTTAGTGGTGAAAGCTTCCAAGATACAGGACGCTATGTATGATAAAGCTCCAATAATTATAATATTTTCATCCCTGAAACAAAATTGTAGAGGTTTAACGATTGCTGCAGCCGTTACAGCCAGTAGCCCACTACGAAGAGCTCCGAACCATCCAAGTGTCACAGAATTCCAACAAAATGGCGAATTTAGTACATATAGAGATTCGACGGTAGCTTTTCCAAGGTTTGCAGTAACTATTAGTACAAAAATACTTAAGCATACTAAATATTGCCAACGTTTCCCGTACTTTGAAAAATTTTTTACAGTGTAAAATTTAAACGATGTATTAAGATATGAAAAGTCAATTTTAGTTTTCTTTGTTTCCTCTGAAACATGTACAGATTCTGGAAGAAAAATCAGCGTTATTAATACACCTACTGCAACAAAACCACTTGCGATAACATTAGCATATGAAAAACCTAGGTACTTTATAAGGTAACCCGACACTAACATGCCTATAACGGCGCCAACTCCTAAAAATGTTTCTAATAATAAAATAATAACCGTTCTGTTGTTCCCTGGTTTTGTTATATCAGCGCCGTACGCAAACAGCGCCATTAACGAGCTAATCCACGTGCCCGTAAATCCTTCAACACCAAAAAACACTATAGAGATATAAATGTTAAGATTAAGAAAAATCCCTAACGCGCAAAGTCCGGCTTTGACACCCGTTCCTAATAAAGATATAATTATGATTAGTTTTCGTCCATATCGATCGCTGAGTGAACCGTAGATAATGCTTAAAAATATTGCTGGAATGTTTTGTGCAAGCGACCAGTAGATGGATAGTTCTGACGTCACAGATTGAACTAACTGTTGGTCCTTATATTCCTGTGAAGACGTGTTTTGACTACAAACAGACTGCTCTCCATCGCTAATGTTTCTTGTGCTATTAGGAAAATAGCTGTTTTGATAATATTGTAAGGCATATTGCTGCATTGACAATAAAACAATGACGTACGAAAAAAAATGAAGTAATATTATTAGAAAAACTAAATAGTTTCTCCAACTAATCACGTGGTTTGTGTGTTTGTTTTCTGCATCCTCAGTCCCTGTCAATCACATTTCTTAAGTCTTCGTTTGTAATGCCCTTGAATAGCTTTGTTGTTCAAAAGCGGTCTTTTTTCCTCGTGCTTATCCATTTTGGCAACGTTTTCAATCTGTAATGTCACATTCTTTTCCAGACATTAAAACCTGCAATAAAAATAGAATTACAAAATGTGAAAAAATGTTTTGAAATTGTGACATTTTGTTAATTTCTGATACATATTTTGAACAATTAATAATCGTGTATACAATGGACCAAGCATTCACTTACATCAATCCTTTCCGTGGTTGCTTTCAGAGTAATTGTTATAAACACAGTCGTATCTTCACAGAGGATACTTATATTAAAGCTTTTTTTTCGGTAGTTTTAAAATCAGCAGCTGTTACTTTCGTGCCAAAGTTACATATTTAATCAATAATAATCTACTGTAACTTGATGAATAATGTTGCAACTAACTTGAATTTTAATCAATAAAAACGGCCCTTGTACACTGGCTTTCAGAAGTTTTCAACCCCCCCCCACACACACACACACACACACACACACCAAGCTATTCATGATGTTTACAAACAAACTGATCGGCATAAAACTTAAAATAACACGAAGACAAAACTTACGGGGACCAATGAAATAAATTACTTTTATCCACTAATCTTAAAGGTTGCAAACAACAATTACTTGACACTTTCTTATAGTGAATTTTATTTTTTTTTTTTTTTTAATTATTTTTTTTTATTATTGACTTTCTATGTATCGTTTGTTGTATTTATGACCTTTTTTAGTAATGTGTATTATGTATTATTGCATCACTGCCATTTGTATACTGATTTTAGAGACGTTTCAAAGTAAATGCTGAATTTGGTTTCTGTGTGTGTGTGTGTGTGTGTGTGTGTGTGTGTGTGTGTGTGTGTGTGTGTGTGTGTATTACATGCTTTCGAGTTTTCAGGCCATTACTTTTCACCTTTTCTGGTAACGTTTTCTGAATATCTTCGGTTACATTTCAATCCTTATCTTCCTACATTTCCGGTAAAGTTTTTAAACCACTTAGTACATTTTCTTCTTAAGTTTTCAGACCATTACCTCGAAATTTTTCCGTTGAAGTTGTCAGACCATATCTTGTGACTATTTCAAACAGTTATCTTTGTACATTTTAGATGTAGATGATTATCTGTGTGTATTTCTCCGTTACGTTTTCAGACCATTATCTTTGTTTATTTCTGTTTTTTTTTTTCAGACTTTACCTTTTTTCTTTTTACATTTGAACCATCTTATTTGTAGTTATAGTTTTGTTTATTAAAAAACTATAGATCAAATTTAGTGTATTTTTAATATTTATTTATTTATTCATTCATTCAGTCTGTCAGTCTGTCATTCGTTCGTTCATTCATTTTGCCTAGCAAAACTCTACAATAAGAAAACATACGAATCTCAAAAATAAAAGGGAGCTCTCTGCCATGGATACCAATATAACACCAAAGTTTCATTCAAATTGTTCAAAGCATTTTTGAGTTATTATACAACATGCAAAAAAAATGCCTTAAATATGACAATTAAAGTCCCATAACTCCACAGTGACAAAAAAAAGGAATCTCAAAAATAATTAAGGGAGCTTTCTGCCATGGATACCAATATCACGCAAAAGTTTCATTCAAATTGTTCAAAGCATTTTTGAGTTATTGTACAATATGCAAAAAAAATGCCTAAAATTTGACAATTAAAGACCAATAACTCCGCAACGAGAAAACTACGAATCTCAAAAACGAAAGGGAGCTTTCTGCCTTAGATACAAACATTTCACAAAAGTTTCATTACAAATGCTCAAAGCATTCTTGAGTTAGTGTACGACGTGTGGGCATACGGACGGACGGACGGACTGCGCCATACCATAATGCGTCCCGTCATAGACGGGCGTATAAAAATGTCTTTTTAAACATCAGAAATTGAACTTATGTGTTTATCTTTCTAAAAATAACCTGCACTGAAGATAATTATAAATATGACGGTGAATAAATAAAAAAATGGAAGTTAATCTGACAAGTGTGATAACCTATTATCATGTATATGGTATCCGATATACGTATTTGATTTATTTTACAATGGTTTTTAAAAGTGATTGTCAAGGGTTAATTGCCTGTTAGTATTTATTTGATTCTATGTGACTTAAATGTTTAACAACACTTGCAAAAACATCACTTTTATTTTTTAAACGTTTAATACACTATCTTGTAAACAACACGTCACTGAGTCCTTTTAACCCATAAATTTAAACAGTATATAACCTGACACCAATAAAATAAGATTGTATTATCATCATCTGGGTCGTTTTATTTGGGAATTGTGAATATAACACAAAATATAATATCACCTGTACTTGATTTTAAAATTCTTATGTGTTAAATTTAAAAACGTGTACCGGCAATGATTTAAACTTATAAAACAAATGACAACTATTTTGTTATCTTCTCCTTGTTTTTTTTTTTTTTTTTTTTTTTTTTTTTTTTTTTTTTTTACTTCGTCAGGTAACTACATGATTATCAACTTTTGAAAATTCAAAAAGACATTATCCTCATAAATTATATAATTGGTTAAGATTTTTTACTTATATGGTAAAATGGTATATATTTTAGTATATACTATATGTTTATACACCTACCGCCCACGTATCTTTCTTCTTTGACACATGACACACATTAAGAGCAATGACCCTCTACTAGTTTCGATTAATGGCAGTTGTCTCCCTTTGTCTCGTAGGAGAAGCCCTGAAGATTAAATTATTACGCGTCAAGATCATCGATAACCGTATTGACAAACATTCTCACACTAGGATTGGCCCGAGAGGGATTCAAACCTTGGTCGTGAGAGGCACTGTGATCAGTAATGGCAAAGTGTAAAATGTGGACTGGATCGGACCCTTGGATTGGACTGGACTCTTGGATTGGATTGGACTCTTGGTGTAAAAGGTGGATTGGATTGCACTCTTGGATCGGACTGGACTCTTGGATTGGATTGGACTGTTGGACTGGACTCATGGACTAGTCTCTTGCATTGGTCTTTTGGACTTTTGACTCATGGACTGGTTTTTTGAATTGACATCTTATTTATGTTTTAAACTCAATGCTAGTTTGTGTAATTTGTTCAATACATATGTTTAATCGCAAATACAGACGTGATTGGTTTGTTATTACATTTTATAATATTACTGCAGAATTTTATCTTTCTTTATCTTTAGTATAATGTATTTGTTATTTAATTTCTAAAGGGATGTGTTATCGGTTGTCTCTTATCAAGTTAATGTTTTCGTTTCATTTTCTGAAGAGAGTTTGTGACATTTGACAAGTCACACATGTTGGTTTAAAAAGATGAAGGTGATGATAGACCGTGCCTTTGTGGCATTTTTCACTTTAAACTATGGAGATTATATCAGGAGTAACTGTAAACAACAGTTGTAGAAAAGTATTTTCTAATAAACTTATCTGATCTGGTAATTAAAATTGACATTCAAATTTTGTCTTTTAGGTCTCTAAGATTTTATTCAATTTTTAAAATGATAATGTATATACAATGAATCAAATAGGTGACACTTTACATCCTAAACAGAACAAATTTACTGATTAAACTCATAAATACATTTATCATTAAACTATGCCAACTTTCATCTTGAGGAAATTTTTTTTATTATTAAAAAAAATCTATTTAAGGTCTGTGCAGATCTCCTAGTTTATGAAGTAATAGTCTAGGTTATAAGAATTAAATATATAAGAAATACTGGCCCAAAATAATATATTTTTTCTTTCATTAATTGTATTTTAATTCTTCACTTTTTCTCTCCATTACAATAATATGATGATAACTGTTTGCATGTTTTGATCTGATTTTACATGGTGTGTGTGTGTGTGTGTGTGTGTGTGTGTGTTCATTTATTTTAATTGTGTTTAAAACAACTAAATAATTGTAATATGTATTTTGTCACAATATACTTTAAATTGTTACTGCATCATTATGTATATATCATAGTTAATGTTATTCTTAAATCAACATAGTACTTTTATCTTACTTAGTATCAAATACTGTAGTTCTAAAGTTTCTGCAGATGAGACCAACAATCTGTCATCATTTCATTTGAAGCATTTAAGAGCTTGTTAAACAAATACTACAGCTTTAAGGAGAAAAATACGCGACCTTTGAAAACGTTTTATATTTTCCAGATAAAACAAGCAATAAAGAATTACCATAACTGTATTTTTGTGCAGATATATGTAAAAGATTTTTAGTGTTTGATATTATAAGTTTTCATTTTAAGATTATGAAAAAAATTCATAAGTCCATTTTTAAGTCTAGTCCATGAGTCCAATCTATGAGTCCAATCCATGAGTCCAATCCAAGAGTCCAATCCAGTCCAAGAGTCCAATCCATGAGTCCAGTCCAACAGTCCAGTCAGATTCCAATCCAATCCAACAGTCCAATCCAGTCCACATTTTACACTTTGCCATCAGTAATCACTTTTTCATAGTGTTTTTCATTTACTTATTTTTATTTATTTATTTATTTATTTATTTATTTATTTATTTATTTATTTATTTATTTTTAATCATTAATTAATTTATTTATTTATTTATTTATTAAATTAATTTTTTTTTATTTTATTAGAAAAAATAAGCGTAACCAAGGTCCCAAGACACCTTGAAAAGAATCATAATTGATATCCTAGTCTCGTTAAAATCTCGTTTGAAATTTAATTTCAATTTTTTTGTGAAAAAATATGTAAAAATAGTTTTTGAGTGTTGTAATTTTAGTTCTGCAACTCGGTTTAAAAATAATAGAACATCAACGCAGATGACAGCGACGGTCCACAAAATTTGGTTTTATAAAATTAAAATTTATTTTTATACTATTTTCATTTTAGCTTTTTCAAAAGTTTCTAGTACATAAGATCTATCTTTTGGAAAGGTATTAAATAAAGATGTAAATTTTAAAAGCAGTGATTTAAAAAAATCGCGAAAAAAGAGTTACATTAATGTGGTTGTTGTGTAACCCAATATTGGTTACCTAGGTATGAATTCCACTCGGACAGATCCTGTTGGAGAAAGTTTGTCAGTTTGCTCGACAAAGATTTGTGGTTTCCGGTTTCCTCCACCATCCATTAACTGAGTGTCTTGCCGGAGATCGGTGGTTGTACTTGGATACTGCGGTTTACTCTACCATCCCAGAACTTAAAAGTGATAGAATCTAAACTGGAACGTTAAACACTTTTATTTTATCAAACCCCAATATAAACATGCTACATAAAACCAATAGTTTACAATGAAACATGTAAATGGTAACAGCTAGAGCAACAGGAACATGCCTTAACACAATAATAAGACAAAATGACACAAGATTTACACGTCTGATGAAAGGGTTCTGGAAACAAAGGTTAAATGATATCTAATACTGTTGTAAGACCATCCATTTTATTTTATAATCAAGGCCCCGGTTTCACAATCATTCCTTAACTCAAATTTAGCAATCTCTGTCTGAGATATAAATAACCAGCTGTGATAAAACTAAATTCAGATGTTACAAGCTTTAAGTGATCTTCAAAATGACACTTTATATTACATACTATTTCAATAATTAACAAAATTATTACGGTTTCAAATTTATCAGATTTAAGTTAAGGAAAATCTTAGTTAAGAAATGATTGTGAAACCGGGCTTAGGTACCTACATTTAATAAAATTAAGATTATAGTTCATTTCTTGATACAGAATTGAACATCAAAAAGGAGTAAGTAAAAACAAGAAAAAGAATATAAAATATTCTTATTTTATTAATAAAATTTAAAAATCCAATTTAGCTAAAACAACTATTTTGCTCGACATAAAACCTTATTATTACATAACAGAAATTATTTTGGATGAACATTGAATCAAATGGTAAATCGGCATCCATTATGAAAATTTATCTCAATTCTCACTTATTATATAATTATATACATTTACCAACATGCAGATAATAAATGATTTCCTGATTCAGAAAATGAAATTGAAGACGGTCTAGCTTCTGACTGCTTTACATGTTCTCAACAACAATCATTTGTCATTTTACCTCAAGCATTCCGTCGTCGACTCGCGTTTTAAGATACAGTTTGCTAACTTAGAGACAATACTGACAAAGGCGTTAAATGTTTTTATATATGTATATGCATTTGTATGTGGCAATAAATAATTTATTATAAATTGCATTATTTTCTAACGAGGACAACACTTTGCTTATTCGTACTTATAAAACTGTAACATGTACCCCGTTTTTGCATCATGAAAATTGATAATTGAAATACAATTTTCCTAAATAAAATGTATTTTAAACGAGTCCAAAGAAAAATACTTTTCCATTTTTTATACTTTCTAACCAATAGGGTTTAAGACTTTCTTGCTAACTTTATACAATAAGTCACTTCTTTTATATAAAACGTCGATTTAGAAACTAATCACACATGTAAACATTGTGAAGCAATTCGTCAGAGAAATAATCCAAGTAAAGTTCCAAAAACATGTTGCACTTTTAATAATCAGTATTTCCTGTAGCCATAGTTATGTTTCTAAGGAGCGAATCTCTTTGGTGATTGTATACGTTCCGTTTTAGATTCTGTAATTGATGTTTCCTTTGCTATTACACTGCTAAATTTCTGTCTCCTCCTCATTTCCATGGTAGCCGATTTGGCTGAATGCCTTCTTCGTAAACTTAATAAATACATAATTATGTCATTTGAATCCGTATATTGTGGTCCATTTGCCGTGTTTGTCTGAACAAAATTTGGCACGCAATACCTGATTCTTTTGCACGATGTTTTTACATATATAAATCCGTTTATGTCTTTAATGGGTTTGTTTTCAAACGTATAACTCTGTGTTTCCTCGGTTTCAGACATGGTCGAGGCTTTAAAATTTTTACAGAAATTTAGTATATAATAACATATATTTTTTTCTCAGGGAATTAGTTATAGCATGCATTCCAAATTATCTAACTTGTTTTTACCACACACAACAGACAAACAAACAATCCATCACTTCAATAACTCGGTGTGTACCGTTATGATTTATTTACTTGATGTTTATAAATATAAATGCATATATATATATATAATGATGGAATGTATTTGCTAACTTAATTTGAACCATAGTAATGCGTTCGCATAGAGCTTTAAACACGGCTCAGTGAATTTCAAAAACTAACAAATTCAATTTCATATCAAAATAAAAAAGTCGGTACAAGTCACCAATAAGTATATAGGTACATTACTTTTACTTTTTAAGATGTTTAAAGACAGTTTAATTTATGTAAATGTATTATTAACTCCTGTTCACCTACAACTGAGATCTCCTACATTAAATTACGTAACTAAACGTTGTACATAATCAGTTAGGGGTTTTTCTTTTGATATTTTACAATTTAAATTTACTTTTCAGTTACAAACTTATCACTTGAAATCAATGTCAATAACTTATTTTCTTATTAATTTTAATAAATGTCGGTATTTATTTTATGAATATATATAATATAAACAGTATACAGGACAAATTTTTTGCACACAGTTTTAAATTCAGTTTAGTCTTTTTTTTTTTTACTTTTAACCACTTAAAAAGCACGTACAAAACATAAGATATTACATAACTAGCAAACTTTCAATGCATCTTATATAATATACACATACAACTGTTTCTCTTTAGCTATGTATATATAACTCGAAAATTTGATAAATAAGTTACATGGGATTTGTCATGAAAGCATAATAACAGTTATAGTTTGACCTTATATATATATATATATATATATATATATATATATATATATATATATATATATATATATATATATATTTCAAAAAAATCAAACGACACATAACATTTCCAATATACAGAATATCTGATGCTATATTTCAATTTTAAGGTTTCAAGGGCAGCAATAATTTCATCAATAGTGATAGCATATTTTGTATTGATACTCATAACTGTAATACAAATAATTACACGTATGTATTAAAACCATAACCAGAGATAGAGCCGGAGACATAAAATGTTCGTACGTACCTTCAACTGATAAATATCAATTATCTTTTGTTTTGTTAAGTTAATCTATTTAAAAGTTTAAACCGTTTTGCTGTCCCAAGTTTTCACACTTCGTAATTTTTATCCTATAATATGCCTTTGTTTGCTTCGCTTGAATTTCTTTCGTACGGGGCGTTTTAAAGCCTTTTTCGTTTAGCTCGACATTCATTTCCAAACCAGAGTATACGAGTTTTTTAACGTATGTTAAAATTTCCAAAATCCGTTATTTTACTGCTTAAACAAAACGTTTTCAATTTTGTTTCAACCGCAGATGAAGTAAATTTTTTTGATATACCCGAAAATTGTCAATGAAAGTCAACAAATCCTTCAAAAAAAAAAAAAAAAAAAAAAAAAAAAAAAAAAAAAAAAAAAAGAAATACAATCTTTAACTTTTACTTTATTCTATTTTACATGTTTACTGTTTACTGGTTTTCATTTTATGGAATTTACCTAGTCACGTTGTTAAAAAGATAGTGCAAAAGACGATTTAGCTGCTAAAGCGGCATTATTGAAACCAATAACCTCCTGTTTAATTCCTCATACAGCCTGATTTCAAAACATTGATTTACAGTTATATCAATAATAAATGGTCAGGAAATTGGAACAACCATGAACGTAATAAATTATACTCAGTTTTGTCTTGTCTAGGATTTACAACTTTGGCTCAATACAGAAGGCATAAAGGTGATGTCCTTAGACGCCTGGCCACAGTTATTCTACTCCTTCTTTTTTTTAATTAAAAGGAGGAACAGTCCCTCCATTGTGTCTCTTGTCAAAGTCAACCATCTACCCACCACATATTGCTGGATTGGGTTGACTTTGAACCTACAAGGGGTGCATTTTATTCAGCATCATTGATATAATATCGTGTCAGTGGACATTGAATTTTAAACTTCATTCAGGAAATAAATAGTTTTGCTTATTAAAATGTAATTGTTTTATGATATATCTCCCGAGTGTTTTATAGATAACTTGCCTGTACTGTGATATTGCTGGTTGTTATTCCATAACCTTTATTTTTTATGATTTTAAACTATTCTTATCTTATATTTATCTTGTTATTTATAGATAACATTGTATCTTTTATATTTTTTAGCCTAAAGTAGCAACAAAATTGCTGATTCGGCTTTAAACTTTCACTCACTCACTCATTTACTCATTCCACATTTACTCACACACTCATTCATTTATATATTCACTCACTCACATACACACTTACTTGCTCACTTTTTTGGAATTTTGAAAAGATTTTGCTTTTCTGATTGTATATAATAGAGATTCCACATGATTTAGATTTATACTTGATTCAAATTTTATATTTTATTTCTGTAACATTTTGGCAAATCTATTGAATATCACTTTAAATACTAACTTTCTGGTTTAATCAAAAGCATTATATTATGATGCTGTATGAATTCGCGAAACTCAAGAATTGAAGTTTGCTAGGCAATCCATACACATGTTAAAAAACATATTTTAATATTCCAACGATAACTTGCATTGGTTGTTATTATGTTGATTGCGTACACTTTCTATACTTTTAACCTCTCCACCGTCCTTTTTTTCGTCAGTACCCTACTTAAAACACTAAGTAATAAACTGAACGGGTTTTAAGTTCTAATATTTCTGTCTTATTTCGTTGTTAAGTCTGTATAGTTCATTTTTCCTCCTGTATATGTGACGCATAGTTACTATTACTATCCAAAAATCTATTAACTTTTGTATTTAATGTGTAATATTTCTTTACTTGTAAATCAACTATTACTGTTATCCCCAAAAAAAGGTTTCTATTTGTGTGTGTTTGAAATAACACCATTGTTTTTTTTTTTACCATTTAGAGGTACAATGACATGTTGCACCAGTAAAATACATTTATCCTGTACAAATGTTCGATAACGAAGCCAAATCTAGAGTTGAGTTAACACAAGACTTCATCACATTTAGTTTCAAACCGTCCAAAACTACAACAATAACAAATGTAAAAGAAAAGCAGAACAATGACAGCCAAAATTGATCAACCTACTTACATTAACAAGCAGTAAATAATTACAAAACCCAAGACAGAATACTAGTATGTACATAGAAAGAAAAAAAGTTATCATCCTTGCAGTACATACTTTACATCGACTAGAACATTTTTACATTTAAACCGGTTGGGCAGGACCAAAATATCGAAGATATTGCTATAGAAACAACAATACCTCCTATCTGACAAAAACAAAATAAACGATCTAGGGGAGATAACTTGGTGGGCTTAATATTTGTTACATATTCTTCAAAACCATCCGACCACGATATGATAGTACTAGTAATTGACAAGGAAACCAAGCCTTATCAAAAAAAAAAAAAAAAAAAAAAAATCAAACATTAAAAAATGAGTTCAGAACTCAAAACTAAGTAGGTAAAATCTTCAATAATGAGATAATAAAAAATCTGGAAGATTTGATAACGTATATAATATAGTCTTTTAAAACTAGAAAAATACGTAAAGAATATAAGCCTGAAAAAAAAGAAGGAAAGAATTGAAATACTTAATGCAGGAAGGAAAATAAATTTTAAAAACTCTTCTTTTGATGTAGAGAAAAACAAAATTCAATATTTAATCAATAACCTGATCAACAACAAGAAAAAAGCCGAAAATTGGTGAAACAGTTACAACCTGTTTTCATTAAAACCACAAAAAAATCTCTTTAAAACAACTTGTTTTAGAAAATTTCCAAGACACGTTGTTACAGAAGGGTTACTTATGTTTATAAATAAAAAAAACCTGATTAAAGCTTCTAGTCACGAAGAAGTCCCAAACAAAATCTTAAAGATGAGTTAAAATAATTGTGCCTGTCTTACCTAATAAAAAAAATTTCAATGTTCAGCTTCAATCATAATTGAATCATACAAAAATCTAAAAAGGAGGTAAACATCAAGCAGAAAATAACAGGCCGGTATCATTAACATACGAACCATGAAAGCTGAGCACATAATTTGTAAACATTTACTTAATCAGCAGAAAAAAAACAATGTATGAACATAATTAAACAATGGTTTCTGTCCTAGCTACTTATGAGAAATTCGGCTACTGGTAAATAATAAAAGAATAATAAAAAAAAAAATTAAAATTACTAACTAAAAAAAGGTCAAAACTGAACAGTTCTGGTTTGGAAAGCAAGCGTGGTGCCATGAAAAAACAAAAGAGAGTTATAAGGAAGCCCTTAAGAACCGCTGATTAACAACACGCAGCGCGCTCTCTCTCTCTCTCTCTCTCTCTCTCTCTCTCTCTCTCTCTCTCTCATTTTGATAAATTATTAAGAAGTAGATCCAACAACGTATCAATAAAGAGTGTTCACTTACTTAACCCTATTTACAATAGCCATTGTTCAAAATGTGAAAAATGTCTTCTAAAACAAGAAATACAGTCATTTTACAATGAAAAAGCCATCTAAAAAAGAAAGGAAGGTGAATTTGACTATGGCAAATGTAACTATGAACAAGGTACAACAAACAGGTAAATAGATTTATAGAAACCTGTGTTTTTGAATCTCACAACTTAGGAACGGTACAGAATAAAAATAGAGTCATCCCAGCTCTCAACAATTGTTCACTTAAACGCATAATTAACACTTATTTCACCAGCAATAAAAAAATTCGAGCAATGTAAAATTCCTTCGAATAAATTACAGAAAAGATTATCTGTATTATATTGCACGTCTGAATGTTGAATAAATGGAACAAAAATTAAATGAATTATACACTTCTTAAAGGCAAGTTTTGTTATCAGTTTTTTAAAAGCACTAAATAAAGAATAATGATTATAAGACGGTGTAACAATCTGAAATATAAGCGCTTCATTATAAAGTTTAAAAAATGTTTAAAAATACGATATTTATTTTCAAATAAAATAACATAGGTTATGTAGAATATAAATTGTAAACGCTGACGTAAAGCAGGTAACTGTACTCGTATTTTATATTCCGTTAATACAAATGATGTTAAAATTGCATAGAAATAAACGTGAAAGTTGTAAATTGAACTGCACAATAGCAAAAAACATACCGTTATTGGCAAAAATATACAACAGATAAAATATTTACATATAATAAACATACTAACTGTAAAATCACAAATGCTCTGGGAGGGCTTGATTCATCTTCTTCGTTATTAAATACCACAAAATTTAATGCCATCGAAAATTGTACTTACTAAGGCTAGTAATGATCTAAAATATTTTTTAAAACTATGATGCTCAACGATATTAATGATTCTGTAGTATATTTGATAAATACAGCAACAATTACTATGAATTGTCAAATACAACAACTGCTATAAATTTGAAGCATTTCATATGCATTTAAATGCAGCATAAAATTATTTTTAAAATGCTGATAAAATTAAAAAAAAAAAAAAAAAAAAAAAAAAGATGAAAAAACAAGCAAAAACAAACTTGTTTATTGTTAAGGAACCAGAAGTTGTTGGGTAGGAATAACCTTCCGTTTTTAGTCTATAACCTTTTATACTGTGTAAATATATACAATACAGTTTCTTTTAACTTTTAATTCCTCGTTGTTAATAACATAATTTTTGTAATATATCCTGTTTTTTTAACATTGTAAGTGGCTTTACATGTCCAAACACGATTATCAGCTACTGCGTTTGAGATTACGCTTAAGTGGCATAGTCCTATCTATATCTCGACTAGTTTATACTGAGCATACAAGTTGAACCCGTATGACGTTCTCTTTTGCAACCATTTATATAAACAATTGATGTACTTACATACAACGAATATCCAGTTCAAATTCACTTAAATATAATATTATCCATCTTAAACTAATTTGAACTATAAATATGTAATGTATTCTGTTTCCTATAAATATATAATGTATTCTGTTTCCTATAAATATATAAAGTATTCTGTTTCCTATAAATATATAATGTATTCTGTTTCCATGGTGATTATATGTCAAGTTTTTGATTCTGAAATCGGTGCCTCTGAACTCCTTAATGATTGTTTACGTTCTGTTGTAAATCCTGAATTTGGTGTCGCTGATCGCCTTGGTGATTGCATACCTTCCGCTCTTGATTCGGATGGTGGTGCTGATGTTTTTTGTGATTGCGTATATTCCGTTGTGGACTTTTGCATTTTTGTTACTGATCTCTTTAGTGATTGCATACGTTCCGTTGTGGATTCCGATTTTAGTGGTGATGATCTCCTTTGTGATTGCATACGTTCCGATGTAGTTTCTGACAGTTTTGTTGCTGATTTCCTTGGTGATTGCGTAGGTTCCGCTATAGATTCCGATGTTGGTGGTGCTGATTTCCTTGGTGATTGGATAGGTTCTGTTGTAGATTCTGATACTGATAATTCCTTTGATGATACACCGTTAAATTTCTGTCTCTTCCTCATTTCCATGGTAGCCGATTGGGCTGAATACCTTCTTCGTAAACTCAATAAACGCATAATGATGTCAAAAGAATCCGTATATTGTGGTCCACTTGCTGTGTTTGTCTGTACAAAATTTGGCACGCAAGACCGTATTCTGTTACAGTGTTTATTTTCATACAAAAATCCGTTCACTACTTTAAACTGGCGGTCTTTATACATTTTTCTTGTTTCCTCGGAAACGGACATTTCGAAAAAAAAAGAGAGATAAAACAACCTGTTACAGTATATAAAAATACTTTATAGAATCCATAAACTTAAAATTTAATATAACATCCGCCGTTTTACCATAGCATATGTGCCAATACTTTTTATACCCCACTGACTGTAAAATGTAAGATTAATCAAATGTATTTTATATACAACACACATATTTACAATTCTTTGTGATGGAATGTATTTTCAAACGCATTGTAACCCTTTAAGTTACGCCTTTAACGTACTGCTTAAAATGTACTCATACCCATAATCTAATTTCTTTAATCACAGCTCAACAAATTTTAATAAAATTATAATAAAATTGAGATGGCAGTACATGTCATTAGGTTTAGTCATACTGTTATACTGTTACTGATTAAGATAAAGCGATTGTTCAATTTATATGTTATAACTTCTCTTCACCTATACAGGGTATTCAGAACATATTAAAATGCTGGAACTGTGTAACTAAAAACAGATCTTTTTTAACATTTTGCAATTTAATTTCACTTTCAATTACGAACTTTCACCTAAAGAAACATAATGTAAATAGGCTGGGTTCTACAAATATAAAATCCAATGGCACTATTTTATGATAAATATTGAGCATTAGTATTGCATTGGACATTTATTTATTTATTTATTTATTTATTTATTTATTTATTTATTTATTTATTTATGTAATTTTTCCTCTTAGCATAGAGTAGACAGACCTCAGTAATGAAAGTAAATGGAACTGTATGGAATGACATTCCAATTTGGCTATTGTCATATTGCCTCATTAATTCTTATAGGTTGTAACGTTTTCATATCTAAAGAGCATAGAGAACAAAAAGACCAAAACCCAATATTTTGGTCACTTTGATACCATGTTAGAATTTTTAACCCACTACTAAAGGGTATTTAGTGACTATTTACCATTTATAAAGCCTTCAATGCCTCTTTTGGGGTCTATAATCTAATTTAATAAGAAAAAAGTTCTAAGAACATAAATCATTTTTAAATACCAGTGAAAATAAATAAGCAGTGACAATTTACCACACTTCTCACTATTACAAATGTCAGTGGGGCAATGTTATACTTGATAATTTCAGAAACGTTTTTCGCTAGTTAGAGTAGCCATGGCTAATTAGCATTCTGGTTGTTAAAACTAGCTTTTTTCACCTTTCAAGATTAAAAGATTTGTCAAATTCAATTATATCGAAATCTTCTTTGTATCTGCACTAATCGTTAGAATTTAAAAAAGGGATGGGGATATCCAACATATAAATATAATGATGATAAAAATAACAGGGAGGAGGAAAAAGAACCTCCGAATAGTTTTAGTATTGGGAAGGTTATCTGTACCTTTAAGAAACATGTCATAAGCCTGATCCTGAAAATATTCTTTTCATCATTTTCAAATAAAGTTCGAAAATATTTTAATTCAATTTGAACTTACAACGTGAGAATATTAATATATACAACTACAAGCACTAAATGAATTATACCTTTCTTTGTGTGGCTTTTTTATTATCAGCTTTTTAATAACAAGTGCAGAATAAAAGGATTAATCTCATTTCAAAATTGTAATAAGACGTTTACAGTTATTCTAAATAAATATGAACACTTCATTAATTTTTTTAAATAGAAAATACTTTATGTAAATAAAACATTTTTTGTAAAATACACAACACACAACTTCGTTAAATGCACATCAAAAAAGGTATACCCAATGACTATATAATCTAGTTCTGAATAAAGCAATAATGAGTTTTCTAAAGCATTTAATCTTACAAGCTCAATTTATTTTTTATTTGACAAAAGGTTTGTTTACAGTTTGTAGTAAATAATAGTTCTAAAAAATTTACATAACAAATGGGAAATATCGAAATATTTGGAGTCATTACGAAGACAGTTTGTTGATACAGGATTTTTTACATTGCAATACGTCCAAAACATCACAAGGGGTACTATGAGAAACGAACCAAGTCAACGCTGAAAGTCAGAGAAAAATATTTGGATGACTTAATATAATGACGTGTAAATATATATATATACATAATTATTTTATCTATTTATTCAATCAACATTATGTTATGTAAACAACTGTATATGTCTTTTTTGGTGTGAACCTGTTATATTAACATATTGACTCGAAATTAACAAAGTCAAAGCGAAACAGTTAGGTTAATATTAATAATCATATTAAAATGACTAAAATAATCACCATTATGTAAGGTTGTGTTACGAACACATATCATTTCTTTTAATTTTATTTTTTTTAATTTATTTTATTTTTTTATTTATTTATTTATTTATTTATTTATTGAGAATTTTAACTAACTGTTCACAGATTTCGGCAATTTTGAACAAAAATTTGATATGTATTAAAAGAAACAACATATCTTAATATGTTTCAAGTCAGTATACATTATACATGTACGATTGTCAATAGAGCTTCTAAATGTGGCCTTGGTACAAAGAAATACAGCAGAACAAACCAAACGAAACAACAGATTTTACTCGACATAAATATATAAGGTTTTATGTAAATAAAGCATTTATTTTGAAAACATAAAATGTGCGACCTTAGTATTCCAAAATATTGATCTTTCAATATAAATATGATTGAGGTTCATCAGTGTACAATGTGATCAAATTGAATATCCCCAAACGTTTGTAGGGATGGTTTTGGAAAAACTAGAGCCGTAAAATTCTGTAGTGATGTCTTACGGTCAACTGATGGATTCCATATCAGTGTTCTGCACAAACGTTAGGAGTATCGATATCACTGGTATACTCAATATTAAACTTTAACCTGTTATTGAAAAAATAAACTGCAACAAAGACTGGAATAATACAAATTCAAACAAATATAACAAGTGGAGGACGTAGATTTTGGATTCATTGAATTCGAAGACGGACTAAATCAATATCATGTCGTTTTTGCAGGCATTGTGTAAAATGATCTAGATTTGCTTAAGACATCTGAGTAAAAAAAAAGAACACAAAAGTAACTAATTCAATATGGACGCCCACAATTTTACGACTAAGAATAAACAATTTAAACAATATTAATAGAGAAACTTAAATAAGTAAAATTATTTCAACTACAATTTCATTTACCGTTAAAGGTCAGGGACGTCTAGTTACTATCTAAAGTATACAATAATGTTCCTTGACATCAGATAAAGTTAAACGTCTTATTTACTAATATCTATAATTAATCGAATAAAGCACAGTATAGATAAAACCTAATTGTAGTATTGTCACTTTTTATATGTATGATTGTTCCAGTATGTAAGCAGTAACATGAGATCCTAACTCTAAGGTTAAGGGTCCCAGGGTGTTTTGAAATGCAGTAAAAGTAAAATAATTTGGTACCGATTTGATACAACTGATAGGACTACCGTATATTGTCTCGCCTGAAACTGACACGGGCCCAAATATTGTCATTTACAACTTTGTTAAAACATGTTGTTCAAAACAAATATGTAAAGGGTTTTTTTTTTTTAACAAAAAACCTTCATTCTTGTTAATCGTATAATAGGCTATCTTAAATGCTTTGATACCATAAATTAAATAAATTTTGAGTCCAAGTAACCCCTGCTAATACTCATAATATCTTGTATGATACGATTAATTCTACATTTCATGCTTTACGTTTGCATGTATAAAATTAAGAAATATGTACATTGAATGTGTTAAAATTTAATGATAATAATAATAATAAGTGTGTGTGTGTGTGTGTGTGTGTGTGTGTGTGTGTGTGCTTGCTTTGGTGTAGTCTTAGGTCATACAACATTTTATCGTGAATAAACAATACTTGTAAGCAAATATAAAATTTTGTATGTAATACTCAACAAACATAGTTTATTATTATTATTATTATTATTATATTTATTATACAATACAAATATTCTACTATTTAATGCTGCATGTGTAGATATGTAAAGGCTATTCAATGTATACAGCGACTCTTATCAGAAATTCTTTGTTCAAATATGACCATAATTAATGGTTAGAACTGTTAAAACGTTGGGATAAATAGCATCTCTATCAGTAAAATTCAATAAAGACCCTGGACAATCATTTAATTATGTTTACACAGTGCTTTAACACTTAAAATAATACAAAAGCCAAGTAAAATTCTAAAGATAGGCTGGAAATCAAGCTGGCGAGACATTGATGTATAGTAGATATTTATAAAGCCTTATCTTTTCACAATATTTTACTACCCGATTTCGTTTAAAAAACTTTGACCTGACAATTTGACTTTTAGATTGGAATATTTATTAAGAAAATTTTGTCTCCTAACTGGTAAAAGATTGGTTAAACTTCGCTATGTTATCCCACTTGTGACAATTCCTACATTTAACGGATGTCTGGGTTTTTCTTATTTCTTATTTCTGTGAAATCGAAATAAAGAAAGGAAAATTTTAAATAAAAACAACAGGTATTTTTTCCCACATTAGCCTTTTTGTGTTCTGAGCACTACCTATTAAATATGCAAATTTAAAAGGTCAAGTTGGCCAGGTCAAATTGTTTAGTTTTTACAACTTTTTCAATGTCTTAATAAAAGTCATATATATCTTGTTCAGATGTTAGTTAATACAAAACTGACATTTAGATAACTTTGTAGTTTTAATTTACATATATTTAAGGGGATATAAATAAAACATTATTGACAATAAGTCTTGCTTTACGTTAGTTCTCCGGTAACACGTTGTAAACCTTTAAGAATTATACCCACTTTCATTTTCTACCGTATGGATAATTTAGTCATTTAAACATTTTGATAACATTTGTTTATTTACTTGTGGATATTTAAGGATATTTTAAGCATGTGTTTTAATGCACTTAAAAAATTTAAATCTGTTTGAGTGTAAAAGAAGACCCTAATCCAGTTGTCTGTTATTACTTATATAGTGTGTACGGAGTTATCATCTGCTTTTATCAAAATGTCCAAGGAGGGGACAGGGAGAGCGACGGAGGTGGATATTGAAGAAGAGGATGATGATAGATCCCAAGGGGAGGATGAAGATGATATACACAAATATCAGACCGTCCAAGATTGAAAAATTTCAGATTATTAATGGATTTATCTACGAAAATAATTATGACAAAGATATACGATGTAATGTGCCAAACTTTGTTCAAATGAATGCTGCTAAAGGTCCCAGATATACTGATAGTTTTGGTATAACAATGTATCTCTTGGCTTTAAGAAAAAAACAATCTATTCAATCAGCTAGTGAAGAATTGAGAAAAAAGAAAAAGGCATTTATTTCAGCAACGCCAACTATATCTCAGTCAGATGATTTTGGTAAATCAGATGGAACACAGTTGACTGCTCGTTCGATACCATGACAACGGATTTAGTGAATTAATGAATTTAAGTGTACATGTAGTTAAAAAATGGATACAAAATTAACTTTGTGTAAATTACCATGACAACGGAATTTAGTGGATTTTAGAGAAATGTAGTTGCATTTGATAGTTCCAATCAATAGAGTGTCCAATTAACTTCACGTCAGTTACTATGACAACGGATTTGGTGAATTTTAGAAAAAAAATCCAACTGCATGTTTTTATCAGTTGAAAAAACACAAAGTGCCGTTACAGTAAGGACGCTGAAGTAAATTCCTAGTTGAAGACGGAAACAGAATTATTATATAAAGTCCACTAGACAAAAACCAATTTTGTGTTATTGTGAAATAGTGTAAGGTATACCCAATAGTTAACGACAATAGAGGAATTTTTATTTATAAAGTAGTCGCGTTAGACTATTTATAAAGAAAAGTTTATTGTTTTTAAATAACTAATTCTACATTCGATGGTATGAAATATTGATGAATTTGAACGATTAACGGCATTCCAATTGATTTTAAAAGCTGCGTGGATCGGTTACGTATGGTAGTCACTCTTCGAAGATTAATGAACTAAAAATTACAATGTTCGTGTAATCGTATACTCGAAGGTATCAGTTTTCTGTGGATATGAACAAATGATAGGAATTTTTAATTGTACAACACGTCGCTCAATGTATAAAACTTTCTCTGAGTGGTAATGAAAAAAGCATTCAACGTTTTAAAAATAATCATTTATTTTAAAAGAATTATCTATATATTATATTCATTGTTGATTGCTGCGTAGAAACATACTGTATCTGCTATCTGACACTCGTTATTGAAAATATAGATAAAAGATTGTGAATTTAAAAAAATACTTGAATGTTCATATAGAATCACGTACACGTGTATGTTAATGTTATATAATAGCATTTAAAAAGCACGCTGAATGTTTTACACATACGTGACGTGTTACTACAGAGAACTATTGTCTTCAAATGTACAAAAATCACTATTAAGAACCTGTTATTCAGACAAACGGAAAAAAAGATCGTCATAAGCGCTTGAGTTGAAATATATATATATATATATATATATATATATATATATATATATATATATATATATATATATATATATATATATATATAATACCTCGGCTTTTCCCGTGGTACATTAATTAGTGTGTTATTCTTATAGATAGCAACAGTAAGTTTTTTAAAAAGCATAATTTGATAATTAAGAAGCATGCTGATTTTGTTCTGTCAATGGAATCTAGTTTTGTAAGTAGATGCTGTAAGTAAAAGCCGTTCTGGCCCGGGTTTGATCTCATAATACATGTATATTATATTTTAAATGTGTTTGGCTGTCTCATGCCGAGAACTTCTTACCAAAGTGCAGAATTTTGAATATTTCCTATGGTAAAAAAAATCTAAATTCTGCACATGACCGATGTATAACCGATTATCAAAAGTAAATGTTTACTTTATCCATTTGAAAACGTCTTAGGTTTTAAAATTTTAAAACTAGTAATGTAATTTTGTTCAATAGACCGTAACTTAGATATTAAAACATGTCATATTTAAAAGTATGTATTTATGAATTTAAAACTGCCTAATTAAATTATTTATGAAAATATATTAATTCGCACAGGCGGACGCACATTTTATATTAGACTAAGAACGATATCAATCACGATATATTTAAAGTTTGTTATAATATATAATTTAAATAATTAACTGAGTTTGTGGTATTTGAACATTAACAATTTGTATTTGTTGTGTTTTGTGGTACAACTAATTGGTACTTTCGTTGGGTGTCACATAATGTGCCGTCAGTAATTTAATGATAATTGGCTTCGATTCTCCCCACCATATTATTTTACTGCTGAAAGCTCCTCGTAACTTTCGTGCTTACAGTTTATTCAACTATGGAGCAACAACAGACTATTTTATCTGTCATGTGCAATGCCAGTGCAGCTACAAAAAAAAAAAAAAAAAAAAAAAAAAAAAAAAAAAAAAAAAAAAAAAAAAAAAAACTGCTAATGTCAAATAGAATCAATCAGTTTAAGTCAAAATTGGATGTCTTTATTGAATATATTGCATGTTATGTGTTGCAAAATTCAAATATTCCATATTTATGTTCAATGTTTTTTAAATTTATATTCAATATTTCATATGCATGTTCAATATTTTATATGTGTATTTAATATTTTGTATGTATGTTTCATATTGTATATGTATGTTCAATATTTTATATGTATGTTCAAGCATTCTTCTTTCTTTATTCAATATTTCATATGTATGTATAAAATATTGATTATAAATATAAAAATATTGAACATACATAGAAAAATATCAAACGTACATATAAACTATTGGGTATGAATAAGAAAATATTGCATATACATATAAATTATTAATCATAAATATGGAATATTGGAATTTTGCAACACATTACATGTCATATGAATATTTGTCATTTTAATAACATTTTGAAAATTCACTAACTGTTGATTAAGCTTACTTAGCTTTGAGCAACCAACTAGGACCTGATGTCTATCGGATGTGATCAGATAAGTTAATGCGCATGCCTCAAACTTAACACAAATCGGACAAAAGTCCAAGTCAAGTAATTTTAATATAGAGGACTTGGCAATGCACTATTTACTTAAAGATGAAGATGATAATGAAAACACCTATTGATAACTTCAGTTGACTTGCTAGTGCTCCAGATGTTTTACCGAAGAAATGAAGTTTCTATAATGCGACTATAATCAGCAGTACCGTAACTACCATATGAGGCAACCGAGGCGACTGTCTCGGTAAAAATTTAACCGAAGTCTTACTTGTCTCACCGAAGTGATATTGAAAGGTTAAACGATAGACCGATTTTTGTGTGATACCCGCCAACATAAAATTTAAACTTTTAAACTATCCTCTAATCTTGATTACGAGGTTTAGTGATGTGGTTAAACTAATTTTCATGGCACAAAACCATTCCACTTATTTTACAACAACTGGTCTAGTTTTTAGCTTTCCTTTTATACTGCATTATAATACCTTCCCTACATGTGAAAGCTGTAAAATATTGAGACTGTGTTCCGTTGGCAATGAAGGCGAGAATAACGTTCCTCTTTGTGGTTTCTTGTTGCTAAATGTTGTGAAACTTGTAAAATTATGTAAATAACTTTATTAAACGTGACTTATGCATTTAATTGCTGATAATAAAGTTACCTGATCATGCAAGACAGAATGACGCTGTAACTATTCTTACGTTTCTTCTCGGTCTGCCATCTGGTTTAACTCGACTACCTTTCCCTCCCCCCACCCCCCCCCCGGCTCTGATAGTGTTGATAGAGTTAACGTGAGATTAACACTAGTGTGTCTACTCGGGACGTTCGATTTTCACATTATAGACTTGATTAACTTGGTCTGGGCAATACATGTTCCGTGTAAGTTCAGAGAGTTTATTTTCGTCAACTGAAGGAATTATACAGAAGTAATCGTTTAAGTTTTTAACCTATTTCATACGATGTAGAGCATTACTGGCTTGTCCCTCAAGTGTTGCATTTATAAATGAAGACACATTTTGTTTATCAACAAAGCAAAACGTTTCATTTTTCGTAGTGAGTCGAAATATTTCATGTTTCATGAGTCGAAAGTTTCATAAGTCGTAATTAGTCGAAAGTTTCATGTTTCATTGGTAGCAATGAGTAGAAATCTTCCATGTTTCATAAGTCATAACGAGTCGAAATGTTTTGTTTTATTAGTCATAACGAGTCGAAATTTTCGTGTTTCATGAGTTGAAATGTTTCATAAGTAATACCAAGTCATAACGAGTCGAAATGTTTTGTTTTATTAGTCATAACGAGTCGAAATTTTCGTGTTTCATGAGTTGAAATGTTTCATAAGTAAAACCAAGTCATAACGAGTCGAAATGTTTTGTTTTATTAGTCATAACGAGTCGAAATTTTCGTGTTTCATGAGTGGAAATGTTTCATAAGTAATACCAAGTCATAACGAGTCGAAATGTTTTGTTTTATTAGTCATAACGAGTCGAAATTTTCGTGTTTCATGAGTTGAAATGTTTCATAAGTAATACCAAGTCATAACGAGTCGAAATGTTTTGTTTTATTAGTCATAACGAGTCGAAATTTTCGTGTTTCATGAGTTGAAATGTTTCATAAGTAAAACCAAGTCATTACGAGTCGAAATGTTTTGTTTTATTAGTCATAACGAGTCGAAATTTTCGTGTTTCATGAGTTGAAATGTTTCATAAGCAATACCAAGTCAAAACGAGTCGAAATGTTTTGTTTTATTAGTCATAACGAGTCGAAATTTTCGTGTTTCATGAGTTGAAATGTTTCATAAGTAATACCAAGTCATAACGAGTCAAAATGTTTTGTTTTATTAGTCATAACGAGTCGAAATTTTGGTGTTTCATGAGTTGAAATGTTTCATAAGTAAAACCAAGTCATAACGAGTCGAAATGTTTTGTTTTATTAGTCATAACGAGTCGAAATTTTCGTGTTTCATGAGTTGAAATGTTTCATAAGTAATACCAAGTCATAACGAGTCGAAATGTTTTGTTTTATTAGTCATAACGAGTCGAAATTTTCGTGTTTCATAAGTTGAAATGTTTCATAAGTAATACCAAGTCATAACGAGTCAAAATGTTTTGTTTTATTAGTCATAACGAGTCAAAATTTTTGTGTTTCATGAGTTGAAATGTTTCATAAGTAAAACCAAGTCATAACGAGTCGAAATGTTTTATGTTTTATAAGTCATAACGAGCCGAAATTTTCGTGTTTCATGAGTTGAAATGTTTCATAAGTAATACCAAGTCAAAACGAGTCGAAATGTTTTGTTTTATTAATCATAACGAGTCGAAATTTTTGTGTTTCATGAGTCGAAATGTTTCATAAGTAAAACCAAGTCATAACGAGTCGAGATGTTTTATGTTTTATAAGTCATAACGAGTCGAAATTTTCGTGTTTCATGAGTCGAAATGTTTCATAAGTAATACCAAGTCATAACGAGCCGAAATGTTTTGTTTTATTAATCATAACGAGTCGAAATTTTTGTGTTTCATGAGTCGAAATGTTTCATAAGTAAAACCAAGTCATAACGAGCCGAAATGTTTTGTTTTATTAATCATAACAAGTCGAAATTTTTGTGTTTCATGAGTCGAAATGTTTCATAAGTAAAACCAAGTCATAACGAGTCGAGATGTTTTATGTTTTATAAGTCATAACGAGTCGAAATTTTCGTGTTTCATGAGTTGAAATGTTTCATAAGTAATACCAAGTCATAACGAGCCGAAATGTTTTGTTTTATTAGTCATAACGAGTCGAGATGTTTTATGTTTTATTAATCATAACGAGTCGAAATTTTCGTGTTTCATGAGTCGAAATGTTTCATAAGTAAAACCAAGTCATAACGAGTCGAAATGTTTTATGTTTTATTAACCATAACGAGTCGAAATTTTCGTGTTTCATGAGTCGAAATGTTTCATAAGTAAAACCAAGTCATAACGAGTCGAGATGTTTTATGTTTTATTAATCATAACGAGTCGAAATTTTCGTGTTTCATGAGTCGAAATGTTTCATAAGTAATACCGTCCTGTTTAACACGTGAGCTTTGCGTCGGTCGGAATCTAACTTTTTCCTAAGATTAATTCAATATTTTTTTCTCTTTCCAAAAGACAATTATAAGTTATACAATGTATAACTAATCAATGTATTTACTAAGTAAATACATTGATAAATACAAAGAATTATACAGTACGTGATTTAACACAGCTATTCGAATTAATTACACTTATTGTGCGTGACTTAATGAAATAAACTGATATTTGGCTATTTCAACCGGGCTTTAAACTAAGGGCTGATCCTATTTATTTGTGGCAAGTCAAAATGAAATCAGTTTATCCAGCTGAGGATAAACCGGACATATCTCAATAAAAGTCGGTTCAAGTGTTTATCATCCACAAATCATAGCTCTCTAAACAAAGCTCCAATATCGCATTATTACAATGTTGTTGATAAGTATAGTCACTGTATCCAAACTTATATTGGATATATTTGACTTTCCATAGTTCTTTGTTCCTTTCATTCTCAAAAATGACTTGCACGTGACGGGTGTAGCTAGCTAGACAGAAGGTGCTTACCCTTCCGGAGCACCCGGCCTTACTTCCTTAATGGGAGTTCACGTGTATGGCTGATTTTGCAAGCTTTCAAAGTTTTTACTTTGTTTTGGGGGTTGTGATTTGGACAAGGACTGGTATGTTTGTTTTATTATTAAACAATTTGCTTTTTTAAATCACAAACTTTTAAAACATTTTAAAAATGATTTGCAAAAATGTTCTTAAAGGGTATGCTAGGTTCAATTATTCAAAATGGGTTCTATAACCAAAATGTGTTTAACACCACTGCGGTAGCTCAGTTGGTAGAGTGCTCGCTCCGTAAGTGGGAGGTCGTAGATTCGAACCCCGATCAGGTCTGACCCCAAGACTTGAAAGTGGGTAGTGACTTTCGCCAAGCACTCGGCATTACGAAATGAAAGTCACGGTTCTTTCGGATGGGAACTCAAAATAAACGAGGCCCCGTGTCACGGTAGGCGTGGCACGATAAAGACCCTTGCTGTATAATGTCATCAGTGCAACGCACAGGCAAAATTTCTGCAGTTTCGGAAGGTGTCCAAAGTCTTCGAAAACAGGGAATACGTTTGTTTTGTTTTCTCTAATTTTTTTTTTAATTCAATTTTATATTCAATTGCAGAATGTTATGGGATGCCTCTTTCAAGCACATTACTTTAAGATTACACCTTTTCTTTTGTTTATTCACAATGCAACTTTTAATTGCATCCAAATTTGACGATTGTGGATGACCAATTATCCATGTAATATCATATTAATTTCTAAATAACAAATTTATCACACTTTTCTTTAGAAATATTACAAGCTGATTTGCTGTAAAACATGATTGATACCATAATCAAGTTGTATATAGCTCCATCAGCTTACCCAAATAGCAAGTGAAAAACAACAATGTACACGTATAAAAAAACCTAAATGCTTTACTGTAAACATTTTGATAACAACCTTTGACCTATTATTTTATTTATAATTTTAACAAAAAATATTTCGCTCTTCATGCAATTTGTACCCGGAACATCCAGTATCATACTAGCATGAAGTGCCCCGAAAACAACGTCATTTCTTATATTTAAAATTTATTCCTTACATCTAATCTGCTACGTGGACTTTAAACTTATACTGCATTTCATTTTTGTTAATTTAATACCTTCTGTTTGTTTTAGTGCATCGTGGAACCTGTCTATCACATCTCCATAAAGGATAACGTCATTGATAAGTGGGATGACAGGTGACCCCGCCTACTTCCATTGAATCCGTTAAATGGAATACAGTTGTTTTAATGACAGAATTAAACGATTAAATTTGAAAATATTTAATAGTTACATTTGCATATTTAATAAAAGTTTTTAAATTCTTGTATGATGGAAAATTGTAAATATATATATTGGAAAATTTCAAAATTAATACTCAGACACTGATCAAATGGCAAAGCTTTCGCCAGTTTAAACAACCACTTGCGTGAAGCAGGTCCGATAATTCTACTAAGCCTAATCTAGACAAATCTCTCTCTCTCTCTCTCTCTCTCTCTCTCTCTCTCTCTCTCTCTCTCTCCGGATCCTTCCAACTGATCTGATTACATTAATGTCATTAAGCAAACCTAGTAATTAAATAAATTTATAAAAGACCACGTTGTTGAGTTCGATTTCTTTGCAATGTCATCCATTGTTGATTAAATTGAGTTTTTTTAAGCTATATTTAAATCAAATAAACTTGTAAATAAATTGCTTTATATTTAGAACCAATCAGTGCAACGTGAAGATGAACTGTTTCACAACTATTAATTATCTATCTCCATCAAGTAGAGATCATTTAAACGTTCATTTTTTGACGAATTTCCACCAAATATTAACACCCCTTTGCACTTTTCATCTCGCACAGATGCAACAGAAAACCATCCTCGTGGTTCTGGCACACTGCCACTCGGAAATATCTGTTTCCATCCTTCATTTGAGTTCACGTCCATTACAAAGCAATCATTCGAAAATTTGCCAGCCTCAGCGTGAGTATCAACTGGATCAACCTCGCCACCAACCACGAATATCTGTGAGTCAAGACTGCAAATTCCAAAAACACTCCTGGCGGGTATGGCTGACTTCAGTGATAGTTCTGACCACGAATTAGTCAAATATCAAACTTAAATACATCATTCATTTCTTTCCCACTGAAACCACCAACAACGTAAATACTATCCTGCACAGTCACAAGTCCGGCACCACCTCGACCAGTAATGGCATCGCATGTTGGAAGAGCTGTCCACTTGTTGGTTATGACGTCAAACGAGTGAAGGTCGTTCATTCTTCCTTTAGCACCACAACCGCCAAACACATAAAGCTTATCGCCATGTGCAACCATAGCATGGTAGCTTCTAGCCTCTGGAACGACATCGTTACTTTTTATCTCTCTCCAATTATTTGTATCCGTATCAAACTCGTGCAAATCATTTAATGATCCCTCGCCCATTGTTATACCTTGTCTTCCACCAAATATGTATATCTTCCTTCCAATGGCAGCTGCGGTTTGTGCATTCCGTTCTGACGGCATCGTACCATTTCCTTTACAATCTGACCACGTGGAAGTGTCAAGGTCGTAAATGTGTATGGTACTACCAATTGGAACCCTTGGTTTGTGTTCCCCGCCAAAAACATAAGCTTTTCTACCAATCACAATCAAAGAATGACTACTTCTGCTCTCTGGAGCAGCAGACCCATCTGGTTGTAGACATTTCCAATTAGCCTTTAAATAAAATAACACTGTTTTATTCAAAAGAAACAATATACTTATGTTTTACTTCTAAATGACAATCATTAAACTATCCCTATATTTGAGATTCAGTAGGAAGACAATAGAACTTTAGGTCAAAATTAATTAATTACATAATGTTCTAATTAAAGTTCTTTGCTACAAGCCACAGGAAAAATACATACGGTTTCTAAAGTTGCAAGAAATAAGTGTTGCATTTTATTCTGTAATAAAGTCATAGCGTAGTACAACATTGAAAGTTCATTATGATCATTAGTTCACTAGGAGCTCAATTTATGCTAATTTTGTGTTAAAATGTGTTCAGAATCTGATACTTGTTCAGAATATATTTTGTTTAGTTATGGTCCTACTGTATCCGTTGTATTGGTACTTTGTAACCGTTTATTTCACTGTTTGTAACTGCTACGGCCTTCCTGACCATCTGGAAAATCAATTATTGTTTCCCATGGTGTTGAACCAACCATTATTGAGCAATAATATTGAAATACAAAACTCGTATTTGTCTATAATAAGAATATTTTTCTGAAGTTTATATTCCCTTCGACAAAACTGTTAAACGACAAAAGTACACATTTCTATTTTTAGTATCATAATGACCTATTTCGATATCACAGTCTATTTATTAACACGTAATGTAACTTACTTATGGTATTGCATAAAAATCTTCATATTTATCATTCGATCATTATAGAGTGTAAAACAAAATGAGAGTACTTTCTTTACACAAGATCGTACTTCTAATCTGTTAACAAGTTAGTACAAGTAATTAAATAAATCTTACCTTTACGGAAGCCATTGTACTTGTTTATCTCATAAAGTCTATTTATTTGATGAGAAAGAAAGATTTCGAAGCGACAACTCTTGGATACAGATGACAACGCACTGCTTTTAAAAAAAATTACTACAGTATGGTATAATGTCTTGAATAATCATTTACAAAAATGTGGCATAACAACATTGTAATACAATAATAATCTGGTAATTTTCTTTAATAATAATAAAATCCTTCTACAACTTCTGAATTTTGGGTCACATTGCCAGATGTTTTGCAAATTAAACATTCTTTGTCCCAAGGATGGTACATGTATATATAATATATATAGTATTTAAATTACTTATTAGAAATGGTTTCTAAATATCAAATTAAAAGATCCGTTGCTGTTTCCCTGTTTGAGTCCCACTGTCAAGATTATTGTAAATTGAAAACCATGGTAATTGTTCTTTAAATACATGTACTGCAAATAAAAACATCTACGTACGTGATAGCTATTGCATGCTCATCAGAGATTATTTTCAGTTAATTTATAGGGACCCTTTACCTTTTTTTTAAATAGAACACTATCTTGAGTACTTCTTTAAGTACTTCAAGTATTAAAGCAGAGGATAAAAAAACGCAAAATAGTTTACATACGCACAAATACAAATAACCGAGGGGAGACATAGAAATAGTTCATCTGAGCTTTGGCTGAAAATATTCCTGAAATTCAAGAAGGAAAAAACCACCGACCTTCGACATGCAAACTGACAAACTGTCCTAATGGGATTGGGACCTTGGTAGTGACGGGCGCTGTGCTCCGTAACCGCACGTTTTAGACCACTCTGCTACCGAAGTCACATGACTGTAGCATAAGTTAGAACTTAACACGAATGTCTTGGGCAAGATTCTTATTCCTGTGTAAACATCACGGGGAAAGTACTAAAAGTTAAAATTGTATCAATTTTGTCTATTTGTTGAGACTGCTATTGTGTTTTATCCAAGGGGATATTATTTAAGGCTAGAGACAGATGGTTCAACTCCTAACTTAGAAAGCTACCTATGACAATGACAAAAACAATATACATGTGCGTTTCAAGTACTTTAGCGTGGGTCAAAATCGTCGCATTTATGGTGACTATTAATGACTCATATAACATGTATTCAATTTGCCAATTACTTTCAGAGGAGAAAATTGAAGTTTACGGACGCACACGCGCTTTACCATGCCATATGTTCATCCTGGCTTTACCAGCCGAGTTAAAAATTTGAGATACTGCTGCCTTGCCTGGCATTCAGCATTAAAAAGACAGAGTATCGCAAGCATACTTGGTACCAAGATAATGTGGCTGGGTAAGTAATATGCTTGTCTGCGGCATGCTGACTCGGTGAGCTAGCATCTTAACAAAATGTTGCCCCGAGTATGCGCTGGTACAAGGCAGACCATAATACACACTTGTAAAGTACATACATACACGAACTTATAATAAACCATAAGAGGTTTATAAACGCTTAAAAATTGTTAATGCAACGTTAAACATTTTAAAGCCAACCAAATTATGAAACCTTACAAACTTTTATCCACAGCAGTAGTTGCAAGACTAGCTTGTGGGAAGTAACCATAAAATAAAGTAGATGAACATCAACAATCAAGTCGCAAATAGTAAGCTAGTTGTTTGAAATTATAAGCCTGTCAATTAAACATTTACAGAACGGTATTTTATCACAAATTGGACTAATCCTCCTAAAATAATAAATCCAACACATTTATCCACACCACTGGACATAAGACCTGTGTGTGGAAAAGAAACAAACTAGATGATCATTGGCAATCAAACTGCAGAGAGTGAGCTATTAGCTTGTCATTATTAGCTTCTCCACCAAACATTCAAAGAACCTTAGCTAACAACATACAGGTAAATCAATATTTCATACATGTATGTTCAAGTTTTTTAAATTCAAAACACCACATCAGATTTTTTTTGAAAGATATCAATTTTTATTGACATACAATTATCATACATTAAAACTGACAAAATTTGTCATTGAAAATAATGTCAAAGAAATGTAGTGGATGCTAAGTTTGTAAGAAAGATGTGATAAAAAGTTGTAATGATAAGAAACCACAACACACAATATCACAAAAGTTTGATTAATTACCATTCCTTATAACAGAGACTAACCAACAATGGAGGATTTACAAAACATATATATATATATATATATAGATATATATATATATATATATATATATATATATATATATATATATATATAAAATCAAACTGCATTTCAATGTAGTTTAAAATAATTGAAATATGAATTGAATTTTGATATGTATTTTACAATGAATTAGACCTTATTAATGTACACAGCCATCAATAAAAATTCTTTACATGTTGAAACCTGATAATCTCTTGACACCATCTTTTACTACATAACATTGCTTAAATGATATTTCAGCTTAAGCTTGGCACCTAGTTTTTTTTGTAATTATATATAGATATACATCTAAAAGAGTTTTGAAAATTGTATATATAAAAAAAAATTAGGAGAGAGAGAGAGAGAGAGAGGAGAGGAGTAATTGTGTTTTATGCCCCAGTCAAGATTCTTTAACTTATTTTGAGGTGGTCAGTTCTGGGATGGTGGAGAAAATCGGAGTGCCCGGAAAAACCACCGACCTTAAGCAAGCAAACTGACAAACTTTCTCACACTAGGATCTGTCCCGAGAGAGAGAGAGAGAGAGAGAGAGAGAGAGAGAGAGAGAGAGAGAGAATAGATTACTTTTAACTGAACAACAGTTACACCATTGGTGTGTACATCTAATATGCATTTCTATAGCTGATTATTGATGGCAGTACAGAACTGTGTTGATCATACATCATTATGAAGCTATAAAGCTTTCTATATTTGTCTTATTTGTGCCTGCCAAACTTTTTCAACAATAAATTATTGAATACTGAAATTTATCTTTCTTATGCTGTTTTTATTCTTCTCAAATACTGGAATATATTTTTAATGTAACACTACTTCACTTTCAATTAACAATGACAATGATGATTTGATTTTGATAAAAACAAAGCAAAATGGAAACAATTTCGTTTTTTATCAACACAAAAGCAATAAGAAAACTACTTGGAAAACAAAAAAAATGTAAGTAGAGGGCACATTTTACTACGACCTTCACAAAAATACCTAGAACATTATTAAACCAAATGTCATCTACCTGAATTTAAACATGTAAGTAATGTATTATATTGTATTTTCAAATTTATTTTAGCAAGCTATTTATTAATTATTTATTTATTTATTTTTGAAAAATATATCTAAAAAAATTTTTTTCATATCTTTAGTAAGCAGAAAAGTAAAATCTTTCTTGTATTCTGATTATCATGAATTTTGTATTCACTATCTGCAATTCATTACTTGTGTGTTGATCCAAATAAGTGTTAATTTTTAAAGTAAACAAATCTTTATCATTAATAGAACATGCCACAGATTTATAAAAGAAATGGAAAGAATGAAAAAATAGAATAAAATTTGATATAAATGTTACTGAAACTAGACGATTATCCCATCAGTACTAAGTACCATATGCAAAAATGAAAACACTTGGATTAAATAATCAACTACAACAGCAGTTAGTAACATCAACATTTATGGAGGCTTTGCACCAAAGAATGAAGTTCACCTACCAATTTTATTTCAAAACTTCATTTTAACGCTGTAATTGCGAACTTGTTGATATCTAAAGAAGTATACATTGCATGTTTGTTACACAGAGTACAACTTAACACCTTTATGTCTCATCACTTTCATTATCAAAAGCAAGAGAATGTTACATGTAAATATCCTTCAATCTTATGTTTCAATAATGGAGAAAAAATATAAACTATTTATCAGAAATATCACTTATAAATGCACTAACTAGCCAATTACATATCAGAATTTGATCTATGCATTAACTAGCCAATTGGATATCAGAATTTAAACAATGCATTAACTAGCCAATAAGATATCAGAAATATGAACAATGCATTAACTAGCCAATAAGATATCAGAAATATGAACAATGCATTAACTAGCCAATAAGATATCAGAAATATGAACAAGGCATTAACTAGCTAATTGCATATCAGAAAAATATGAACTATACATGAACTAGCTGATTGGTTCTTTGTGTACTTTACTTCAAACTGAAAGGACCAATGAGTTGCAAGACACTTAAATTTAAACATTTAAAAATTTATGTATACATGAATTTCTCTATATTAAATAATAAATGAGTAACAAATGAAAGAAAACAAAAATACACAACAAATATGTCAACCAGTGATTGTTAATTATGGTAACAAATTATGTTGATAAGTGTTAAATGAATATTATTTAAAGATTAAATGATTTCATTGTAAATTCTAAGTAAGAAAATGACCACACACACACACACACACACACACACACACACACACACACAGAAAAACACACAAACATGCACACACACACACACACACACACACACACACACACACACACACACACAAATAAATACCCTATAATATGTAAGCTCCAATGCTGATAATAATTAAAGGTATGCAGTAAGAAAATCCTTTAATAATTTGAGCACCAACTTTTTGCCCCTTATTTGACGACAGCACCTCTATTTTAAATTTTGGCCAAATTTAATTCAATCTATGGAACTCTTCAACATTGGTTCTGCTTGCTGGTGATGTTTGTATATATGCACCTTGAAAAAAGTTGCCACCTAAGCAGCTATATTTTGCAAGTAAATGCAACATAATTCTGTGCTATACTTATAAACTATATAAACCCAAAAAGTTTTTTAAGCATGAAAAAAAAAAAAAAACAAAACAACTTTTTGCTGCTCAAATTATTAATCAATTTACCCTAATAATTGGCACAAACAACATTAAAATATCCAGGATCTATGGTAGTCTCAAAGTCTCGTATAAATGTAATTCATATTTTTGAAATGAATGAAGATATCACAAAAGTGAATAATAAATTTTTAATAAACTTTCAGTAAATCATGAACTTTCAACCTTCGAAGCACTGAATATCTAATAATATACGAAGTTTATATAGAGAATTGCCATTATGATTTAAATTTAAATTTCTCAAATCTGTTCAGTTCAACTAATAAAAATATTGATTGAACTTAAAACTGATATTTTTAAAAGTTAAAATGCAAAAGAAGTAATTAATGATCTAAGAAATAATAAGCTCCGTAATGTACACGACTAATGAAATACAGCATAATATACAATGTAAAATTAGCATCTAACTAGGTAAGATTTATTTTTAAATATCTATTAAAATTGAAAATGATAGATAACTTTTGATATAATAAATAATATTTTACTTTATAGATCACAGTCAACTACTAATATTGATTTATCTACTAAATTTTCAGCACTTCTCGCATCTACATTTTCAATTTTGCAAAACTACCACTTTTTTCAGAATAACTGCTAAAAAAAAACAATAACCTACTTTGTAAACAGTCTCAATTCTTATTATGACTACTTAAAAGTTTACTTTTGGTAAAAGTCAACTTATTGAAACAAACTCTCATATTAAGTAATTTTAATGTTCATGATTCAAAGTAAATCAGTATGATAGAAAAATTTGTTATTGTTTAAAGAGATATTTTTGCTTTACAGTAATTTGTGTACTGTATCAGACATGAATTATAAATTTCAATCAGAAAATAATCAAGCATTTGTTTAGTAAAAGAAAATGTAGAGAGAGATAACTCAGAAATCAAATAATGTTACAATAAATCTACATGACTATTAAATTCAAAGTCAAATGAAAATTTAAGGGCATATTAATGAAAATGTGATCAAGTTCATAAGAAACTTTAAAAATAAACAATGTAATTTACACCTTTCTTGTGGCAGTTTCATGTTTAGCCTGACACAGTATGTTTAGGAACTTGGTGATCTTATCATGAAATTGACAACATACATGAATTTATTCAGACATAACATTAAAAAGCTTTAATAAATGCATCCTGATTCTAAGATTAAATGATTGTCACTGAATATAATTAAGACAGATTAATTAAAATTCTTCAAAAAGAGCTATCTAATTTCAAGTGCATCCATCTATCTTCTCTTTAGAAGGAAATTCAACAAGAAAAAGGATTTTGGACTCATTCTAGAATACCAAAGGGTTGGATTTTTCTGATTCCTTATCAAGCTTTTTTCAGAAATTACATTTTCTGGTTCATATTAAACTTTAGCCTTTTATAGAAATGTAGCTTCATTAAGCTAACCTAATTAGAAATTTTAAAAGCAACAGAAAACAAGAGGCCCAAAAGGGCCTGTGGAGCTCAACTGACAAAAATGGTTCTTGTGCCTTCATTTATATAAATTCAGTACAGGGACTTGAGCTGACGTTAAATGCTAAATACAAAAGCTGTAGGCCTTACAGTTTCAGAGAAGAATATTTTTAAATTTGACTTCCCATATAAGTATATGTAGATATATGTGCCCCTTGGTGGGACCAAAATTGGCCCAGGGGCCTTTATTTGTACAAACCTGGTAAAGGGACTTGAGCTGATTATGAAAGCTTAAAGCCTTACAGTTTCAGAGAAGAAGATTTTTAAATTTGATTTCCCATATATGCATATGTAGATATATTGGCCCATAGGGTGGGACCAAAAATGGCACAGGGGCCACCATTTGTACAAACTTGGTAAAGGGATTTGAGCTGATGTTAAATGCCAAATATAAAAGCATTATGCCTTACAGTTTCAGAGAAGAAAATTTTTTAATTTGATTTCCAATATATATATATATGCAGATATATGGACCCCTGGGGTGGGGCCAAAAATGGACCGGGGCCACCATTTGTAAAAACTTGGTAAAGGGCCTCAAGCTGATAATAACTGCCAAATATGAAAGCTTAAGGCTTCATGGTTTCAGAGAAGAAGATTTTCAAAGTTGATATCTCATTATAAGCCATATATGCATATGCAGATATATGGACCCCTGGGGTGGGGCCAAAAATGGACCAGGGGCCACCATTTGTACAAACTTGGTAAAGGTAAAGGGCTCAAGCTGATATTAACTGCCAAATATGAAAGCTTAAGGCTTCATGGTTTCAGAGAAGAAGATTTTCAAAGTTGATTTTCAATTATGAGCCATATATGCATATGCTGATATACAGACCCCTGGGGTGGGGCCAAAAATGGACCGGGGGCAACCATTTGTAAAAACTTGGTAAAGGGGCTCAAGCTGATATTAACTGCCAAATATGAAAGCTTAAGGCTTCATGGTTTCAGAGAAGAAGATTTTCAAAGTTGATTTTCCTTTATGAGCCATATATGCATATGCTGATATACGGACCCCTGGGGTGGGGCCAAAAATGGACCGGGGGCCACCATTTGTACAAACTTGGTAAAGGGGCTCAAGCTGATATTAACTGCCAAATATGAAAGCTTAAGGCTTCATGGTTTCAGAGAAGAAGATTTTCTAAGTTGATTTTCCATTTTAAGCCATATATGCATATGCATATATATATGGACCCCTGGGGTGGGGCCAAAAATAGACCGGGGGCTACCATTTGTACAAACTTGGTAAAGGGGCTCAAGCTGATATTAACTGCCAAATATGAAAGCTTAAGGCTTCATGGTTTCAGAGAAGAAGATTTTCAAAGTTGATTTTCAATTATGAGCCATATATGCATATGCTGATATACAGACCCCTGGGGTGGGGCCAAAAATGGACCGGGGGCAACCATTTGTAAAAACTTGGTAAAGGGGCTCAAGCTGATATTAACTGCCAAATATGAAAGCTTAAGGCTTCATGGTTTCAGAGAAGAAGATTTTCAAATTTGATTTTCCTTTATGAGCCATATATGCATATGCTGATATACGGACCCCTGGGGTGGGGCCAAAAATGGACCAGGGGCCACCATTTGTACAAACTTGGTAAAGGGGCTCAAGCTGATATTAACTGCCAAATATGAAAGCTTAAGGCTTCATGGTTTCAGAGAAGAAGTTTTTCAAAGTTGATTTTCCATTATAAGCCATATATGCATATGCAGATATATGGACCCCTGGGGTGGGGCCAAAAATGGACCAGGGGCCACCATTTGTACAAACTTGGTAAAGGGGCTCAAGCTGATATTAACTGCCAAATATGAAAGCTTAAGGCTTCATGGTTTCAGAAAAGAAGTTTTTCAAAGTTGATTTTCCATTATAAGCCATATATGCATATGCAGATATATGGACCCCTGGGGTGGGGCCAAAAATAGACCAGGGGCCACCATTTGTACAAACTTGGTAAAGGGGCTCAAGCTGATATTAACTGCCAAATATGAAAGCTTAAGGCTTCATGGTTTCAGAGAGGAGATTTTCAAAGTTGATTTTCCATTATAAGCCATATATGCATATGCAGATATATGGACCCCTGGGGTGGGGCCAAAAATAGACCGGGGGCCACCATTTGTACAAACTTGGTAAAGGGGCTCAAGCTGATATTAACTGCCAAATATGAAAGCTTAAGGCTTCATGGTTTCAGAGAAGAAGATTTTCAAAGTTGATTTTCCATTATAAGCCTTATTTTCACTTTTTACGAAGTACGACAGAAAAACGCTAAAAACGCGTAACCTAGTTTTTGACAGAATTTCACGAAATGTACAACCTACATGTTTAAGGGTGTCTAGAAGCTAAATATCACATCAGATTTTGAATATAACCTATGGTTTCAGAGAAGAAGCTCATTTTAGGTTTTTTACATTCTAGGTCGCTGTGACCTACTTTTGGTTGCCATGGAAACCAATTGTACAAATTTTCATCTACTCCTTCTAAGGATCATTCCTGCAAAGTTTTGCTAAAATTGGCCCAGTAGTTTCTGAGTTTTTGCTGTTAACGGATGCACGCACGCACGCACGCACGCACGCACGCGCGCATCATGCCATAAGCTCATCTGGCTTTAGCCAGTTGAGCTAAAAACCAAAGCAGTTTTAGAAATAGCAAAATTGTTATCATTCCAAGGAACATAATTAAACAATGGAAAATTGTACAAATCAAAATCAACATTCAAATTTTAGCAAAAAAGAAACTAAATTTACTATCTTTAATTTTTCTGCTATAAAGTGCAAAATTTGGTCTTATAATACCAATGCCACTAAATCTAAAATGACTGAAACTTATTTCTCATATGCTTTTGCAAAAATAAGGATTTTCAAAACTTTAGCCAATTGCTCATGATACATACCAGATAGAAAGAATATCAATGACACGCTTAACAGACTGTAATACATTTCAAAATTTTTTTTAGAAATGACTAGTGTTTTAAAACTTTTAAGTGAAATCAGATGAGGGTTATAACAAGGTTTTTTTTAAAAATCAAATTTTTTATCAACTGATAGCTTTCCTTCATACTACTTAATCAGATTTTTAAAAAGATAATCTCAGTCACATAATCGCCAGCATATTTTTGTAAGTACATGATAGTTTAATAAATTGATACTGAACAAAATGTTGATAGAGCCCTACACTGCAGTAATTTAAAATAAATATTATTAATTATACTAACACACACATATACCATTACAACATTCATGGCATTACAAAATCAACACAATTTTAGTAATATTATGAAATTTTTTTGCGAGATTCAATTTAAATGTAACTGGTATTACAGACATAAAATAAGGGGCATCTTTGAAATAACATGAACTAAGTAAGATTACAAGACTTTAATACAAGACTTCTTAATGGCACTTTGAACCATTAAATACATGTAGTTCATGTATTATAAGTTTATAATAGGAATCAGACTAACAGTGTGAAATTCATATAAAGAATGTTAAATGTGTATTTCATTTTATACATCAAATTATAAAGCCCACTGCACCAACAGGTTAAACCAATGTCATGCTAATATAAATAAAAACAACTTTTTATGACCACAATGCTATCAGACATGTGGTGTGTACTGTCATGAATTTATAAACAAACATGACATGATTCTGTCATATCTGTATCCATGGAAACTTGTCATGGTAAGCTTACTACTACACTGATGCCCTGAAATAATTATTTGTTACGTTTCTATTACCATTTATCACAGAAAATTACAGGTAAGAAGACATTTATTTAATTTCAATGTTTATAAAATATGTATAAACCAGATTAGATGTTAGAAAATATTGAAATTTGTTCAATACATCATAAGAAAGGGAAGGGGAAAAAAGGGGAAAAGATTGTCAAATAGATTAGATATTGGTAGATACAACCAAAACAATGTGGTCAAAATCTGTTGAGACAAAAAAAAAAAAAAAAAAAACAACATCAAAACATGTTTTAAAATTAATTGACTGGTTTTAGGTTTGATATATTTTAAGACTTTTAGGAAATGTTTGTTTAATATTTTACTTATTTGTATGACATGTGACAATATAATAAAACATTTCAGTGGTAGAAGCAACATGTATAAATTTGAGAGTTTCATCTGGTTAAATAAGTAAGTATACAATTTATTTACCCTGACCATTTTTTATTCTCTTCTTCTAGGAAGAAATGAGGCAGACATTACACAACAAAATACAATTAAATAATCAACATGATATTATATCACTTATAATAAAATGCACTATTTCTATGTCACGAAAGTCTTATAGACTACTAAAAATCTGAAACATAATAAAAAATGTGATGTAACATTCAAGTCTGTTCAGTGCTATAAGTGATTGCTTTTACCTTTTAATGAGTGGACTTGGTCTTTTGGTTTAATGGGTAAAACATGCATTACATCTATGTGGTCTCCCATGTAAAATCATAAATAAAAATAATTTTTTACTGAGTACAATTCAAAAAAAAAAAAAAAAAAAAAGTAATGAATTTACATGTATTTCAATATTTCAATGTCAAAATTTTTGGAAGTTTCCTTACAAAAAAAAAAAATTAAAATCTGATGTTTAATAACAAACACATTTAAAGATATCCATGTACACATCTCGAAAACTTGTACCTTTTTCTAAACGAGAATAAAGGATAATGGAAGTAAAAAATTTAGACAGATCATCCTCCGTCAAGCACATACAACTAACTGTTATTTGTAATTTTAAAGTAAATTTTACAAATCAAACAGGACCGAAGTCTGACATTAAAATGAAATCACTGCTACTGAACATATCACTGGTGGGAAAATAAACATCTGTAATTTTTAACATATTAAATATACATTGTTCCATGATGACTGTTTCTGTCTCCAATATCCAACTCAAATTCTTCCTGAATGTGTACCTGTCCTAATGATGCAGTTGCCATGGCAATGTCAGGCATGGCTTCACTTAAGGCACTGTCACTACAGGGACTCATATCAGCCTGAAAAGTAATGAAAAATAATTAATGACCAATTTAAAATACAATTCTTGTTCAAAGTAAAACAAATTTGTTCTTCTAGAATTATGATTAAACAAACCAAACTTATTTCAAATGGAACAGACTGTTTATAATTATAGAATGTCTCCTTACTCCCAAAATGCTCCTTTAAAGAAGCAAGAAAATAACTCCATTGCTATCAGTACTAATCAAATTTGTGCAATTGATAAGAAGATCAAGTTATCAAACAATTTAACATTTAAATGGAAAGGTTTTATATTGCACCAAATATCAGCATTCCTACATGTATTTTTAACTTAAAATTTCATAAAGCACAATACTTAATAAATACAAAATAACAATATAGAACATCCCAAACAACCAAATTACAAGCAGACAGGTGTCAAACTGATAATGCCCATAACCCAATAAAAGTTTTACAAAAATACTAAAAATTTGATCTTGAAAAGCAATTAATCAATATTTTAATTTATATTTCATTAGAATATATGAGTATTACAAAAATTCTCAAAAATTGTGGAAGATAATGGAAAACAGTTTTTACTCAAGAACCAATTGTACATGTATGAAGGTTAAATGAATATTCAGAGTGACCGGCATTGAACACAATATTCTAATAAACATGTAATGGCTATAAATGTGTATTTTCTTTCAAACAAAATTGCTTTACCTCTCTAGCTGACCCATGTGATCTTGTTGGTGATACACATTGCACTGGTTTAGCCGGACTATTGCGTCTATTTCTTAATGGTGGACTTTGTTGTTTCCGTTTTGATGGTGATATATGATATTTTTGTATAAGATACTGTCTTCGAGAGTTTGCCTCACTAGTATAATAAAACTGGCTATTTTGTAATATTTCCATTGTAGTATCAGGGAGTCCAAACTCTCGCACAACACGTAACTTTAAGTGACAGTTTATTTCACGATTATCACAGCATGGTAAAGAATAAGCTCTCTGTACTGGGCTACTGTTTCTTAGTTCTTGTTCTCGTTGTATCATCTGATTTAATGTGCTGGCATCAGGAACTACAGATACAAAATAAATAGGATTTATCATCAATCATAAATTAATACAAGTAAAAAAAAATTAAAGTTTTTATAATATTTAATTTGAAATTTACTATATGTTATGTACTTATATTCCAGCTCAAGTGCCAGAACTGGGAGTTTTGGGTTCAATTGAGAGACAAACCGGAATTGAAAATGGACCAAGATTTTTCTTTAAATTCTTCTTTTTCCTTAGCTATTATTTAGAAATGAAAGTCATCAATTCCTTAGCATGAGATTTTAAAACAAAATTCATTGATTCATGTACATTAAGGTGTCAGAATTAAGGTTAAATGGATACTCAGTGCAGTTGCACCTTCCCCCCCCTTCCCCAAACCACCATCATCCTCATCCACCCTTGAATTATTGTGTATTTCATTTTATCTAAAATTTTATCAACAATTGTACAAACTATTAAGAGCTCAAATGGCCAAGTATCTAGGTTTTGTTTGGATTATATTCTGCACAACTGCACATAAATACAACCCCCAACCTCCCCACTCCCACGAGGACTGGATTTTACCTGGAATTGTACCAGCTATGATATCAACTGTAGAAGAACTAGTATGACCAAAAGACTGGCTTCTGTGTGGACTTAGACTTTGTCTGTCCTCCACCATATACAGAGTATCAGGAATAGATGATATATGTATGGATCTAAAATGTCCAGAATCAGGATCCTGTCCTTGTGACAACTGTTCATCTAAAACCATCTACAAGAAATTATATGTACTGTGTCTATGAAAAAGGCTATGTTTGTAATTTTTACAAAGTATGACTTATGCTTAACTCTTACCCTCCTCCAATGCTAAAGTTTACCAAAATCAAGTTGACTAGAGCCCTAAAGCACATTATATCTATCTGTATATATGTTATACTCAATTTTAAAATTTACAGAAATTTTAAAATCAGGACATAACTTTTTAACAAATTAAGTTTGATATATAAAAGGTTTTTTAATGAAAATTATGGTACCTTTTTTCAAAAGAAAAAAAAAATTGAAAACCATAAATATTAAATGTAAATTTATATAACAAATAATCATTAAGTCAATCAAAAGGGTCATGAAAACCCTGGGCACTCATCTGAAAATGATGTACACTCAGCTCAATTTTGGCCAATTATAGCTTATTAAAATAGATTTTTTTTAAAATTTGACCTAGTGTTTCTTATTGACACAACATGGCCCGTATAAAAACTTTAGCTAGATTTTGTCAAGAGGATTATTCTGAGCAAGCATGATAAAGACTGAAGTAAAACTGGGGCCTCAGGAGTGTTAACATTTTTTTCTATAATTTGAGCTGACCTACTTATTGTACCAACATGGCCCATATACCAACTTGAGCTAGCTTTTGTCAAGAAGACCATTCTAAGCAAGTTTAATGAAGATTGGACTAAAATTGGGGCCTCAGGTGAGTTTAAAATATAGATTTAAAAAAGCCATATATAAGTCATGCAGTCTTTTTTGTGAGTAACCATGTGCAGTCACGTATATGAAACAAAGTTTTTGATTCAGATTTTTTTAAAAAAAATTTGAGACATGTAGATTCATTGTTTTAAGATAGAGTTACTATAATGTAATCCCATACAAACCTTTGCTTCTTCAAAGTATGGTGTAAATAGTCGTGGCTTAATAAATACTCCATTACATTTAGCTCTGCTCCATGCCGACATTCTGTAACCTTGACCTTCATCATCATCAATTAAGTGTGATGGAGGTGTACTTATAAGTCCTCTTTTTATTGCACTATTTAATACATCACTATTATACGGTATCACATGGTCAATTCGTACAAGCGGTAGAACCTCAGCTAAAATATCCCGTAGTTCTACATCATTTAAGTCCCGTTTTTTCACACCCTTTTTACTAATACTATGCGCTGTATGACTGAGTAAGTTTGGTTCTGAAAATAAATACCAAAAATATTCATATTACCTTTTTAAAGCAAAATTATATAGTGTGTCATACCAAACAGGTTTCCAAGCCAATTAACGCTTAATCAAATAGTTATAAACAAGAATTGTTTAATAAACAACAAATTAAAACTGTATACCAAGGGAAGTAACTCTATAATTAAATAAAAGTAAATCTCATTATTTCTTTTTTATCAATTATAAACATAAACAGCACAGTGTCATCCCTATTAGCCTTGTGGTATGTTTTTTGCAAGGTCAAAAGCTGACTTCAATAATGCACTCTTTCAGGAAATAGCCAATTGTGATTACATGACATGCCTAGGCTGTGAAGTCTGATTAATAATCAGTATAACCAGCAGCATTTTTGTAAGGTTCTGGCAATACCACCAAGATTAAGTTGTAAACCCTGGAAACTGATTACTGATTACTTTCAGTTAGCAACTCACACACAAAGTGTAAACATCTCTATACAATAGCACATATCATGTAACAAAAAAATTGCACAAAATCATGTCATTACCCCTTTCTTCAATTCTTTTAATAAGTTGATATTCTCCCCATTTCATCACAGCAGACAGTACATCTAATTCTGTAGCCTACAAAATAAGGAAGAAATTTATACTCAATTACTAAAGGTCAAAATACTTCTTAAACAAGTGAAAAGTATCTGTAATAAAATGATAATTTATAAAACATTAAAGCAGTAAACAAATATAATTATTGTAAGATTTATTTTATTACAGAAAACTATTATTTATTATTTAACACAGGTTTAGAAATTTAATCTAGGTAGTCTACAGGCCTGAAACTTGGACTTTTACTCAAACCTGTGATATTTTGTAAAATTGCTTAATAAAGAGTTTGTAACAATTTCAATATTTCAACCTACATTTCACATTTATATTATAAAATATATCAAAATTGAACATATCAGAATTTTACACCTTCCAATACGTGCAATTTAAATGTTTAGGCAATCTTATATGTATGCACGTGTCAACTCTTGACAAGAGAGTTTCTACAAGATATATATAGTTTCACAAACATTCATTCAATTGAGTATGCGCTTAACTTAAATAAGGGAATATTTCAATGTCAATTTTTAAGACATTACACAGATAAAACTGAATATCTAATGTTATAATTAAATTGTTTAGTGTAGGATTGTTCAGCAAAACATAAAGGTTTTTACAATACATGTATTGACAATAGAAAAATGGCAATATATGAGTTGAATGTACTCTCAATTGAATGAATGATTGTGAAACTGGGAAAATACTATATAGAGTATTCAATTAGATGAAATGCGATCACCAGTGCACAGCATCCAAAAACAGACTATGCAACCTTAATATGTATACCAGTCTAAAATGTGTTTACCTGTAAGAACTCTGAGCTGAGAGCTTCTATGAGATAATCTTTATTTAACTCTAACAATATGGGTGAATGTGAAATCTGCAAGAATTCTTCTCTCAAATAATGTAGAGCTTGTCTATGAACCCATTGAGAACCATGTGGTTCAGAACTCCAGTTTAGTATACTAATTAAATTATCTGTCGTGATACTGTCTGCTATAATATCTTCACAACCTGAAAAATATGTTTTAAACAGTTAATGGTTCTTCAGTAGCAGTTGTAATATATAGAGCTGCAACGATATACTGGTATACCTGTATAACCGGTTTGGATAAGAAAAATACGATTATCGCAATACAGTTTACACATACCAGTTTTTGACGATACAAGAAAAAAATAATAATCATGAGTCGAACAAAGTTAAAACGAGTGCCAGGGCATTTGTAACTAATGTACGATCAATGGAAAAAGTTCCGAATATGGATAGGATCTTATGCATGCTTGTTGTTACCCATTACAAAAGTAATGTGTGGTTCTTTCTGAATGATAATGATGGCCGGGATTAGGAAACACATTTTGGAAGATGAAGAATTTTATTTTTATTAAATTCACAATCCATATTGGTACGTATTGCAATATGAAAGTGAAATATTGCAATATATCGTAATACAGTTTAACCCGTATCGTTGCAGCTCTAGTAATTATATAATATAGTTGATTTACAAGTCACAAATCATACACAATATTAAAATACATATAATCATTTTGTATTTAAAAAACAAGTATGGGATCTTGCCTTTGAGACATATGAAACATGATACATTGTACATGTATGTCCTTGTAACTTGATAATGATGATTTTACTTACAATATAATACAAGAGGTGAAAATGGATAACAATATACATAAGGATGATTGATTATACCAAGGTGCAATGAGGTACTAAGAGTACTAATGTCATGTCAGGGTCATGGTAACATATTAGTACTGGCAGGAAACACAACAGTAACCAGTATCTGATTGGCTTTTTAAAGGAGAATACCGGAAAAAAAGTTTATGGTATTATGTACCATTTAATGTTGGAATCCACTACTAAAACTGTAATCAATCACCACTCTCATTAAAACCACTGCTGATCAGCTACATTACTGATATATCATTAAGCAATAAGGCTTTTGGTGAGAAACAAAAGTGGTATGATACCTTCAAAGTACCTCAACAACACCTGTGTATATCATTTTGTCATCATGTCTGATAACTAACCAGTCAAAAAATCTCAATTTATAATGTCTAGCATCTTGTTTTTTTTTTTTTTTTTTTTTTGTTGTGGCATATTTTTGGTAACTCTTAATTTTGCTTAGTGCAAAGTACATGTATGAAATCATCTGCAAATTTCTTGAAGTGATTAAAATAATTTCTAAACATGACTTTTACCTTTTCACTAGTTTTATACAAAATTATTTGATATTTATTTACATAAGAATATAACAAAAAGACGAATGCATAAATTGTATAAGTTTCATACCTTGTGATAACACAGGAAAGTCCAGAAACTGACCGATTTGATATACCTCCATAGCTTCATCAACTAATGTCATGTGACCTTTCCCAGCAACCATTGCCTGCACTTCACTGAGACTACACATACTAGCACTACCTCGTAATATGAGTGACAAATCAACCGTGTCCTGATATATAGCATTAAGTAACACTCTAGCATACCTCCTAGGTATAACTGACTCATCAAGCACAATTCGAGATGGAGCTCTTAATGTTCGTTCAGTTATTTCTTCCCCAGATCTTGCTCGTCTCAATAACAAGTTTCTGAAAAATGGTGACCTAGCTGCCAGAATGGCTTTGTGACATCGTACTTCATGTTGTGAAGATTTAAATGGTAGTTCAGAATCGATTAATGAAGTGTGCATGCTGTCAGACTCTATACAATCATTATCACATGAAAACACTAACACAGCATCACTGAATTCACCCGTTTCTAACAATGCTCGTAAATCTGGTTCTAATGGGTTTGGCATTCCAAACTCATCTGCTAGTTTTAACAAAATATCCTTATTGTCCAATCGTAAGTCATCAGTATTTAAAGTATCTGTATATAAATAACGTAATAGTGAGGAAAACAATGAAACATCTACTCCAGATGTTTTCAGCTTGATAGGAATTTGTGATCCAAAATCAGGGTACCTAGAAAGTAAATGTCTGAAAAATGGACTTCGTATACATAACAGTGCTCGATGAGCAGGAAAACATGCACCTTTGTAAACAAGATCAACATCAGTACAGAACTTATAGTCAAAAAGTGTTGATAAATCTCTTCTAAATGAATTTGCCTGAGGTCTAGCTACATTACTCAATAATGCTAATTCTTTAAGAGCTGACAGAGATTCATATTCCTGAACAAGAGCTCGTATTTCATGAACTGGCCACTGACTGATCATATCTCGTAAGGCCTTGCCATAATCCATTGATCTGCTATGCCGCCTTGCTCTTGTTAGCTTTTTACGAAGTGTAGCAAATTTTGAGGTCTTCTTTTTTTTATCCTTGGAACTGATATCTGTGTCAGAGACTGTATAAGCATTTGCTAGCCTTGAGAATGCTGATGGTCGAGATGATGGCTGGGGCCCATCAGGAAATGATGAATTTGCCCCCATTTCTAACAGAATTTTGAATGCCTTACTGTCCTACATGTTGATCTAAAAATATAAAGAAAAATGTACAGATGAATAGCATTTAATTAGTGATCGTGAACCCCCCCCCCCCCCCCCCCAAAAAAAAAAAAAAAACAAAACAAAAACAAAAAAAACGCTAGAAACAAACCACAGCAAAATCAATTACAACATCTCACAAGATAAACACATACATATATAAACATTAAATTTTTTAAAATAGTGATTTACATCCTAATTGATTATAACATGTGCAATATACACAGGTCTGTTTCTTAATTAGTAATATAGGTTTAATTATTTTATAAAATATTTAAAATTTTCCAGGCTTTCTGAGATATATGAGAACATTATTTTTATTTCAGTAAAAAAAAAAAATCCACATACATGAGTGTTAAATAAATTACAATTAAAAACATTTAATCCTTCAACCTTTAATAAATATCTAGAACAAAAATTAAGGTCTTGAACAGCTTTTAGTTGCAAGATTAGTGGGTTTTTTTTATTACCAATATTATACTGAAGAAGACGTACGTTAGGTGGATACAGGCATTTCTGATTTTCTAGTTTTACTGAAGATGTTTATATATATAGATGTTTAAATATTTTACAAACATAACCAATAACATAGATTTTGTATAAAGTTTGTATTATGCTCATTAAATATTGGAACAATAATATTTACAATATTTTTATTTTCTCACCTGAAAGGGCAAGAGACAGCATCCATCAACAACACTTCTTTCTTGCAAGCTTTTTGATTAAAAGTTTTTAAAACTATTTTCTTTTTTAAATTATTAAAAGTTTTTAAATTTATTTTTCAGGATTCAAAGTTTTATAAACTTATTTTTTCAATAAGTTCAATTGAATTATAATAAATGCTAGCAATGCTGCAGAAAATGTAAGACGGTTGTCATATTAACTTATCAACAGTGTTTTTCAGTGGTTAGTTGTGATATGCATATCTTGTTATTCCTAAATGATGAAAATGGTTCATGAATTATTTTTGCAACTTGTTGATTAATGATGATCTTCAGAATCAGAAGATATACTCATGATATATGGCACATATGCCCACAGAACTTATTGCTGTTATTTCATTTCCTGTTTACTGACCACATGTCTAAGTTATCAAACATGGTTCAAAATTTAGACCAGTCTAGTCCTAAAACCTCAATTTTTTCACTGTGAACTGTAATATTTTTTGAAATTCTCTTGTATACATTGTATTCTATTAGAAATTATTGGAAATATCAAATTTATCTAGTTATAATTTCTGGCATTTCCTGTCCTCAATTTTGCACAAGTACCAGTAAGCAGTAATACATTACAACATACTGAAAACCAATTACATGAAAATGAATAAAGAAATTTTTTACATCACAATTTACAATTATCTTACTTTTTACATTTTTACTTAAATATGTACTCACACATGCAGGCATGAAAGTTAATTAACTTAATATCTATCAACAGGTTCATAAAATCCTTTGCATTATGTCATGTCATCATATATATAACATTACATTGTCATATACATGTACATAATATATTTTTTTACTTCAATAATCATCATATATGATGAAAAGGAAAATAATATAATGCAATTAACTTTTAAAGTCAACAAAAGATGAGAGCTCTAAACAGTGTAGCTCACCTAGTTATCTAATGCTGTGTGTGTGTGTGTGTGTGTGTGTGTGTGTGTGTGTGTGTGTGTGTGTGTGTGATCACAATTGTTTATGGGATTAAATTAATAAATTACACTATCATTGTTGGTTAGTGAAAACCATAAAATTTAATTTCAATGAAAATTTTCAAATTCCAAGATCCCTAATGGGGTTACTTTTACATACCCGTATTTTTACAAAACTTAATTCCAAGAAATTTTCTACCAAAAATTTTTGTTAATATAAAGTCAAGAAATTTTAAACCAACAAATGTTAATGATTCTACAGTATTACAATAGTTATTACACAATATGAAAATAAAATTTATCAATATGTATTCAAGTACATATATACAAAAGCTTTCTAATAAGGTTTCAAGCAAGTGACCTGATGTGACCTTATACATAACTAAACGAGAAAAAACAATTAAAAGGTATATATCTATTTGGTCACACATTAGATGATTGATTAGACTTGTATTATTCCCATCACAAGGACTTGTTAATGGATGTCTGCCAAACAATTTATGTACAGGGCAATCTACTGCCATTGACCAACATCTGTACAATATTTGGTTTTCTATTAATAACAGATCCAAGATCTCACATAGTCATATTAACAAATAAACCATTATTGAATGATTTGATGTTGTTATGGTAACAAGATAAACACTTTCAAAGGAAATCTGGAACCAGTGTCAATGTATATATATATAAAATTCCTTGAAAACTTGGATCAGTCTGCATTTGAAGATGTTGTACTTTTCATTGACCAAACCAGAAACAGAATTCCATATATAAACAAAAGCTAATTTAGCCAGGAGCATGTACAATGTACTAGCTTAATGCCTTCTTGTCTGGATTCCAGATAAATTATATCAACTTATCAGATACTGTTTCTATATGTATACAGTACATGCATTTTATATTCATTATATCAATCAAAGATATATTTTCTTTATATATATATATATATATATATATATATATATATATATATATATATATATATATATATATATATACACTAGTACCGGTATATATATATACACACACCATTCCATTCTTATCTTAAGCTTTACATTACTGATTACAATTTTATTAAAATTAAAAATAATTTAGACACCAGCATAGAAATATGTTTAATTATCTCAGTGTTATTACATTAGAATTCAGTGAGTTTGGCTGGATTACCACTAACTGCCATACATATAATATAATCTAGTCATTATTATTCATAATAAAGAGAGGAAATAATTGTCACAGTTATTTACAAGTAATAATAATAGGAGAGAACTTTATCTTCCATGGTAAACATGATCATAATCTGTTAATATGATCAACACATTTCTATGTAGTAAATGATTTTTTTACAGTTTAAATGTAATAATATAAACACCAGTATCTTATTCAAATTTTGTATTTCTTAGGCCCACCTCCATTCTTTCCTGGTTATAATTAAATTCTAAGGTGTTGTGCTGTCTGAAATGATCAGTTTCACTTTTTATCATTTTCAAAATGTACAAGCGGTCTTATTCTGATACAGTAAAACTAAGTCACACAGTGATAAGATGGTGATTTCAATTTTGACTTCCAAGCTTCTGACAAAACTATCTGAATTTCAAATTAGAAATTATAATACCATTGGGTCTGTATAGTGAGAGAGTCATTGGGTCTGTATCATGAGAGAGAGAGAGAGAGAGAGAGAGAGAGAGAGAGAGAGGATTTCGACAAATACCTAAATTAAATTTATGTCACAAAGCACATCTTATACATGGACTCAACATTAACAGATAAATCTGTTGGAAGGTATATCTGAATTCTACTGTGTACATATTACAAGGCTTCTAAAACACAAACATTAAGAGATAAACTTGTATGTAATTCTGAACACTATATCAAGGTTTATACAGTAACTAAATATCAAAAGATAAACTTGTTCATCTTCTAACTTAAGGTTTTACTTTCTATTAAATCAAGCCATTTCTATCTCACATGACCTATTAGTATAAAGAAAAAACACACACAAAAAAAAAATAATCTTCACACAGGCACATATATACTATTAATGATCAAATTATGCCAGTGTAAACATCTGTAGTCAGTTTTTTATACCGGGGTTTTATGCACCACAGATCAAGTGCATGAAGTGTTACCTAATATATTTTCACTTCCATTTTATGTGATCTGTGTTGTATATATAATACATGTTTATATATATTTAAAAATCACTGACCCAAATTCATACAAAAAAGTTATGACTTTCTAATTGAAGTCAAGGTTTATTGTGTTTAATTATGGGTACCTGTATGGTTCATCATTCTTTCCAAATAATAAACTAAACTACCTGTATTTTGTAAATTACTCACAGGGTACTGTAATTTATCTATACAATAGACTTATACCAAAATCTTTTTTTCATAACTTTTCCATAAACAAGCGAAAAATCTGCTAAAAAATAAACGAGAAGTAAGCAAGCGTGAGCGAGTAAAGCGAAAAGTTTAAAACAGAGTCTGAAACCTACCATGACATAGCATTAATTTATTAAAGGTTGACTACATGTAGGAAGACCAATGATTTTTTTCTTTCTAAATGTCAAGGCGCTTAGCAAATTTTAATAGTCCCTTTCAATTTTCAAGCAGGTCGTCAAGAATCAATTCTATAAAATATGACTTGCAGTATGCAATATATATATTCAATGTATGAGAACACCATGTTTATACTTACATTTATTAACACTAGCTACTTATGAGACAACCAATTGTTTGGCAATAGATTTATCAATTTCAGTAACATCTGTCTGAATGTACACCTGCCTTTCATCCAAGTTTGAAAAAAAAATGTATGCTGTATACCCATCAAGGAATTCTTTCAATAAACATCCATTTTGAAAAACAACAGTGAAATCTGTACTTATACTAGTCCAATGGTTCATCAAAAATGTCAACATCACACACATATATCTGTTAGTCCTTTCACTAAGGACAAGATGCTATGTACCTTGTATCACCTTATAAGACAGAATTAAAGTGCTACTTTACACAATTTCCTAAAGCTCTTATATTTCACACTCAAATGCATCCTAATGATCCCTTATCAGCAAATTATTTCACATGTAATGTATAAGTATGATAACAGGTTCAAATATAATCTCTTATACTTCAACATTACACAAAATTTCACATCCAATCAAGTGTATATTTTGAAAGAAAATTAAGTCAACACTGTCAAAAATGACCAGTCAATATCAGTCACTCCTGTCTAAATTTCAAGTCATTAAACAGTCAAATCTGAATGCTAGCCAGTCAAACATGTCTGTAATGATCAGTAATTTACAGTCAAACCTGTGTAAAATGGCTAGTCAAACATAAGATGGCTAGTCAAACATGTCTGTAATGACCAGTAATTTACAGTCAAACCTGTGTAAAATGACCAGTAAAACATGTCAGTAATGACTAGTAATTTACAGTCAAACCTGTGTAAAATGGCTAGTCAAACATGTCTGTAATGACCAGTAATTCACAGTCAAACTGAGTAAGATGGCTAGTCAAATATGTCTGTAATGACCAGTAATTTACAGTCAAACATGTCTGTTAAATGGCTAGTCAAACATAAGATGGCTAGTCAAACATGTCTGTAATGACCAGTAATTCACAGTCAAACTGAGTAAGATAGCTAGTCAAATATGTCTGTAATGACCAGTAATTTACAGTCAAACCTGTGTAAAATGGCCAGTGAAACATGTCAGTAATAACCAGTAATTTACAGTCAAACATGTACATGTACATGTATACATGTAATGGCTAGTTATTATTAGTCATATGTTGAAATAGTCAGTCAGTAACCGTCACAGGGCTCACGCTGTCGATAGCAAAAATCGCAATTTGCGATACTTTTTTTTACATCTGCGACAAAAAAAATTCATTTTTTATTTAAATTTTATATAAATAAATCTAATGACATTTTATCGTAGCACCGAGTTTTTTTTTTTTGACTGGGTACGTCATCTTGAATACCTTGAAATCAGGTCAATTTTATCTATCTGGTTGACTGAGCACGTGTGTATGTGAAAGTAATCTTACTCAATGAACGCTAAATACTGATAATTAGACTGATAATTAGATTATCGAAACAACAAGGAGACGATTTATTGCTAATGAGAAGACTTCAAAAGGATAATCCGGTTAATGAAACATTTAACTGTTTAAGAGTGTGACAGTGATTTGACTACTTAGCGTACCGAGTGTGTTTGTTTACATTTTAATCCGTCCGACAAAGCAAGCCTTGGGCCTTTAACTGTTAAACAAAACTGTATTTATTTTTAATTAAACAATTTTGTTTATTAATTTGTCGTCACATTTGAATTAAAAATCTCTTTTGATCGCCGCCGACGTTTCTGAATATGAGAGCGTGCAGGACCAAACACCACCACTTGTAATTCCATACAGTGACACTCTAAACCATGGGGAAACAGAAGATTGATAGTTCTATCAATAATCGCAACATAATTCCAAAATTAACTTCTTTTGGCATAACTACATCTAAAACCATTGAATCTGAAGTAGAAACTTTTAATGACGATAAAGAAAATACTCACGTTGCCAAAAAAAGCAAATTTCTTGAATCATGGAAATTCAATAGATCATGGCTAATGTATGACTCCGAGAAGCATCGTACATTTTGTATGTTTTGCAACATTTGTATTAGAGCGCAAGTAGTAAATGTTTTCACAACTGGGTATAGCATGATGAAAAGAGAAGCTGTTACGAAACATGAAAACAGAAAAAGTAGCTGTTAAACAGATCTGCAGTTATCCATCACTAGGATTGTTAGAAAAAATGTTGCTGGTTCTTCCTGTATCAACGGTTGATTGTGAGAGGGGTTTTTTTAAGCAGAACCTCATCAAGACAGACTTGAGAAACAGCATAAAACCTGCATCATTAGACAATCTGATGAGAATTTAGATTGAGATACCTCCATGCTCAGAATTTAACTATGATAAAGCATATGATGTTTGGGCCAGTATGAAACCAAGGAGAATTTTTCAGTGATTGTATTGAAATGTGTTTGACCTAAATTTTTGTACATATAATTAGTGCTATGACGTAGTGACTTAAGACTCAGTGCTGCATAAATAAAATTTGAAATTTAGCAGATAGTGACTTAGTGCTTCAAAAAAGTAGAACTTTCATAATGATGCCATAATTTTTTGACACAATGTTGATTTTTTGTGATTGTTTTGTAGGTAAAAGGGTTCCATAATTGTGTCAGTATGAAAGTTGGAATGTTTTTTGTGGTATTGTTACATTTTCAGTTTTATTTGTAATAAATTTTCAATCACAACCAGTTTGTCTTTTCTTACTTGAATTTTGAAAATGACATGACAAGTATTTGTATTCTAAGTATGATCAGGATAAGCCTTCTGTCTGGTAAAAGTGAAAAAAAAGCAACAATGTCATTTAATTAATGGCTTACTCTAACCATACTTAGAATTATCAGACTTTTAACCACCACAATATTATCATCTTAGAACTTGAGCTGCTTATCTAGTCATAAGTAAACATCAGAAATGAATCCTCAGAAGGTAAAAAACATGAATAAAGAATTCAGATTGCTGGAAAATTCATAATTTAACATCAATATTTTGAAAATTTTCTGGGGGAGCATGCCCCCAAACCCCCTAGGTGGTTCCCTTGCTTTGCTCGGTCACATTTGTGACAGAAATTTTTGATCCAGTGTGAGCCCTGAGTCAAATCTGTATGATAGCCAGTTAAACCTGACATAATGACCAGTGTTTACTGGTAATAGTCAAACCTGTATATAGAACTTGCAAGTCAAAATCAGTATATAAATAATAGCTATAGTCATTTACAGTCAAAATCAGTAAATAAATAATGGCTATAGTCATTTACAGTCAAAATCAGTACATAAATAATGGCTATAGTCATTTACAGTCAATTCTATATTTAAGCCAGACAAATATGTGTATAATAAACTAGTAAGTGTCAAGTCAAACATAGGAGATATTTGGAATGTTTAATGATAAAAAAGAAATATTCAATCAGTTAGTAACAATTTTCTGTACTAGATTTCAAGTTCAAGATCTATGAATTGGAGGTAAAAATTATAACATCATGTTATTTTATGTTAGGCATGGCCATAAAGGTTGTGCATTAGTCTTAATCAAAAAGACTACATAAGCCTTCACTATGAAAACCTGGTAAAAATTACAAAAAACAGACATATAAAACTGATATTTTAAATCAGATAAAAATTTTATAAATGAAACCCTCAAGCTTACTTGAATTCAATACATAAATTAAAAGATAAGAATTAATGTTGTGCAAGTGATAAAATTCCCTCAGAAACTTGTCGGCATTTCATCAATGTAAACACTATCAGTAATTAATTTTTTGATGATTATGTTAGCAGAGAGACTTAGTTTATAACCTAGAAAAAAAAAAAACCATTTTTAAGGAACTTGATAAATTTATTATAATTAATTAAAAAAACCCAAAAGATAAAACTCAAGAATAATATTAAATTTGCCTTGACTGGAAATTTTTTGTACCTGAAACGTTCTCAGTCATTACTACTTTGGTTAAAGTAATTTTTTAAAGCCATCTTAGTGAATGGTAAATATCCAAAATATGGGGCAACTAGCTATTTCAAACAAAATCATATATCTTAAATCTTGAAGATGCTCCAATTACATCAGAATAACTATAACGTATGCAAAGAGAAACTAACTCTTTTTTTAACTATAAAATTGAAGATTTTGTTACTAAATATTTAGCCTTTTTATACAAATGAAATTGGATTCATCAGAAATGCTCAGATGGCTGATTATTTGTTTTGAAAACCTTTGTTTCCTATTACACGTATTGTCATATTACAAAATTGTATGCATGTTTTATACTAATTTGCTAACCTTGAGTTGGGAGTCAGACAAAAAGATCAGCAAAACCCTAATTTGTTTATAACAATACCTGTAATATCAGTTAATGCATATTTTCCTAAGGTATATTGAGAATACATGTGTTGTTGTTTTGTCTTCTTCAAAACAAGGTTTATATGTACTACAAAAATTTGGTAAAATGAATACCTTCTGGATATTAAATAAACAAAATATAAATGTTTTTGTTTTTAAAAAGTCTGGTAAAGTTACAAATAGATATTGTTTAATGTTAAAAACATTTATTATTTTCAGCTTGAAATTTTCTCATTGGCAAACATTAGTTACCAGTAATATAAAAAAGAACTCAAAGCCTACTTTAAGCAAAGAAAGAATATTCCCAAATAAGACCTATATCTATCCATTTGTACATATGATCATTATGAGCTTTTAGTTTCTAAAGCTCATTAGAACTGTTTCATATAAATTGGCTACATATCTTACATTTGGCTTATTTTTTGGCTCTTACTTTTCAAGACTTAGAGCCAGAATTAACCATACTGTAATATCAATTTTACTTTATGACTGTGAAATTTGGAAACTGCTTTTTAAAATACCATTAATTCTAGATTTGAAGATCTATAAGATTACATAGGATAAGTAATTATAAGCGCTTAGAACATGAAAGATCTCATGTTAAATTTTTACAGATCATAAAAAGTACAAATTTTGCTGACATGTCTATATAAGGAAGATATCATTTTTCTTTTAACTTTGCAAGGTCAGCAATTCTTTAATATCAGTATTACAGATTAACATGGCTACCATCAGATTCATTCCTTAAATAAGACCATAACAGCTAAGAAATTCCGTACTCAGGTATGATAATTCTGTATCTGACAAAGAACAAATCCTTTCAAGTTTAACAGAGTTCTAATAGAACATTTAAATCTGGACACTCTTTTGATGGAATTGTGATGTAGAATGCTTAAACAAAACAGAAAATTTGTTGTTATGTTATTATTTCCTTTGTAAATTTTATTTTCATGTGTTTGTTGCACTATGATGTGAATGACTGAATGTATTGTCATCTTGGAAGTCTGGTGACACATATTTAACAGGTTTTTATTTTAACTAATAAAATCATACCTAAACTTAGAAATTTAATTCTTTGAAAAGTGAAGGTGAGTTGACAGTAATGTTCTTGGTAGTACAAGACAGTTAGTGACAAATTCCTTCTTTATATATAACATACCAGTATTCAAGAAATAAGTTAGTTCCAGGTGTTCAGAAGGTGACATTAAAAATTAATTTCATTGGATTAGATTTTTCATACATGCTTCGACAGGAATTCTTTGCTATATAACAATTAAGCTGTCTTCTCATTATTAAGCCTTGACTTAAAAATTCTGTCTTCTGTCTTCTGTATTTCTTTTAAGAAAGATGTATTGTTCCATCTATTTACATCCCAATTCTTTAAATGAACATAGGTGCACGTAACAAACACAGAACAAGACAAAATACTTTTCACAAAAAAAAAAAAAAAAAAAAAAAAAAAAAAATTAAGATAATATAATTTTTGTATTCCTAACTGTATGCAATTAAAAAGAAAGAGCATAATAGTGGTGAACCTTGAACTCTGCAAATAACTGACAAATATCATGGTATAAATTGAGATATGAATGAGAAGGTTTTATACATCATTTTGTTAACTGATCAATGAAGCTTTTAACAAGAGGCCCATGGGCCTTAAAGCTCACCTGAAGATATGTCCAATATTGTTTGCAAAGTGCAATAGACAATATATTAAGTACAGAAACTTGAAAAGTTTTCTCAAGTTAAGAACTCCCACAAAACTTAATCAGAAATATATCCACTCACATTTCATTTATAAGTAGTTTATATAATATGCATGAAGTAATTGTAGTGCAATGAATAATTTCCAAATCATTAATCAATTTCAGTATTCTTATGCAGCTATGCCCTTGACCTTTGAACATATATGACCTCGAACCATATATGATTGGCATGTCAATACCTACAATATTCTAATATACATGCCTATGCATGAAATTAATAGCTTTCAAGATAATTATAATAATTTTAGTATTCCTATGTCGATATGACCTTGACCTTTGAACATATAAACTTGAACCATATATCAAAATGATCACCATGTCAATACATGTACCTACAATATTCTAATATGCATGCCTATACAAAATGTGAATAGTTTTCAAGATAATTAGCAATTTAAGTCTTCTTTTGCAGCTGTGACCTTGACCTTTCAACATGACCTTGACCCTTTATCAAAATGATAGTCCTGTCAATACCTAAAATATTCTAATATACATGCCTACACAAAAAGTTAATAGTTTTCAAGATAATTAGCAATTTAAGTCTTCTTTTGCAGCTGTGACCTTGACCTTTCAACATATGACCTTGTACCATATATCAAAATGATTGTTGTCGCAATACCTACAACATTCATATATACATGCCTAAACAAAAAGTTAATAGTTTTCAAGATATAGTGAAAAATATATAATTTTTAGCAATTTCCCCTACTCAGTGCCTTACAATTTCCCCATTTTAGCCACATTGCTACCATTTGTGTGAATCTGAAAATAGATGACCTAAGGATGTTATAAATAAAATAACTAAGGTATATTTCTTGTAGATTCAGAGGAGAAGATTTTCCAAGTTTTTCACTATCTCCCCCTGAAGGAGCTTCACCCAGGCATGGTGGTTACCAAGTTTCATTAAATTTGGCCCAGTGGTTTTGGAGGAGAAGATTGAAATGTAAAAAGTTTATGCACGATGGACAACGAACAACGCACGACTGACGAAGATGGATAGCAATAGCTCACCTGAGCTTTCAGCTCAGGTGAGCTAAAAAAGTGGTCCCATGTCATGGCAGGTGTGGCACGATAAAGAACCCTGCTGTTTAATGCCATCAGCTCAACGGACAGGCAAAATTTCTGCACTTTTGCCTATAGCTGGGGATGTCTCCATATAAGTGAAACATTCTTGACTGGGACATTTAACACCATTACTTAACTCAATTCTTTTTGATGAACACTGAAATAAGAAGACTATTTATGTTTTAGGTCAGTTCCTCAAGAAATACCTGCCTCAACCCTGTTACTCAATACTGATATAATTTCATTTATAAAAAGAGTTCTCTCCTGTAGTCAATATCATATATGAAATTTAGACTTAGATCTTCGACTTTGACAACTTTACATTTTTACTGTATTTATATATTTCATAATTACAATGATTTCTTTATATTAGCTATAAGAGATTATTTGTAATCATTGCAATATTTTACATGGCTATGGTTATATCCTTATGAACCTGCAACTGAAAATAAACATTCTTGTAAACAACATCCCTTTCAATAAAAATTGTAAAAAAAATTTGGAGAAAGGTATCAAAGAATGTGTGAAAAAAAAACAACCATAAGATCATTTTCAAGAAATTTTCACAATAGCAATACATTTAAATAAAAAATTATTGTATATACGCATATATAATGAAAACAACAATTAATATCAGGCAACTGTTATATTGTTACTGTACACTGAAAAACAGACAATTCTTTACTAAATTCAGAGGCATGATCCAGACATTGGTCGTTTTCCAATGCGTTTGCAAACACAATTTTATGTCTATTGAACGGACACTAGAACCTGCAATGAATCTAGTCAACTCCATCATCCAGACGCTTTAAAAATAATCTTCCTTAGATTTGTACACCAACACTTGACTGGAGAAAAAAAAAGTTAAAATATAAATAAAATTGGGCAATTGTACACAAGTTTTAACTAATCCTATCATTCAAATCCCATCTAGAAAGTTACCATACACTTGGACTGAAATATAAATTTAAATGCATGTTGGTTTCAGAATTTTTTTAAAACCATTACTTATAAACTTTGTCTGAGGGACACCATAAACTTGTCTGAGGGACACCATCTTGAATCTATGGTAAACAACCTTACAATACTGATAAGGTTCACTTGAGTGCACTTGCGTGAACAATCATTCCTAAATGGCTTGAAGTCAAAGCGAAAGCATACATAGTCTATATTGAACGGGCCTCAGCAACCATACAATAGGTGTAGTAGATCTATATAAGCATATTTCAAGAGTACCATCCCTGATTTAACATTGGCAAATTCAATATTCTGATATCTTTTGACCCTTTTAAGAGAAGTTAAAGCCATCAGATTGAAAATATGCCTCTTTAAATAGAGTGGGATAGAAGTTTTTTTTTACAAGGTGAAAATATCCTTAGATGAATTGTTGCAATAAGTTTTTCTTTTTTCCCCTTACTTCTCCAAATTTTTCCCCACTTGTACCAAAAAAAAGTTTAATTATTTAAAAAAAAATTCAATTAAAATTTCATGTTATAAAATTGTTCTTTACTCAAATGTAAATATTTAATTTTCAGATTAACAATAGTAGTGCAATAGAAAATGCAGTCTTAACTAAATTACATTGGTAAATTTAAATTGATTTTAATAATTGAGGTTCTTGACACCAAGTAACACACAATTTATTATTATATTAATTATACTTATAAAAAATGAAGTTTTAAATTTATGATATAAGTTTATAAGTCCAGCTTGACACAGATGTTAATTATAAATTATTGATATAAGAAGGAAAAATATATTCCAAATGGGATGTTGAAGCATTTACCTGATTGTTAAGTGGTTTTCATGGTTAAAGGTAGCATTCCTCTTTAAAAGTATCGATACTTAAATGTTTATTTCAGATGTCTGATGACAAGAAATGTGTCATTAATTTGATAATTACCAGACCATTAACACTCATAATTAGTTTCCTAATCCAATTAACTGTTAATGTTTTAACCTCCTTATCCTAAAGTTTGACAAATTTGAAAAATATGATGATTATTTGTTTGAAATAAAACCTTAGTAGCAGTACATTCTCATTTTTGGCTTGAAAAATAACCTAACATGTTAAATTACTACATACATCTTTTGTCGGTGTCCTTAATTGGCAACGGATCACAACGGATCACAAATGATCACTCAAATGGCATTTATGTGTATAAAGGATTGCAGATTTGATGAGATATATGAATTTCGTATTGATAATGACTTGGAACTTCTAGGAAACGTAACTACATAGGAATAAATGGTATCTATTGCCTTGTCAACCTAGATCGGCAAGTCATGGCGGCCATGTTTTATTTACCGACAAGGGAAATAACTCTCGCCCGGAAGAACAAGAAACTAAGTACCTAACAAACACGGAATAATAAGTAACAATAAACAGTTTATTCTTATGATAATCTAGTACATTTTAATTTTATTGAAATAAAAAATAAATAAAACTATGTACTAATGCAATTACTAACCAGATGTTCGTGAGTGTGGTTATTTTTGTTTAAAGTAGCCCAAAGTTAAATCATATGAATTATCTCCCTTGACAAATGGCTGTTGTTAGGTTTAAATTTACATTATTGATAAAAGTACACCAAATTCGAATTTTCTAATAACAAATTATTACATAGTGGACATAATTTGAACTATATTTTACATTCCAACGCTTTATTCGGTATATTTTATGTTCCTTGGTGATCATTTGTGATCCGTTGCGATCCGTTGCCAATTAGTGAGACCCATCTTTTGTTAATCAAACTGATATATTAAAAATTTCTGCATAGATTGTTCCAATATTTTTACATGATTAAATACAGCATAATCTTTAATACATAAGTAAATTTCACATCTCTAATAAGTCCCTAAACTTTCTGAGAGCAAGAAACTTCTCTGGGCTTATAATTTAGCTACATGTACCAGAAATTCATATCATGTTTCAATATCATGTCAACAGACATCTCTAAAGAATATTCTGAACAAATATTTCCCCAAAGTATTTATAATTACAAAGTTAATGTGATCACTATGAACTTATTTCAGCCATAGATCTTATGGTCTAAATGTCATTTGTACTTCATTAATGGCTTATCATAGTCATTAAGGGTGAGGGATGGTACAAAATTGGACAGTGCATTTATAATCAAGGGTGCATCAAATTCTATTAACCTATCATTTACATTTGATCTTTATTTTTCATACGTCTTCATTTGTTATGTATAATAACGTTGCAAAATTATAGAGTAAATGCCGAATAAATAAATAACATTGTAAATATATTGTTGTAAAAATATTTTATCTTCATACATGTACAATTTAGTTCTACAATAACAGCCCAGTCACACAGGCACTTGTTTCTGTCAGTAATGAGGTAAGTCATGACCAATATTACCTAATAATACATTATTAGGTATGTACATGTATTATTAGGTAATATTGGTCATGACTTACCTCATTACTGACAGAAACAAGTGCCTGTGCCCAGTCACCCCAAATGAAACGACACTCGCTATCCCAGTCTCTATTAAATATTGGATTGAACACAACAATTTAAAATTACCAATGTAAAAATGTAAATATATTAACAATAATTGGTTTTATACTAACCTTCAAGTCAAATTTTAAATGTATTCAAAGCAGAAGGGAAGATTTCAAGTCATTTTGGATCAACAATTTCACTCAACTACATGTCAAATATTGTAGCTGTTCCGCACTGAATAAATTTTGATCGGTGATTGGTTGTGGTAATTATATAAATTTTGTGAAAATTGTCTTTAGATAATTAACGGATTTATAAGATCAAATGTGATAAATATCTGAACTTTAAATTCGATTTAAAAGCGCAAATAATTTAATTTTATTTCTTTTACTAGTTTCGCACATTGTTCGACTTAATAAAAGTGTAGCAGGTGGGATCGTGTACCTTTCTGTATAGAGCTGACATTAATATTGAATTAATTCTAAATATGGATCGAGTCACTGTAACCAAACTTTGACTAGATATATTTGACTTACCTTTGTTCCTTTCATTCTCAAAATTGACTTGCACGTGACTAGCTAGACAGGAGGTACTTACCCTTCCGGAGCACCCGGCCTCACTTCCTTCATGGAAAGTTCACGTGTATAGCTAAATTTGCCGGGTTTTCAAAGTTTGTTTTTGGATTGTGATATGGACGATATTGGACATGGACTGGTATGTTTGTGTTTTATTTATGAATGTAGCTGATGGGTATTTTCCATGTTTCAGAGAAAAATAGATGACTATATGTTTTTTGTTTTTTTTTTTTGTTTTTTTTTGTGAAAAATACTGTAAAAATATCAAAACACTATATAAAATTATTTTTAAAAAATGTGGATCGAGTCTTACCCGGCCAAACCACGTAGATCCATCCCTTCAGAGGTAACTTCCTCAGTGGAAAAGACCTTGACGCTTGCGGATGGAGGTGAAAACTACGTGATAAATGCAGTAGGTAGACATACACAAGATTATACAAACCCGAATTGCTGATAAATATAAGACATTATAAATGAAAAGAGCAGGTGTCATGTGCAAAATTTCGAAATTTTACCAAAACTTCAAAAACGAACATTATTTCAAAATTCTGCACGTAACATGACAGCTTCATTTTATATAAATGTCTCAGTAACATAACTATTACCGTTAATTTCATCAGCAACATTTAAAACGGACGTTTTAATGTCGCTGTTTTCATTAATTATTTAGTATCGGCCTCGATATATAACATAAGTACGGTTTAAGATCAAAACCATATGTGGGGGTTTTCGGGTTGTTTCTACTTAAATATATGTTATTTATTGGGATTCTAAAAATAAATAATTTTGACAAAAATGGTTTTAGACGTATTATGTTTTAAATACTTGGAATGGATTCCTAAAACGGTTCGTAAACTAATTAGACTAAACAACAAAGTTTAGAACTTTACATGATGTAGGACACAAGTAAAACAATTTGATAAGTTACTTAAGAACAGCAGTTAATGTCTGGTCACTGAAGGATCGACGACTTTTGGTCGGACTCAGAAGCTTACATAGTAGGCTAATACATCTAGAAACGTCAAGTTCAAGTTCATTGGTTCACGCGTATGGGTGGTTGGGTAGGAAATTATATATAAAATATGTAGACTCGTCAGAATAAGTTTTTTTAAAATAATTAATCTTTATTTATTTATTTATTTATTTATTTATTTATTTATTTATTTATTTATTTATTTATTTATTGTAATCAAGATGAAGCCTACTAAACGGTTGTGAAGTGTCACTGTTGACATTTAATTCGGCACTCATAAGAAAACGAACGTTAAACATTTTAACTTGGTTTCAGGACTATAGGATCGGCGACATTTAACAAATAATCTGTTGTTAGGATTAATTGTGTCAAGATTCTTTCACTTATATAAATCTAGGAGATATGCCCTGAAATGGTTGAGAAAATTGGAGCGCCCGGAGAAAACAACCTACCCTCGACAAGCTAACTGACAAAGTTTCTCACACTGAGATCTGTCCTGGATTTGAACGTAGGCCGTGAATACTTCATATTATGAGAGAATTGTGACACAAAAAGGCGAAGTTACACTTTTTCGTAAAGATCGTCATTCCAAAACGCAGATAACAAATAAGAAGTTTTGACCTTGCTGAAAAAGGCATCATGTCGTCTGTACTGAGAAATGTAGTCAAAAGACAGCTGAAACCAAATGTTTCGCAGATAATCCAGAGGGCAAACTATGAATGCATCCCTGGACCACCCCACTTGCCAGGTGGCACAGCTGTATGTATAACGACCGTTTGCCTTTGAATTTTTCTCTTCCATCTGTCCATGGATGACAGTAAAAATGGTGAAAATACTTAAGTTGAGGTCCTGTATTTATATCAGCGGTTTATTAATTTTTTCGTAAAAAATCAATGAATTAAGTAAAATTTTATATTACTTTTAAATGTAAACAACGCCAAAGTAAAACATCACTTTATCATCCTCTAGGTCTAGGAAAATTATGCTTCACTTAAAATTTTAACCCTGGGTTAATAAAAGTGTCAATAAAAACGATGATTACTCTTGAGTTAATTGTAAGTGGATGTTAAACCATTAACCAAGGGGAATGAGAATTAACTACAGGGCATTATATTCAATATATGTAGTTATATTTATGAAGCAACACTCTTTCCCTGGACATGAAGCGTATTTCACCGATACTTTAACCCTAGTCATTAGCCATATTCGACTGGTTGTTTTTTGTTGAGTAAGAAGCTTTTCCATTTACCAATATTTTCCCACCTGTATTTGTGACCAATCAGATCTCAGAATGTAGTTTTTTATATCTTGTCCGACTGGTAAAGTGCTCAACGAACTTGTCACTTTAAAAAAAGGCCATTGTTCACAAAGGAAATGTTAAGAACAATTTATTAGTGGAAAAACAAATGTAAAGTTCTTGTCTGTGTTATGATTGGTAAAAAATAAAGGTGAGAAAATATTGTTTACTGGAACAGCATCTGGCTAAATGGAAAACAACCAGTCGAATATGGCCATTAATAAAGTGCTATATAAGTGATGTGTTACCATAGAGCGGGGATGGGTATTACCGAACACTTAAGTTATTTTTCTTACTATTCGGTATTACACCCACTTGATGCTGATATTACTCTTTAGGTTTCTAGTAATTACATTATCTTACTCTTTATCAAAAGATTGACCTTTGTTGGCGTATTTAGAATGGATTTATATTGCTTAAGCTACTGCCAGTGTACAGCTTGTATTACCAACCGCAGGTTCTAATTCCGACTGAAACAAAATCTAATTCCGAACATTTCATTGTTTTTAAAAAAAATAATCTAACCGCGTGCGCAAACAGCTATCGAAAAACATTACAACAATATTCAACAGAATTTACATTCGTAAGGTATATCAGTCTCTTGGCTCTGCATGTAAACATCATCTGCACAACTTATATGGAATCGCCTGAAGCAGTTTGAACACTCAATAAAATCAGTCTCATATGGTTGATTGCAAGCATAGCATTTTGTCTTGTCCATAGGCATGGTGCCATCAGATTCTGAATCAGAATTTTCTCAGGATCTAAGCAGTTGTTTTCGTAGTTGCTTGCGTTTCTTTTCTTGCGATCGTTTTTCATGTTTAGCTTCTGCATCTGCTTTTCTTTTTTTCCTCTCTTCCTCTTTGGTTTTTCTTTTCTCAAGTCTTGTTTTTTTCTTTCTTTTTCTCATTCTTCTTCGTCTTTTCGTAAACGTTTTTCTTCCATAATTTTCCTATATTCTGTGCCTGTTATTGCCTTTGGAATCGGGATTCTTTTTGCTGCTTTTGGTTTAGTTTATTTTGGTGTTGGAATGGATAGATGTTTAGAGAATGGCAAAAGTTTTGCAGTTGTTGTACTTGATTCAATCAACGGTGGTTCTCTACTTGCACTCGACACTACACTGGCCTGACATGTAGACGCCACTGTTCTTGTTTCATTGGATTCTGTTTTTGTTTCATTATTTACTTGTTCTGTACTGCTCTTACTTTTTTCACCGGACATCATTACTGTATGTGTGTCTCCACTAAATGTTGGCATCGTAGTTCGTTCATCACATTTTCTTGTCTCTAATACTGTAGCTGTTTTTTCTAGCTTACCCTGTTCTGTGCCCTTTTTCTCCTCATTTTTAATTTCAGTTTTGCATGTTGCTGACAGATCAAATATTTTGCTCGGTTCTATTTTTATTGATTGTTCGACTATGGATGGATCGAGAGGGAACAATCCAGCCTCCTTAAAACCTTTCACAGCTACATCTACTGTTGTGCTTTGTACCCATGCTGTTCTGAAAACCCTAGCAAAGTTTATTTTAGTAACATACTCACCAATGTGCTCAGCCTGCCAGTCGCGCACTGCCTGTCGCCATGCCTTTTTGAGGGAACTGAACAATCTCAAATCTAGAGGTTGCAGGACATGAGATGCATGCTCTAATAAACAATACATTTCTATTCCGTTCTGAAGGCATTTATCTGATGCTTTCATTGAAATGTGTGTAACATGACCATCTAATAATAAAAGAACAGGCTTTTTAACATTACGTGCATTTACAGAAGGTATAAATACAATTTCCAGCCATTTACAAAAAACTTCCTTGTCCATCCACCCGTTCCCTGACCTACCAAGGGCAGCTTCTTCAAAACCTTCAAGTGGATCAAAGCTGAAATGTTGACCTGGAAAAATAATCATAGGTGGTACAAAATGAGCAGATGTACTACATGCGGCCATAACAGTTAGTCGTGTCTTGTCGGAAATTCCATAATGGTAAACCACTGGGGCTCCTTTGAAACCTATAACTCTGTTTCCTTTCATACATAGACTAATCCTCGTTTCATCGGCATTGTCAGTTCTCGTAGGGTCCTGAAGTAAATCCTTGTCGCCGACCTTTTCTTCTATGTATGTTTTAAAATCCGCAAACCATTTGGCAATTTTATCTGGTGATATGATAGGTCGTTCCTTTCCTAGCTGAATAGTCATACGCAGAGACAGATCTGAGTGTCTTGTAAAAAATCTGTTTAGCCATTCCTTTCCTGGCTTATTGTCTCGAAATGGTGTGACTCTACCATCATCATCAAGGATTTTTTTAACAGTAAGCGCCAGTTCCTGACGAGTGCGTCCATCTCCAATACGAGCCATATGAATAGCCCAATCTGCAATACATTTCTCCTCATTTTCAGTACGGACCGTTTTATGCCCAACCTTATGACTGCTGTACCTGTTATGCACTGCATTCTGGAGAGTTGTTTTAGGGACTCCGTACTTTTTTGCAGCTTGGTTGAGACTGATAGATTTCGCTCGAACCAAACCAACTGCATGTTCAAACAATTCTTTGGAGTAATTCTGCCATTTTGAACCAACTTGGCAACTCATTCCTGAAAATCAAAAGGTAAATTTGATAATGTTACAATTTAAAATCATGCCCTGTCAATTTTTTGCGCACAATGATCAATATTAGTGTTACTACCAAAGATTGGAACTGTATAATACTATGTATAGCAAGTCATATTGCTTTGTCATACACTAATAAGAGACTTTAGTGATTATGGAGGGTATTTGTGACAGCCTATGACATAGTGGTCGGTAATACAATTATATGACAAAAACTCTGCTTCTTTTTCCGAACACCCTTGTAAGTCATTTAGACCTTTTCCAAGGGGTATTTAAGAGTTATCTTTCTTTAACAGTGAGTATCTCATTTGTAATTGTGCAAAGGGAACTGCAAAAACTATTCCATTGGAAGACGAGAAAACCTTATGAGTAAGACTTCATAATCTTAGAAACTATATAAGAAATCCTACCTTTTTTCGGTGGTCACAGTGAAAACTGTTTTCTTCACTTCTCAATGATCTTTGTTGTGTGATGACGGTCACGCTGAAGGTTAAATAAGACTTAGTATGACGTATAAAAATGGTGTCACATGACTGCTGCTACACTTATGATCAAAAGTATGATTTATTGAAAAATGTAGTCAGAAATACAAGCGCGTTCGGTAATACCCGTCCCCGCTCTAGGGTTTTTAATACATTTTACTCCTGGATAAATTCATGAAGTGATGTTTCTCACCATTGTATATTGATGAAGTGATGTTCTAACCTGGATAGGATAATAAAGTGATGTCAACACCTTGATATGATGGTAAAGTGATGTTTTAATCTGGGTATCTTGATAGAAAAATGTTTTACCCCAGGGTATATCAAGGAAGTATCTATGATTTACCCTGGGGTATATTGATAAAGTAATGCTATAATCCCTCTGTGTATTGAAAATTGGTGTACCCTGAGTTTGGTGATAGAATGTTTTAACCTTGTGTAAATTGATAAAGGAATGTTTTTTTTCTAGGTGATTTGACTTGTATTAATGAAATATTTTACTGCTGAGAATAAGACTCAGTAATGAATATAGATAGAATGATGGTCCTATAGTATCTATAAATTAATAAAATGTCTTATCCCGGTGACTTTTCTTCTTCTTTTTATTATTATTATTATTATTATTATTTTTTTTTTACATTAATTGTTGGAATTGAATAATTGCACTTTTTATCCCATTATGTTTGTCTATTTTCAGCAAAAGTGGATACTGGGAACAATTTCAGTTCTTATCATCAATGTTCCAAATTTTATTATACTATCTTGGATGAAACCACTATGTACAAGGAAGGAATTAAGACACAAATTGTAAGAGAGCAGTACTTACCAGATTTTGTGTGATGTTTGTTTTTTTTTTTTTTTTTTGAGACAAATCTTGTCTTAATATGATGTATTTGTACTAAACTATCTGAAATATTATAGACTTACATAGAACAACAGTGATACAAGTTTAAAAAGAAACTTTATATTGATTTAGAATGTGATTTAATTTTGTGAAAATTTTCTACTTTTAGTCTAAGCAAAGGGAAAAAAAATTCAATAAGTTTTGAAACAAAGGTATTATTGTTATCCTTAATGTTAAAAATTTTATAAAATCAATTAAAATTTATAGAAACTTATTCATGACAGTTGAAACAAATTAAACAGGATGTGAATTTTAATGTTGTTATTTTTATTTTCACATTTATAAATTAAGAAATAAATCATGTATTTCAGGTAAATGTGTTGTCTTATTGGTTTATTTAGGTCAAATAATTTCATAATCTTTGTCATGCTATGAGATTGTCAAATAATCGCATAATCTTTGTCATGCTATGAGATTGTCAAATAATTTCATAATCTTTGTCATGCTATGAGATTGTCAAATAATTTCATAATCTTTGTCATGCTATGAGATTGTCAAATAATTTCATAATCTTTTTCATGCTATGAGATTGTCAAATAATTTCATAATTTTTGTCATGCAATGAGATTGTATCAGAAGCACCAAGGCCTCTTTGGGTTTGCCACTAGTTATCACAGGTGATAAAAAGTTTGTATTTAGCATTCGTTGTCTGAAGAAGCCAAGATAAAACTTTAGTTTGTTAGTCAACTATTCTTAATCTCAAATGGAAGATGGGTTTTCTTTAGTATCGAGATCTTATTGTTGCCTCTTTGTTGCAATGTCAATATAACAGTGATTAAGTATTCAAAATTGTTGGCCAGCACACAAGTCTTGGTGTCTCTTTTGTGGGGGAAGTAGTTAATAATTACTTTTAACACAAGAGTAACATCATGTGATAATGTATCATTGAATGTTTTGTTAAACGTCCCATCAGCAGTTACACAGCTGTATGCGACTAGAGCAAGTAAATTAATGTCTAAGGAATTAGATTCCTCATCAGTGACACTAAGACCGAAAAGTTTGATACATAAAAAATATATAAGCCAAACAGTTGAAAATAATGAAACAAAATTATATAAATCCAAATCCAGCTAAGGAATACCTAATGTTTGACCTAGCCAGTATTTGAAACCACTCTTTGTAATGCTAAACATGGGTGGGCAATGGTGATTATCCCAAATCAGGGTTATTTAATTTAAAAATATGTTAATAATGAATGGAGAGGTCATTTCTTGAATGGTTGATGAATTCTTGACCACCTGGTGAAATCCACTGACCAAGTTTTTTAAATTCATTTCTATATTATAGTCATTATCATTTACAAATTATGCATACATGTATTAGCTTGTAGGCAAATTTGTCGTAGATTCAAACTAGCTTAACAAGTACAGTATGTATTGCCATAACAAACATACCGCAGTACTGACCATTGTTCATCAAAATGATTTATACATTTATTACAGAAGTTAATTTTTGTATTAAAAGGTATTTCCACATTAAACATACTGGCCATGTTTAGTTAAATCTAGTAAATATTACAAAAGTCAGTATCATTCAGAAAGCATTGATTAATCTATTGGATTAAAGTTTGCAAATGAATCATATGCAAGCATCAGCACAAAAAACTAACTGTTTCATGCAATATCATCCACAATCCAATTAGATTGCAGTATGCTGATTAGTTATGCAAAAATTGTCATTAGTAGAATTAAACTGAAGTATTTCCATCACAAATGTATGGACAGTTTTGGCAAGATCTTACTTATATTTCAGAAGTTAACTTTTTGAAACTATTGACTAACTGTATTGCAGTAATGTTTATTATTTTACAAAATTAACTAAAGGAACACAATAACAATCATACCAAGTTTGTTTTGTTTTGTTTTGTTTTTTTTTTTTCAAAATTACAGAAGTTACCAGTGTTTCCTGGAAAGCATCAACCGATCAATTTGTAGTATCTGATTAATTTTGTACAGATTTTACCACACAACTTTTTTTTCCACAATAAACATACGAACAAGTTTCATCCAAATCTGATCCATATTATGGGAGTTATGTGTTCTGGAAACCAAAAGGAGACACAACTGACTCCACTCATGTGATCTTGCAAGTTATATCGTATCAAGTTTATGGATATAATTGTGTTTATATTCAAAGGCAGAGTGGTCTTAAGTGTGCGCTAACAGATCAAACTCTGGCAGATCCTAGTGTGAGAAAGTTTGTCAGTTTGCTTGCTTAAGGTCGGTGGCTTTTTTCCTCGGGCCACCTGAGAACTGAACACTTCAATATCAGTGAAAGAATCTTGACTGGGGGTTTAAACATCATTACTTCACTCAACTTCATTTGCTTGTATTCAGAATTATATTATTGAGGTACATGTACTATTAATTAATACTTATATTTTATGTACATAGTTTTCTCTTTGAACACCTGGTAAACAGCTCAAATTTGACTGAAAATATCTTGATACTATACATAAATTAAACTTCAACTTTTGGGAAAAAGAAATAAATGTTCTACCTTAGTTTTATGTCAAATTAGGGATGTGTAATTCTTTTGATTAAATTTAATTTGTACTGCCATGTAGTAATGTGAATGTGAATGGACTGAAAATCAGTAATGGGTTTACCAGTATACCCAGCATTGTAGGTAAGGTTTGACCTGACAAAATATTTACATATGACAAATAGCAAACTTAAATCTGATTGGTTAGTTTTTAGCTCACTTGAGCTGAAAGCTCAAGGTCAAAGCTGCAAAAGGAGACTATAATTGCTAATTATTTTGAAAACTATTAACTATTTGTATAGGCATGTAAAATAGAATATTGTAGGTATTGACATGCCAATCATTTTGATATAGAGTTCAAGGTCATGTGTTCAAAGGTCAAGGTCACAGCTGCAAAGAAGACTTAAATTGCTTATTATCTTGAAAACTATTAACTTTTTGTATAGGCATGTATATTAGAATATTGTAGGTAATGACATGACAATCATTTTGATATATGGTTCAAGGTTATATGTTCAAAGGTCAAAGTCAAATCAACATAGGAATATTAAAATTATTAATTATCTTGAAAGCTATTAATGTCATGCATAGGCATGTATATTAGAATATTGTAGGTATTGACAAAACAAACATATGTGGTTCGAGGTCATATATGTTCAAAAGTCAATGACATAGCTGCATAATTATACTGAATTCATTAATGATTTGGAAATTATTCATTGCACTTCAGTTACTTCATGCATATTATATAAGCTACTTATAAATGAAAAGTGAGTGGATATATTTCTGATTAAGTTTTGTGGAAGTTCTTAACTTGAGAAAACTTATAAAGTTTCTGTACTTAATATATTGTCTATTGCACTTTGCAAACAATATTGGACATATCTTCAGGTAAGCGTTAAGGCCCATGGGCCTCTTGTTTTCTAAATTATAACTTGCACATTATTAATTAGATATTCGACAAAACTTTTTGTACTAAAGTACCTTGTGACATGTGACAAATTGTGTTCATAATTTACACACTGCAGTTTCATTTGTTTTGTACACATATAGGCAACTCGTGTATTATTGTGTTTTGACAAAACTGCATGATGTTTCCAGAATAGTAAAGAAACATTTAAGTTAACTGCAATTTGATTGGTCTATGGTTTTCAAGTAATAACTCTTTTAATATTGATAAGATTTTGAAGAAAATTGCAAAAATTTATAATTATTATACAAGTACTGCACCATTGAAGTTTAATATTTTGAACAAAACCGGTACATTTTATATAACACATCAATGTCACATGATAACTTGTTAGAAGTTTTAAGGTTTTTTGCAGATCAAAAACATTTTTATAGACTGATTTAATGCATGAACCTGTGTTTAAATATCAGTGATGTTTGAATTAGCTTTATTTTGATTGTTGATCCGTTTTTCAGGATTATGTAACAGTGTATTTCATGAAAGGGAGGTGGCCATTTTGAGATCAATTTGCTATAGCTGGTAGACATACCAGTATTGACAAATCAAGAATCCCCTCCTCTGTGATATTTATTCTGAATTTTGTATTCAGAGTTAGTCCAGAACTTTGAAAATATCAATGATCAATAAATTATGAATCTGAATTGAGACATTATGATGCTTTCACACGACTTGTGTTTTTCACAGTAGATTATTTTAATCTCGTATTGAGATTCATTTTGGATGAAAAGCTTTCAGTGCCAGACTGTAGGTTCACAATCATTTCTTAGCTAAGATTTTCCTTAACTAAAATTTAGCAGATTTTGACAATTTTCTTTGAAACTATAAATATTCATTTTTGATAAAATACAAATACATTTGTATTATAAGCTTCAAGTGATCTTCAAAATGACACCTTTAATTTATGTATATCTTAGTAACTAATAAAATTATTGAGTTTGAATTATTAAATTTGCAAGATTGACGTTAAAGAAAATCTTAATTAAGCAACGATGGTGAAACTGAGCCCTGTGCTTTGTTTTAGCTTACAATATTACTAGGGGTGTATAGTTGCTTGAAGTGAAATCTACTTGTGTCTTCAGATTCTTTTAGTGACCAATTTTATCTCCAATAAAACAAGTCCAAGTCATTCCTTGACTTAATTATAAAACAATTGTTTAGTAAGGAAACGGTAATAAAAAGTTGTCATTGTCTAATTTGATCAATCAACAAATTATTACTCATCCTGGTCAAGTCTTATGGAGTTATTATACTTAATGCATATATAAACACAACACAGAGAAACAAACCAGCAATTTTACTTCAAATCTAAAAGCAAATACATGTGTATTTGTATATATTTATACAATGTGCATTTCGTTAGTAAGAAACTAAATAATTGTGTCTTGACACCACAGTAAATTACTGTAAATTGGGAATTATTTTTTTATTACAATTAACTTTCAATTTATTTGTGTTCATGATTACATGATGGGTCAAAGCCAATGGAAATGCAATTAAATTGTATTAATTTTAATACTTGTGATAGTTTTAGCAAGAATACAACAAGTGTGAAAATTTCCCAAATTCCAGTAAATACAACAAGTAATACTACCTACACTACAATTATAAAAATGCTTAGCAAAAAGAAGTGAAACAATTAAAAAGGAAAAATCTTAATTTTTAAAATCCTGTCACATTGCTTGAAAAAATAAGAATAAACAACATTCTGGATCATGAGATTAATTTCTACAGCTTTATACTTTATATAAATAAATACTTAAAAAATCAACTGGAATTGTAGTAGTTTAAACAAACAAATATGACGAAAATCTAAAAAAAAATCACAAGTTTGAAATCAAGAAAAATAATGTCCAAGGCTATTTTTTAAACAATGTATAATACATATTGATCTCTCATTGTATGGAGAAATGTTTATATTCTGTAAAGAGGTTCACTGCTAAAAAAAAAGGAATGGTACATAGCAGCCAACCAAACTACAGCAACCTAATTAAGATATTTCTCCAATATAGCATACCCTAATATAAAACCCACATTTTGAATAATTTTATGCATAACATATACTGGTATGTACAAATAATTTAATTTTCATAAATGTAAGTGACATTAAAATTCATACCAAAATATTACATGTATAACCATTTATATATATATATATATATATATATATATATATATATATATATATATATAATATATATATATATATATATATGCTAGTAGATACAATAAAATTTTGAAAAACCTGAAATTTTAGAATGTGTATGGTAATGGAACTCACCAGTGTACCACATGATCAATACCTCTTAACATTTGTGTGGAATGAAATGAATAACATTTACATCAATTATTCCCAGAAAAACATTGTTATTACAGGAAAACGTAACTTTTTGCGATTCCATTGCCAATAGAAATACATTGTAATTGTCCCACACAAACACTATGAGGTATCACGTGGTGCTCTGGGAAATTCCATTGGAATGTCATGGCACTGGCATAATCTTACTTTTTTTATAAAATTTAAATGCTGATTATAAAATTTAAATTAATAAATATTAATTAATCAAATATAATAAATATTTTAAACTTCTCATACAAAAACTCTACTATAATTACAATATGCAGGATATTTATTATAATTACAATATGCAGGATATTTAATGCTTTGCTTTTAAGAAAACTTATCAAACCTTTTCAAGGCACATAAAGTAATTTTGATGTTTTTAGGCAGAAAAATATCAATATGAACAGAGCTGATTGCTCCCTTATAATTCTTTCATCATAACCAATAGTTGAACCTATTAGATTACCTTCAGTCACAAGAGTTAATCTAGGCAAGTTTGAAGAAGCTAAAATTGGTATCTTAACTTAAAAAGAATGTTAAGTTTGACCTAGTGACCTCCATGGATTTGACCTAGCTTTTGTCAAGAAAAATTTGAAGACTGCAAGAAAATTACAGCCTCTGAAGTGGTAACAAATATTGTCATGTGGCAATCAAAGCTATAACAAAATAGCATACTTGAGCATGTTTTGCACAGGTGAACTAATAATGCTAAAAAGTATATTCATAACATCTTCTGTGGTTATAAGATTTATTACTTGAAATTTTAAGTGCTGGTAATAAAAGAATTTTATATATGACATTAAACTCAATTAAAATATAAACATAGCATGCTAAATGAATGAAAAAAGTTTTTATATCAAATTACACTTATAGGAATTTCATTAAACGTATACAATCTTCAAAAATAAATAACCATACAATGTAAAAGATATGTTTTTATATTTTTGTCAAACAAAAACAATTTTTAAAATCTGAAAACATAAATATTAAAATTTGAAAAATTCCAAAAAATTTCATAAAGTTATTTCAATTTAACAATTTCAATAAAACTATATATACATGTTCATAGAGATAAAAATATTTTCAAAACAGTTTTGATAGAGATAAATATTGTAAATCAGAAATTTTCTTGACAATATTATTTTTGTGTTATCATGAAATTGGTAAATTTACAAGACAAAACATCAATTTTTGTGTTATCATGAAATTGGTAAATTTACAAGACAAAACATCAAAATACATTCAAAACCATGGCAAATTTACACTGAAATAACACAACATAAAAGTAAACAAGATATGTTTTTGATCAATTTTTTTCTGACATTCTGAATACTAGTATCACAACTGAAACCATGTCTTGCTTTACCCAAACTTACAGCTTCTGTAAGCCCTTGCATAGCCAAGATATTAAACAGACAGGTCTTGCAATCAATATGGGATAATCTCATTAACAAGATTTACATTTAGTAAATTTTCAGGCCAACTTGCTTTTTTTAATTAAACTGGTATGTGGAAATAGTCATACTCTATAAAATTGTATGTAAATTGGTTTTATTGACATTTTATTCTCAAATTTATAATGATTCTTTGTAGATGTTTTTTACTGTTGCAAAAAAAGCATTTAAAAGTATGGGATTAAGTTATTCCAAACTCTTACAATGAGATTCAAATCAACAGTTCATGTACAGCAAATTTAAAACTATGTGTAGAAATAAAATCGGAATGCAGTTAACACGAAAACAAGATGTCTTGAAAATTTTCTAATTTACAGAAGATAAATAATACATGTACTATAATGCACCAAGAATCAAATCACAGTAAAGAAATCACATATGTTAAAAAGCAAAAGCTCTATTATAAAAATAATATCATTTACAAAAATAATACCATATATAAGTTTATTTGGTCCTATATAAGATTATCATGGTTAGTATTTACACAAGTCAGCCCCACTTTATAAAATATGAACCTTTACTTTCCTCTAATCACTCTCACTGTACCAGTTAAAGGTAATTCAATGTTAAATAAATAAGCAAACCATTTTGTTTAGATAAACTTTTTAAAGTTATCAAAATATTATTATTTTTCATTGAGACTAAATTTGTTAATACAAATATATACACTGTACAATTAACCATTTAACAAAGCCACAATAAAGTTTACCCACATATATGTACCAACATTATACCTGCTAACTGTTTGTGCTTACCTATTAATTATTCCTTGGTTATGACAGTTCTTTACAAATCTCTGAAACAACAGGCCTATAAGGGCCTACAACTAATTTGCTCTGATTGGCCATTTATCATTTTTGCTCTTAATAGTCATAGTGATCTTCTTTTTTTGCTACAAGATGATTCAATTGAATTTATGCTGCCTAGCAACATTCAACTTCACATTTAGGTATAATTGGCCAAAGTTCAAATCAGCCCAATAGTTATAGAGAAGAATTTTTTAAAAAAAAAGCATTTTATTTGCATATTTTGCTTATATGAGCCAGTAATAATGAAAATGCTGGTTTATGTCTTTTCTCTACATATCAAATTAAAAAAAAAAACCTAGCTGACAAATAAAGCTGTATTGGTCATTTATCAATCTGCTATTTAAAGTAATGCTGACCATCTTGGATGCCACAGCAAGGTGATTTATGCAAATTTAAATCTACGTCTCAGAACTCTTTACCAAAGTTTATTCAAATCTGGCCTTGTACTTTTACAGGTTTATGCTATAGCCAGAATATAGCAAATGACGCAATACTTAAACAGGTTAATAAAATATTCCCGCGTTTCGTTAGAATAGCGGGAATTATTTTTCTGTATGTTACGAAATGACCAATGATAATCTTAGATCAAATCACGTGATATATCGGTATTTAGGGGTGTGTTAGAGAATTGTTTCATTCTAGGTCGGACCTCCGCCATTGCGGGTAATATTTTCTTGTTTTTTCTTTGTTTTATGTTGCAAAATATTTTTAAGCGTAGGTTCGAACGCTTCTCATGAACCGTTGACTGCATAATCTTCGAACACAGGTTTTCCAGAGTAATTTCTCTGGTTTTTTCCTGGATGGTAGCACCGGTTATGATTGAGTCTTTATATTCATTTAGTTTCTTTTGCTAGGATATTTGTATTATAAAATTATATACAAGTCTTTAATGTTTATAAAAATGTATATAAAGTATTACATATGAGAATAAATATGTCGGTTGCTATACGGCGTGTTCGGCTGTATCCTATGTATGAGTTATGTTGTATTTAAATGTGTAGTATAGTAAAGAAAATAACAAATCCTTCTATCTAATGAAGGACAACATGTGGTACAATTACATGGATAAACCTCTTTGAATTACATATAAAAATCTCTGACATTCATTTCATGTTCCCACAATTTACAAATAAAAACACAAACTATCTACACTTTATCAATAATTAATCTAAATTGTAATTATTTTCATTAAAAATTTAACAGTGTTCACTCTTTAATCATGCAAACTAAAAAGAGCATATTATTTTACAAGTATATCAATTTATGCTCTGAGCATTTCAAGAGCTGAAAACCTACTTGCCAGCACATCAATTCCGTAAAACCAGGCAGTGAAAAACTAAGATGAGTTAATCTATCAACCAACTGTTAATCTATCAACCAACAGTTAATCTATCAACCAACTGTTAATCTATCAACCTACTGTTAATCTATCAACCAACAGTTAATCTATCAACCAACTGTTAATCTATCAACCAACAGTTAATCTATCAACCAACTGTTAATCTATCAACCAACAGTTAATCTATCAACCAACTGTTAATCTATCAACCAACAGTTAATCTATCAACCAACTATTAATCTATCATCCAACAGTTAATCTATCAACCAACTGTTAATCTATCAACCAACAGTTAATCTATCAACCAACAGTTAATCTATCAACCAACTGTTAATCTATCAACCAACTATTAATCTATCAACCAACTGTTAATCCATCAACCAACTGTTAATCTATCAACCAGCAGTTAATCTATCAACCAACTGTTAATCTATCAACCAACTGTTAATCTATCAACCAACAGTTAATCTATCAACCAACTATTAATCTATCAACCAACTGTTAATCTATCAACCAACTGTTAATCTATCAACCAACAGTTAATCTATCAACCAACAGTTAATCTATCAACCAACTGTTAATCTATCAACCAACAGTTAATCTATCAACCAATTATCAATCATTACTGAACAAAAAACTAAAATGAAGCAGCAAAAATACATGTAGAGTATGACACATACAATTTTTTTTTCATCAGAATGATAGACATTTGAGAATTTTTTGTATTAAATGACAACCCTGTGTAATGCCTTTTAGTCAGTACAGTTAAACATGTCTAAAGGTAAAGATAAAGGGACATAACCCACTGTTATAGTAAACAAATGGCTTTTTCATAACATGTTCAAATTACACATTGAAAACACTTTTCTCTTTTTATCCACATGTAAAGCAGAATATTTTACTCATATTGCTCAATGCACTATACATGTACATCTGAAGAAACTGGGTTGAATTCCTGTTGTCTTTAGTAGTAAATGTACATTTTCAATGTGTGTGTGTGTGTGTGCATATGTATGTGTGTGTACGTGTGTTTGTGTGTGACAGGCCTTATCAAAACCTTTACATGTTATATATTTTTAAAATATGGCAAGTAATACAAGTAATTTAATTCTAGAGACACATATATGCATTAGCTATTTAGGGCTTACTAATTAAAACACAAAATCACACAATTACATAGCAAAAATAAAAATCTATATGAAAATTTAACATAAAAAACAAAAAAAAAATTATATGCATATCACATGCATACATGTATATGAGAAGGATATATGTATGTATCAGAAAAATGTACATTGTATTATTATAGTCAATTGTATATGGTTTTGATGTACATACGTTACATTACTTTAATAAATAATGATTTATACCTACCAAACAGATTTTGGATTTCAACAGTTTTTGTTTTTTCTGTGTCAAAACAAGAAGATGTATTCAGATGCAAAACCTTATTCGATAAATTTCTGATATAACTTTGCCCATTTAACTAAGATTAATTTCAACATCTTAAATCACTATTTTTATGATAAAGATTAGTTAAAATGTTTCAATTTCACTTTGTATAAATAATGTTATACATGGGAAAAGAATTTTAGGGATTTACATCAAAAATATTCTGCTTCAATTTTTTTTTTCGCATTGCTAACCATTGACCACAAAAATGTACATTTGAAGTTTTTGACATAAGTATTTATGACAATTTAGATAATGATATACATAAATATGTACATATGTAGTAACAAATGAAGATTAAATGACAATATTGAACCTAAAATTTCTAGCATCAAAAAGATCATGTCGACTTCTAACAAACCAGTCGAAGTAAAAAAGACTCAACTTTCATCATGAAATACTTTAAAACACTATTACCATAAAATATAAAGAATATGGCAGGCACAAATAAAACTATTCTTTTGTAAACAGATGAACATTAAGTTTAAAGATTAAGATATAACCTTGTAAGATTCAAATCTAGACAGTGATCTCTAAGCTAGGCTTTAGACAATTCAGTCAATGAGGCCCCAATTAATGATAACAGAAATTGTATGAATGGGAATGTTTGAGAGAAAATAATAAACACTGCTAGTTAATCATTTATGCAGAACTTTCCCAAGGAAATTTAGTGACATTTAGCTTTGCTGGTGAAAAGTTTAAGAAAATGCTTAAAGTATTAAGTTAAGTCACTGCAAACAACAATTTTATCAAAAATAATTTTCAGATAGGCACGTAACCTCAAAATATATAAAATGAAAAGAAATAAATGACAGAAAAAGGACTTCCAATATATAGTATCTTAATGTTTGATAAAACTAGGATAATAAATTAGATGAAGTTTAAAAAAATCGATTTTTTGGGATGAAGACAGAAAAATAATGAACAAATAATGGTTCTAAAATGGAACAAATTTTAATACACACCTCTAGTATAACCATATGGTAATGGCAGACAATCTGAAGTCCATAAAGATAGATTGAAGATACATTTAAACAAAACACAAATTAATTGTTTTATTGATAAGATTAAAAATTTTAAAATTATTGAATTATTCTATAGATTTTTTTATACCTAAATGAACTTGGGACAATGGAAGATTATTTATAGTGCTGAGTAAAGTGGGTTTTAGAGAAAGTTCTTTAAGAAATTATTACGTTTAATTTAGATGTATACTGGAAGTTTGTAACTGTGCACAATAATGACTTCTTAAAATTTAAAATATTCCATTTTACTTAACAAATTAACCATAAGAATTGTTATAAATCCATTCTAAACTACGTTGAAGGCACAAGTAGGAAATCGTTGTTTTCCTCGAGAATTTCATACTGTGAGACTTTTATTGTCAAATACGTAAAGCTTATAAACAAATATAAAATCTATAATTTGATAAATCATAATTATCATTTACTTCTCTGTAAAACAATTCATTAAAAAAAAATCTTATAAACATCATTACGACTAAAACAGGTTTAATTGGCTGCCTGCATCAAAAACAAACCACAAACTGCTAGTGATCGAGATAAAATATAAGTCTGTTGAATTAATTTTTTAATTTTTTATGATAAATTTTCTGAATTTTATGACTGACTGTTGATAATTAATGATTTTTAAAAAATATTTTTAACATAATTTTCTTTAAATATTACACAATTATTCATTTATTTATTTAATGATATTACACACTTATAAGTTGATGTTTGCAAAGTATGAGTAACCCTTTTAAAGTACCCTATAGACCAGTGACAAGGTAAACAACCTTGTTGTTAAAAACATTTTACACAAATCATAGAAATAGTAATGCCTGATGCTTATAAGGGTTGCAACCATTATAGGAATGTATAATATGTTCTTGAACAAGACCTTATGTTTCACTTTGTTTTAGTCCACCCAGTGGTCAAATAAATGAGTATTGGGAAAAAAATGCTGATTGGCATTAACCTCACAATGAAGTGTCATCCCATCCAAGGGGGAGTCAGTCTCAGTCTCCTTACTAAATTTAAATTAACAAGGACAGACACCAGCTTGATCAGTCTATAACTCAGGGACAGACTTTAACAATATGTAATACAGGCAGTTTTCTTTTTAAAACATATTTCAAATTAGAACAAATAAAATTAAACATATGTATTTCTAAATCAACTGACTATTTTACCTGGAAGACAAGCATTTAATGGTATCATACTCTCCAGGCAGTGAAACAGTCATCAAACAATCTCATTTGTTTAATAATAGATTTACAAAAGTAATTCCTGAGATATTTTTAATCAAATGAGTCTCAAATATAGGAATGATTCAATGCTTAATAATTCCAGTGGTAAGAATTAGACATTTTTGTGTCTGCTCTCAAATTATATGGAGAGCTCAATATAATGGTATTAAGAATTGATGAAATAATTGGCAAATAACATACAGATTATTTTGCACAGCTAGTACTGGTATCTCAAAGTGTTTTTCACTACTTGCAAATTTACAAAATAAGGATCACACATGTAAAGATTAACAAAACAATTCAAAATTTTAGAAATCTTCTACTTCAATAATTTCTAAATGCATGTACTTTATAATCAAATATTCATATGGTGAATTTTTTTAACATTATCAGCAACCAATTTTTATTGTTTTGGGTAAAAACGGTGTGCTCAATTAATTTATCCAAAATCAAAATGAAAGGGGGTTGAATTTAAAAAGAATTTTACAAAAATTTAAAATTCTGGTCGAAAGTAGAGGCTTACATTTTTATGCAATTAATCATGCATAACAAATTCTACAGTAGGACATGTCATCATGTTTTATGACTTGTAAAATACTTTGACAGTAAAAAACTAGGTTCCTTTTTCTCACAGAGATGAGTTAGTTTCATATCACACTGGAATATTGGTGTATAATATATATTTGTAGTAATTTTATATGTCTATTACAGTGGTATATCACTTATTTTTGCTTCAGAAGACTTCATTCACATTCCATAAACATATTACATATTTATAAACACACTGTCTAATACACACAGACAACTTTTCATGGGCTTCATCACTGTACAAGTGATAAACCATTATGTTTTGAGAAATCAATCATTTCCAATGGATATAAAATACAATGTATATATAAACATCACATATTTTCAGAAGTACAACATTTTTAAACAAAAACATCAAATCACGGTACCATTTTTACCAAATCATTTTGCACAAATGTTATAGGATATTTAAATCACATGGTACACCGAGAAACTCCACCAACATCTAGTAAACAGTAAACAAATTTATCAAGACAAAAAACATAAAATTATGATTTTCTTCAGATAAAGTTTAGAACATTGCTTAGGATTGAATTAAAGACATAATTCAGCTAAAATGTATCTAAAAAACTACAAATTTAAACTTAGTTTCATGATTAAATTATGAAATAGCCGTCATTATGTCATTTTATTTGAATAATGAAATTCCATATCAAATTAAAATAAAATTTCCACAAACTAAGGGGCTAAATGTTGTACAATGGTGGAGCATAAAAATGGATAATAAACATGATTCATAAAGGATTTATATCCTACAGTGTATAACTAAAGTCACTAATTCTTATCAGAAAAAGTTGCCTTTCACAAGATCTACATTATTATATGCGAATCTCTATGATAAACAAAATCAAAAAGTTTTTGTCTTTTTTTAAAAAAAATATTAACTAATGGATTTTTTCCTTTCTAAATGACCAGCTTTTTATAAATCTGCCGGGTGACTTTTTATTGGCTAATCTAAGATTAGGACTTCCTCTTCTCAGTACAATTTCTATGTCTACCCCGTTACTCAGCTTTATCCATCTCTGTACTGGCTCTTCTGAATGTTCTACATAAAATTATAATATCAAGTCTTAAAACTTTAAAATAGCAATAATTGCATAGATGCACGTAAATAAGTTATTTTCAATGAATAAATGTACAAAAAGCAGAATATCGAAACATATTTTGATTTTTCAACATACAAAGGAAAATAAAAAATGAGTGTCTAATATGCAACTAGAGAATTTATAAATCAGACATAAACTTTTCTAAGATGATATTGCAATTAATTACTTCAGGTTTAATTCTGAAAACTTAAATTTCAGAGAAATCATGGCAACATCGTCAACTTTAAACCAAGAAAACAAATGTCCTACAATCGAATCCATAAGGCATACAGCGTATCATAGTTAACTAAACAATATATGTTTTCAATACACAGTTATGTAATGTATTTCTACTGTGTTAAGGAATAATTAAATAGAAAACACAATCATACATTTTTACTTTTTTTATCAGCATAACTATATAAAAATATCCCAAAATACATTGTAAATATGATGTACATCCTCTAGGAATGGTGTATTATTTGTTTAAATATGACTGATTTTCATGGCAGCAAAAAAAAAAACACATACCATCTAAAAGATCTTTTAAACAGAAACTATTCTCTGCTAGATGTTCCTTACTGTCCTGTTTTATATCAAATATCAAACTGGCCCCAGTGTTTACACCTGCTCCTCTGTCAACCTGTATAACAAAACATAATGTTTTTGATTGAAAAGTATACTTTATGTTCACTTATACTGCATTTGATTTTATATAAAATTTTATTTAATTGATTTTTTCAACCAATTTTACAGATATTCAAACAGATATTCTAATATACAATGTTGTTGTCTGTAAATATCTCTTTAAATGTAAATCTTCACAATCCAACAACCTAGTTCCAACTGTATTGAGCATTTAATCACTAAATGCTTTTGTTAACATGGTTAAATGTGATTACCAGTTAATCTCATGAAACATGAAGACAGACAAATTCATTACTTTAATCCCTATAATAATTACCTCAAATGCTAGGTTTACAATAGGATCTACTGCCTCTTGTAGAGAAGATTTAGCTATAACTCTGCTGTGATGACTAGAAAATAACCGCAGTCTGTGTCCATGACTAGGCCTTGAAAAAAAACAAAGAAAAATGATACAGATATACAGACAAACCTTGTTTATCACTTAGCCTCCATGATTCAAAATTATATGTGATTAACCAGGTTTTACTATTTTACACATATCCTGCACAGATGGTGTCGGATATTACATGATCATGTAACAAAAGTAGCTGTACACTTCTAGTGTGAAAGAAGAGAAAAATCTGATAAATTTACACTACTGGAGAATAACTTGTATATTGTACTACATGTAGTATTCAAATATCTATAGTTTAGTACCCACTTAATTTATATAAACTTGTACATGTATATATAAATATATGCTCATGCTGGATTATAATTATGTTGTTTAATTTTGCATATCAGAAATGTTTTGGCTGGTTTAAAACAAGACAAAATGTTATGATTTTTTCCCCATTTTTTTAGGATCATTATTTAGGTGTATAAGTTTGTTTATTTCAATTTGGTTATTCAGCTCTGTAAAACAGCAATAAGGTAGCCCAGGGAATAAAAACTCTAACCATATACTTATTTTGTCCTTTAAAAAAATTAAAACACAAAAAAAAAAAAAAAAAGAATTGTAAGTGGACAATGACACTGATGTCTACACCAAAGGTATGAATTTATTTTTTTTATTTTTTATTTATTTTTTTTTTTTTTTGATAATAACTAGTAGATACTATTATATACCACTGTATCTATTATCTAGACATGAATAGCTGAAATAATATTGATTTTGCTTTCAACAATAATACACTAACTTATTCACCCTCATACAACTAGGCAAGCTAAAAATAAAATGTTTAAGAGATTATAATTAATAACACTTACTCTTCTAGTCTTACTTTACAATAAAATTTGGTGTCAGGTGTTCTCAGCCCTCTTATCTTTGCAACTTTTCCTGATACTGAATAAAACTTATCACCACTAACACTGCTATCTAAAAGAAAAAAAAATGTTCAGAATTCGTAAATATCTGAGAGAAAAGAATGACAAAAGTAAAAAAAAGAATACAGCCTAATCAGCTTTAAATTAAATAAATTTCTTGATGAAGGTTCCTTTGTATACAGATACTTGTAAGCAATTTGATCTATTCCAAGGACTAAGTTACTTGTTTAAGATCTTTGATGTTGTACCATGAAATGTTTTCCTTAATTCAACACCAGAGAGAGCGGATGCTATCATCAGTTACCATACAATGTCAATGTTGCAGTTATTAAATGCCTATTGTTCATATACCTTGCTAGTTCATGTTGGTCAAACGACAAGACTCAGACTCTTTTTCACGTTGGTTAAATAGCAAGACTTAGTGTCTATTCTTGTTGGTCAGGTGACAAGACTCACAGTCTCTATTCATACTGGTCAAATAGCATGTCTCACAGACTCTATTTTAACTTGTAATCTATTTTCTAATCTCTTACCATTATCATTTTTACATCACATTAAAAAAAATATATATTTATCAACAATAGTGTCACAATATCAATAAATATATAAAAACAAGCTTAGCTTATATATATTTTTTTTACTATATTACATACTGTGCAAAAGATAAACTGCATAAAAATAACATTTATTAATGTTGAAATATTCTTCTTGCAGTTGCTGAAGACTTATCATTACCTCATATTGCTTCTGTTTCAACATTTTAAGCTTGACACTAACCCATGTCTCACAACAATTTACATAGTACAAAAGTATTAATAATAAATTACTATGACATTATAATAATCTGCCTTGATTGAGCCAAGAACTGTATTAACACTTTGTTTATCCATTGATAGCGCCTATATACAAAAACTTAACCATACAACACTGTTTTACAGCTTAAACAATGCACAAATAATAAAAACATTGCAGAGAGAGTAACAAAAATGTACTTGCATGTTCCCCTATGTAACAACAACATAAAATCACCGAATAAAATAAAATCCATGCAAGAAGATATTTTTGATGTGTTTCTTGGCATTTATGCATGCATGATGGGAATTCATTGTGAAGGTGTGTTCTAGAAATCTTGTGTACATATTTTAAAATCAGGTTTATATTCATTCCTTATAATTTAATGGAGTATTAAAATCACTTTTTATAAATCTCCTTCCAAGTAAAAAAATATTTTGCAGAATCATCATTTAGACCCAACTGAAAGAACAAATGTTCTCATCATGTTTTCCAGTACTAGTAAATATTTTCCATGTGATAATAACAACATTTCACATTTTGTTCATTCTTTCTTGTTTTGCAATTTTTGATTTCCTACTTAACAGAGAGTTTTAGATGTTTTTTATGATAAATGTATCATTGAAAAAAAAAAGAAGAAAAAATCTGCAATCAGTTTTTGCAGATAAGCTAAATACGGTCCCTCAATAGTCCATGCAGGATAAAACTTTATTTAAAAAATAAAGAAACAAATTCACAAGATCTGGGTCAGAATTGTGATAATACTAGCAGAAATAAAGACAACACCTAACAAATATGACAGACATCTATATAGAGGCCCATATACATGCAATTTACCTACAATCCTAACTGACTTTTTCACCTTAACTGCTTTTTTAATGTTTTTATCAGCTGGTTCTGTTACAAATATACATATACATGTATATATTTATAGATACTCAGTAATTGTAATGTACAAAATAAACACAATGAGAAATAACACCCAGCCCCACCTCACCACATGCATGCTCATATCATCTTTTTATAACCAATAAAAATGTATGCAAACTGATATGTAGTTAATGATGTAAAACTAATTAATACAAATACAAAATACATGTAATTCTGTTCAACTTGGGTCTTCTACATCTCATGAATAATAAAATAATTTTTATTAAAGTGCCATAAATATAGTATACTATTTCCCTGTTTCTTCTGAAATGCCACTATTGTAGCTGAGTTGATTGAGTGCACACTTCATATGTGGGAAGTTTTGGTTCGAACTTCAACCTGGTCTATCCAAGACTTGAAAATAGGCAGTGACTGTTCTTTCCCCAAGCACTCAGCATTTAGAAATGAATTTCATGGGTCCTTTGGAGGAAAATTTATGCCCCATGTCATGGCAGAAATGGCATGCTAAAGAACCTTCCTTTTACATTGCTTTAAGTGTACTGCAAAGGTAAAAATTTTCTACCTATACCTATAGCTGGTAATGTCTCAATATACAGTAAGTGAAATATACTTAAATGGGACAAAAAACCCTACCAATCAATCAACAATCAATCTTATATGTACTATATATAAACCAAAACCATGTCTAAACTGAAACCCTGAACCATTTCAATAGGATATACAATTTATAGTCTGGTATATTAACCTGTTTTAAAGTTCATATAGGTCTCATTTAAATTTTATTGTACTCGTAAATAAATGTGTTCTTGCAATTAGATGCAGAGATTCTGTCCCCAGTTACATCAAATGATCAATTGTTTAATGACTTCATGTGATACAGCCTCTAATTAAATCTAGTGCTGTTGTACTAAGTGTGAACTAAAGTGTAAACCCATGCTGGCAACATTTCAAGACTTACAGTGCCTATTTAATTAAATCTAAGTCCACAGAATGTAACGTCTCAAGTCTCTAATGTATAAGAAATGCACATGTTCAAGTATCTACTGTATTTACTTTTGACAAATATTGCTTTATATTCTATATTTTAAGATGAGTTATGTAATCTAAAGCTGTCATTTGTTGGTTCAATTAACCTATAGTAACAATTTTAATGTCATCTATAGTACCTCAAATGCTAAAATAAATATTAATTTTGGAGCTGTATCAGATAAAATGTCCAGTGAAATTGAAATTACTGTTATACTATTACAATCACATCTTTACTGAATTCATTATCTGAGGTAAATGAATAATATATGTGTTATTTGAAAATTTTAAATTTTTAAAATCAATATTCTAAAGAAAAAGGAATCTTTTTAACAATTTTTATGGTTTACTCATCACTTGTTCTCATTTTCATATTTAGGCACATTAATTATGTAAAATAGATATAAAGTTTTCAATCAGATTGAGGCTTGTTTTTTCATTTGATTCATTGATTAATAACCTGAATGGACTTTGTCAACATTGTGTACTTTTTCGAAAGAAAATACATGAACAATAAAATGTGAACAGGTTCCATTTGGGTTTTTCCTCAGTAACAAGACTGAAAATTAAACCCAGAGCTTATAACATGTATAATCAACCAATCAGAGTTAACATTAACACTGCCTTGTCCTTTACGCAGTCACAATGTCATTCTGCACAAGAGCGAGCATCGACGGTTTCTAGTATTTAATTTATAAAACCGATCTGAAAATTTTTCACCTTTCAACCAATGAAATTGTCAAACAATTATCAAATGTAATTTTTTAAACATATCATTTAAGACAATTAAACTTTTCTGACATTGATAGGGTAAAGGAGAGGAATGACTGGTGAGAAAGTTCTCTATTACCAGTAACCTTTTGTTTTTTGTACCACAGTAATAAAATCAAAATATCAAAAACAAATCTGTGCTACAAATATGATAAAATATGCCCATTACTTTAAAAAGATCGATTTTAAATTTTAAAACCTAAAAAAAAAAACATTATAAATAAATTCCACAATAACCTTTTTAAATAAAAATATAAATATAATATAAAAAAATTCCCACAGTAGAGTTAGTACATTTGTATCTACTTATGCTATACAATTTTGATACTTATACATGAAAAGAATATATAAAATTAATATTATTGAATAGAAATGCAGCAGAATTTGCATTAGCTTGTACCTTTTTATAATGACCACTTGTCTAAAAATACTGATAAATGGTGTTAAATGTCAAACGTTGTGTGTATTCTTTGTACATTATTAAACTAATCTATTGAAACCATTTTCATAAGTAGAACATTTTTCTGAGTCTGTCCCTTTGGTTAGTTATTATTATATATATATATATATATATATATATATATAAGTCCCAAAAGGGACCAAACGTTTGCTAAAACTCCATGTTAGGATTTTTTGTTATATATAAGTTCTTTTAAATTTTGTAAGTCTGTTGCAATTCCCTAGGGTGGTCATTATATAGAGGTTTAACTATGCATGTTAAACTTTCTGATTACACATTCTGACATATAATTCTACATTGTATCATGTATAGTACAGCTGGGTATACTTGCCTGGTGTAACATCAGGTGTGACAGATTCATCCAATGGATGGGACTGATCATTGGGAACTGATAGAAAAATTTACAAAACACAAAGTCAAGAAGAAATATTTCTAAAATTGCTCCTAGCAAGTAAGCTTTAAAAAATAAGAAATTTTTTCATTAAAATTAAAGTAAACAGAGTTTTCATTGAATTTCCCTTTAGAGTTTTGAAATTAAGAGCAGTGTTAAAACTTTAATTTACCCTACTGCCTGCTTAATTAGCAAATACTAAAATCAATTACATTGAAGGACAAAGTTTTAAGCATTTTTAAATCACCTTGATTGTTTTGAACTTGGTAATCTCAAATTCCTCTTGGTCACATGACATGACATAGAGACCCTAATGTCTCTTTAATTATCCACAACTGATATTCAATTGTCAATGATGTTTTTTTTTGGGTTTTTTTAAAAAATTAAAACCAAAAAATTCATCACTAATTCTAATACAAACATAAAAAAGACTAAATTTTCAGTCTAAATAAAACTTTCAAAATCATTATAAAAATCTGAAATATCTTTTTACTCTAGAAAGCATCTTCTAAGTGAAAGCAATGCAATCATAGATCAGAAACATGTGTACAAGCAACTGTTAAACAGGTAATAATACAAGTCTTACCTATTGAAATATTATCTGGTCCAGTTCTAGCTGCAAATGAATTACTCCTGAAAAATATTGAAATAAATCATGGAAGTTTATTTTCATTGGATTGGTTTTTCCTTGTTAAAAATTCAAAAGTGCAATTTAAAGCCACATTAAGTATAACATTAAGTATATTTATTTAAAATCAATTTGTTTTTCCTTGTCAAAAATTTAAAAGTGCAATTTAAAGCCACATTAAGTATAACAATAGGTATATTTATTTATAACAACTCTATAACGATATTTAATTCTTTAACATTTCATAACATTTTTGATGTACTTACACATGAACTTTAAACTGAAATAGAATCATACACAAACTTAGACTCTGTTACTGAAGGTATTCATGTATTCAGTCCTATTGCCGAATGTATTCTTGTATTCAGTCTTAAGACAGGTCAAAAGATTCATTGTATTCTGACATAATATGCAGTAGTTTTTTGTTTACTGTGTACCAGTGAATTGTAAAGTAACATGTGACACATGACAAGACCTAAGACCTAGGGACACCGTAGTAAAACCTCAATATTTATCAAAGTTATGACCATTCATCTAAATTAATTTTTTTAACATGCATGAATGTAAATCTTACTCAAACTACAAATAATCTAATTCAAAAGAAAGCTATTGTGAAATAAGCAGTAATCATGAAATCAGAAATAAGCAGTAATCAAGAATGAAACACTCACGAATCTGCATGTCTAAGATTTCGAGAACTTCTGGGTAAAGTTGAATATCCTTCCATATCATCACCATTTCTTTTATTAACATTTACATCTGAGGCAGATCTCTTCAGTGAGCTATCACCAGGTTTTGGCTTCTGACTGTTAGACTGCACCTCATGTGTCAATGATGATTTAGGTGTTCCATTAATGGGTGGTTGCTTTGATGTTTCTTCAAAAAACGGCATAGAAACTGATGAAGTATGAGATGCTGGTGGTATAAGGACATTCTGGGTAGATTGTGATGGTGGTGGTGGTGCAGACTTCTGTTTTTCTGCCTTTTCTTCTTTGATGATTGAATCATTCTATAAAAGATAAAAATAAATCTATCAAAATAATAATAAAAAGTCATGTAAACACTGTGAATAACTCTTGTGTAACTAAAAAAAACATACCAGACAAAAATTCACTTTACAACAAATGATAAGACCTGGCAATTTACATGGTACACATATATGGTATGTTTCTTCTAAGATATATTTTTCAAGAATCATGCTAATACAACTGCTAACATTCAAACTGGTTTTCTGAAATAACAGCCATTTTACTGACTTTACAACTTGGAAAATCAGTCAATTAAACTAAATGACAAAGCCTTCTATGTATGAGTTGTTTTATCATCTTTGCAGTTGCCATCAGAATAGCCATGTTTTTAAGCCAATACATCAATACAACCTTTGGTCCATAAAAATTAACACATTTTTTTCAGATATACATCAGATGAACTGAAAAACCTTTTTAGTCACATTTTAGTTTCTTAAATGATATCCAAGAAAATAAATAGGAAAGGACATTTGTGATAGTTGTGATAGAACTTACTAAGTAAGAACACTTGTACTTATTGAGAACATTTAGTCCACCTAAACATGACCATGATTACATAGAAACAATATGTCCTGGTTGAATAATTGATAAAATTTTAGGATAAAAAAATGATTGAAGCTTTGATTGATAAACTTACAGGGAAAAACACATTATCATCCAACTTTGTTGAATTTCGCATTGCAGGATACTCTCTCTCTTTATTTGTCTTGTTTAAATTGTCTTTTTCCTGTTTTAAAATTCAGATCATAGTAAGAAATTCAAATAACAATGAATATCTTATCAAAAAAAAAAAAAAAAAAAAAAAAAAAAAAAAAAAAAAAAGAAAGAAAAAGAAAAGAATATGTAATATTTTATTACTTGTAATTTATAAAAAAAATGCAAAATGAAGAAATAAAATGATTTTTTTTTCAAATTTTGGGTGAGTGGGAGTATGGGTGTGTGTAACATTTCCCCAAACACCAGGCCATCAGACCACATACAAATTCTTTCAGTTGAAAATAAAACTAAATACTAGAGATATTCAAAATTTCTAATGTATCATTCAAGTTATATGTTCTGATTGTTGAGCACCAATAGGTTCAAGTGAATAAATACATGTCACATAATTTGTTTTAAGATTAACAGATTATAGAATCATTCTTAAGAAACAGAACTTTGTATAGAAAAATTTCTAAAATACAAGTAATATCTTTATTGTTCAAATTTGGAAATAAAACACATATCATAAGAGGGGTCTAAAGTTAGATACAGTAGCCAATTGGTCAAAAGTGAAGTCTTATAAAACACAGCACTTCTCACTGCCTAGGTTTAATTCTCACTTGCACAGTTCTACCTCTAATTGCCTAAACTGGAATCCTACTAGGGGCAGGTACTAGTGTGAGAGTTTGTTACTGGTAGTTTGCTTTCAAATGGTCAACTGCAGGGTCAGACAACAGTGTGGTTTTCTCAGGGTACTTGGTTTTCTCCATCAGTCCAAAACTGACAGGCCTGATATAAGTGAAATAATCTTAATTGGAAAATAAAACAACATTACTCCACTCCAAATGCATAGATTCTTATGTGAAAAATCAACTAGCTTGCCCCATTTCACTCCAAATGCAGAGAAGTCTATTTGTTTGCTCCAATCCATTACACATTTACACATCCTTAAGTATAAAAGGCAACTGGCTTGTTGAATAGTTTTAGTTTTCTCAAGGCACAATATTCATGCACTGACATCTTCCATATAAGCAAAAGAAACATGACCACATAGGTCATAGTAAGTGTATTCTTTTTTCATGTACTTATATTACAATTATAAACAATACAAGTACATGTACTTACAATAGTATCTTTGGACATAACAGTACATTTTATCTGTAACTTTCCAGACTTTGTTCTTTGTAAACTTAGCCATTCTGGTTTACCCTACAATTTTATACAAAAATAAAGAAGAAAAGAACTTCAGTTGATTAAATATGTCCAGTAATAACAAAGAACAACAAAAGCATAATCATGATATCATGTGAACAAAGTTCAACTGTCATCTTCCATGAGGGAAGCATATCTTTCTGTAGACCATTAAAAGGCTTCATTATATAATATCTAATATATACATGTATAATTATTATAAGATATGCTATTGTAAATACAGGTAGTATGGGGAAATCCATTTACTTTTATACATACATTGTTTATATTTTATATATAGAAGTTTTTATATTTTCCAACATTTACTTTGTTTTATTGTCTTTTTGTTAGTTTTTAGTAACAATGTATTAACAGTCTCTTATACTTGTGATTCTTTTAAAAATGGTGTATGAAATTTATATGTTGGTTTTATTTTTCTATATTTTTTTATATGTATGTAACAGCTGAACAAAAAGGTGTAAATGTGTATATGGTTAAACTTTTTTTTTTTTTTTAAATGTATCTTGTATCTACCAAATATATAATGTACTTCATTTTTTTCAAATAAAATATGTTATATAATTATGATTACCAAAATAATAATAATAATTATAATAAAAATAAATAAAAGAAATAAATTAAACGTGTGTGTGTGTGTGTGTGTGTGTGATTTTTTTCTTTCTTTTTTTACCTTGTGTGATATTTCTTTGAGCTTATCCATGGATAACACCACTTTACCCAAAAAATCTTTAGAAATTATATCCTTGTCATATACATTCTGAAAATAATCAAATTGAAAAAACATTTAACATTATTTCATAACTATATTGTTTAACTCTTTAAAATTTAGCCTCTAACTGACCACTTGCTACAAAGACATGTAAGACACATACCTGTAACTTTGTCTATAGTCAGCTGGTAATATCTTGATATGAGTAAATTTAATCTGACTGCGTAAAAATCCATTTCTCTCTCTCAGTTTTACAACCAAACATAAAGTGTATGTAAATTCAGATTATATCCATATGTTGCCACTGTGTTTTAGTTGCTTTTTTCATGACCATAGCCACATCCATAGTACAATGTAATAAGATGCTACATGCTTCAATATGACAAATACAAAAACACATGAGGGAAATGTATCAGCTGTTTGACTCAAGCTTACACTGAGGGTATGATATAGCTGTTGACTTATGCCAACACTGGAATATGACATTTGTTAGACTCAAGTTTACACTGAGGGTATGGTATAGCTGTTGACTTATGCCAACACTGGAATATGACATCTGTAGGCTCAAGCTTACACTGGGGTATGATATAGCTGTTGACTTATGCCAACAATGGAATAATTATGACATCTGTTAGACTCAACCTACACTGGAATATGACACAGCTGTTGACTTATGCCAATACTGGAATATGACATCTGTTTGACTCATGCTTACACTGAGGGTATGGTATAGCTGTTGACTTATGCCAACACTGGAATATGACATCCTTTAGACTCAAGCTTACTGCTGAGGGTATGTTATAGCTGTTGACTTATGCCAACACTGGAATATGACATCTGTTAGACTCAAGCTTACACTTAGGGTATGATACAGCTGTTGACTAATGCCAACACTGGAATATGACATCTGTTAGACTCAAACTTACACTGGAATATGACATAGCTGGTTCACTCATGCTAACACTGAGGGTGTGACATTGTCAGTTGACTCATGCTAACACTGAGGGTGTGACATTGTCAGTTGACTCATGTTAACACTGAGGCATGACAGAACCAGTAGATAATATGCTTCCAATTGGGTATGACACAACCTGTTGACTTGTTCTGACACTGGATTCATCATAAACTGTTAATTAATGCTACCCCTAGATGAATGCTATCAGTTTATAATTCATACTTATTTCAGAGATATAGCATAACATAATGAGTGAAGCTAACAATAAGGTATAAAACTAGCCAGAGTTTTGCATCAGATGACTTACTATTTCTATTAATTTCGTGTCATCAATCACTTCATATGAAAAACTCTCATTCCATTTAGGAAACAATGTGTTCTTCTTCACTGAAGTTTTAAACAGCTTTCCATTCTCCATAAGGACCTCACAAAATGGGTCACTTAAACCTTTGGAAAAATAAATAAATTTCATATTTAATATTTATAGTTGTAAGGTGTCTGAAAAATCCAATCTTATCTACATTGTTTTATACATAAATGTTTCGGAAACATTCATCACATTTAAAAATATTTTTTTCAGCTTATTTCTTCACATGTTGTAAAAGATATGAATTGTTAACCATTGAATTAACAGATCCCAAAGTGATTAGATGAATGTCTTCATAGTCTAGTCAATCTACAGGTTGACCTCGAAACTACTTGCAACAGAACAAATTTTGTTACTAATATGCTCTCAAATACATGAAATGTTTATAGTAAAAAGTCTTTCAAAATCTGACAAGGGGAAACAAGTTTTTGAGAAGTTTTAATTTCTTATGGGATTTCAATAGACAAGGTAGATAACTCCTGTAAAACAGGTGGAGTTTTAGTCCAATATCATATGTTTTTTGCTATTTTAACAAAAAGTAAAGCAAAGATCCTGGAATAACCAATCATAATTGATTCCATATGTATATTCAACATTTCTGATTTCATTTAAAGTGAAATCATTGGCCCATTTTCATTCAGTTGCATTTTATTCTAAGTCTTTCACAGTCTAATGTTTATATAGTGATGAGGAATTAATAACAGAATACTCAAAGTAAAGAAGTAGAAGTAAAGAAAAGTTATGTGTTAACCTGAGATATACTTATTTTATCATTTCTGTGTATAACAAAATATCTTTGAGGTGAATAAATCTTTTTTTGCATTTCATCAACATGCCCTTAATCAGCGTTTTGCATAAATTCTTTCAACAAAATTATTTTTTACATTCCATTTACATATTACATTCTAAATTGTCTTAAATTATCTATTTTAAGTCTATGTAAAAATTTCCATTTAATTTCTAGGTTGTTCTTCATATAGGTATCAGAGAAAACTTGAAGTTTTTGAAAATTTTGTATAAAATTTAGGATCACAATACAGAGTTATCTCCCGTTTCTTTAGAAAATGCTATTGGTAACTTCAATTGGCAAAAAACCCAAATTCCACTGGATTGAAATTGGTAGATTTTTATGGTAAATGAAAACACAATTCCTTAAAACAATCACATAAAAATATTTTCTGTTGCAATTACTTTGAGGTTTGATCCTATTTTTTCACAGATTGACTAGACTATTTATAAAACTGAAGATGAAAAACTTTTAGGAATGTTTTGTTATTTGTCTAATCATATGGTTGCTTCTGTTATCACCAAACATTTGAAGAAACCAATTTCCGGCAATCATGCAAAAATCTGCCACGATTCATTAAAAGTTTGAGTAGCAGATTTAATAAAGACATCTAAGAATCCAGTTACCTGAGTACCGGTATTCAAATTATCATATTTAATGATAACAAAAAAGTTAACAGGGATCTTAGGATGTCAAAAAAATTCTAATTACTCACATACAATGTTCTTCACAAAAAGTATTAAATGTTGATAATGGTGATAATGTTAATACATTCAAAATGATTTCAATTTTTTTAATAGAACTATTCTGATATAAATAATCATTTGATTAAAAATGTTATGTTTTTACTCACCATTCCTATCCATTCCAACTAAATCTTTGGCTTGAAGAATTGTAAAATCAACAAATATTTTATCTGTAATTAATACAAGGAAAATAAAAATAAAAAACATACCTGTAACATTAAACATGCAGTTGTCCCACACTGTTTCTAAATTGCAAGAAAACCACCCTCCTAGCCCTTCCCCACTTCTGCTACATGTACTAGATTGCAAAACCACAACTCAAAACTAATTTTATCATTATTTATGTTCAGAGTGTTTCATGTTGCTTCATATAATACCAATTATTTTTAGTGGCTTCAAGTTGCATACTCAACTCATTTGTCAGTATCACTAGTTCAAGTCCACCCACTTATCAGTATCACTAGTCTATGTCCTCTCATTTGCTGGTAACATAAGTTTATGTCCACACATTTTTCAGTACCATTAGGCAAAGTCTATGTATATTATAAAATGGCTTAGAGACTTTTAACATGTATAAAGTTAACTGGTCATCTTTGGATATCTATGGCTGTAATAGTTGTTATTTCTGATTGACACAAATGAGTTTTTGGTAAAGATATGTTATACATGTATAACCTTAAAATTGTACAAGATATCTGTATATTACCTTCGAGTATTTCTCCGGCAAGTGATGTCTTTTTCACCACTGGACTATGTGGACCTCCTCCCTGTAAAAATAGTGTATTCACTGTTAAAGGATTCCACTGAACTTACACGAATTTAATTTAAAGCCAAAACTTGGTCAAAGAAGTACATGTATTATGCCTGTGAAAAGATTTCACTTTCATGAATAAGGACTATGGAATAAATGATGCCTTTTGTGATCTCAGTATTCACAGCTTCTACTGATAAATACTTACCATATTTCAATCAAAACAATAACATACATGCAAATATAGAAACTGATTAGGATGGGGAGATGAAAATAACATAAAACAGTAAGTTAATTTACTTAATATAATAAAGATGATAATATACTCTGGTGAGTTTTAATTAAAGCTCACAAGGTAGTAAATTTTGGGTCAGTAACATTGCAACAAAAATTAAGTTTGCTAAAATATTTTAATGACACTAAAAAAAAACATGCCTTGTCTGCCCTGGTGAGTAGATGCTGTTTGATAATATACTTAAATAATAGAGTCATTTATTTTTCTGTGTTAAATATAAATTCCATGCATGCATGCATAAATATTTAGCTAGAACTTATAATACTCAATAAACATGTAATAAACTGTAAAAATGTTTTATTAGGTGTATTCCAATCTACACATTAAAGTTATCACAGACACAATATCATACCTTCAAATGAGAAAGAAAGACTATTACTATATTGACAATGTAATTATTCTTTTAATATGATAGACCTCAGATCTCTGCTGTACATGAATAAAATAAATTAATAATTTTTATTTTACCTTAATCTAGTATTTCTTGCATCAAAATACTGTTCATGAAAATTTATTTTTCCAATTTGTGAATCATGTCTAAACAAATAATGCAAGATTGCGAGAGTAGGTAAATCAACATAACATTTGTCCATAATTTTAGCAGATTCTGAATTCATAATTTTGGCAGATTCTGAATCCATAATTTTAGCAGATTCTGAATCAATAATTTTGGCAGATTCTGAATTCATAATTTTAGCAGATTCTGAATCCATAATTTTTGTAGATTCTGAATCCATAATTTTGACAGATTCTGAATCCATAATTATGGTAGATTCTTGATCCAGCAATTTGGCAGATTCTAAATCCATAATTTTTACAGATTCTATAACCATAATTTTGGCAGATTCTGGATTCATTATGTTGGCAGATTCTGGATCCATAATTTTGACAGATTCTAAATCTATAATTTTGAATATATATGGGTTCATAATTTTCCTGAACCTGGATCCATAATTTTGGCAGATTCCTGCTCCATAATTTTGGCAGATTGGATCCATCGTTTGGCAGATTCTGGATCCATTATTTTGGCAGATTCCAGATTTAGTGCTCTCACACTAAAATCATTCATATCAGTACATGTGCATACACCATTTAAAACATAATATATTTACAGTATAGTCACATGGGTACTGAATGACTAACTAAATCTACAGCACAATAACCATAAGTCTGTCCAATATTTACCATATAAGGAAAAAATGTTATACAAAATGAAGGAATGGAATTATATAAAACGTACATCATCAATCCTATTTATACAATAAATATATGTACAAAGAATCTTAGGTTCCCATTACAGTAAAAATAATACATACATTTACATGTATTAACAATGACTACTGAAATTGGTTAGGGCAATACGCAAGCATAAATTGTATTGTTATTCATTTTGTTAGTTAATTATAGATAGAAAATTTAACATATCAGTCCATATCTGACTATGAAACATCTATAAAGTGTTCAAGACATCAAGAAATACCTTATAATCTGGAAATCAAACAAAATGTGCTGCATTAGTCATGTAAATTGCACTCATAATTATTTTCAAAAATAAAAAAAATTTGTTTATTCAATGGAAATGGTCCAGTAGTCTCCCTTTTCAGATGTGCAGTAAAACATGAACATTCAATAAGTGTTACGTAGTTTAATTTACAATGTGGCAAAAACTTCAGACTAACTCTGATTAGAATTTTCCCTTCAGAGCCTAATAAGTGGAACAATTCTGTAAATATGAGTTTTATAGTTTGATCAATATAATGACAATCGTTTACAGTGTGGTTTTTGAATTGAGAATGTCGCTTTTTCCAAACTTTTTTTTTGACTGAAAATAATCATTAGCTTTAAATTGATCTTCACTTTAGCAAAGTGAATTTTTAGTAAGCATGAAATAAGGCAAACCTAATCTCCAAGTTAAACTGCATCATAAAGCAATTTTATCATAATACATCAATAGATAGAATTTGACAATAAGTTCGTTTTCTAACCCTTCAACAAATTAATAAATAAAGCAGTTTCTAGCAAAAAGCTTTTGTAAATATGTCATGCCATGTAAAGTGATAAGCGTATATGTATAACATTACATAAATCTGTAAAAAAGAAATATAAATTTAGTGATAAAAGGAGGTATGCACAGACAAATAAAGGTAATAACATATAAATTTACCACACTGACAATGTGAATTGTGATTGGTTTACAACAATATGATGATGATGATAATAATGACAATAATGATGATGATGATGATGATGATGATGATGAATGTGACAATGAACCAGTATCCAAAAACTGACAAAATATTGACAAAATCTGTAGAGAAATATAATAAATATGATATGAGGAAATTATAAATTGTTAGTAAATAAAAGTCTGATCTAACTAGCTATACACTACCTGATGATCAGCTGAGATGGAGGAAGAAAATCGAGTCTTGTGAGGTGGCTGTATGTAATGAAATAAATGATATATTTTATACGAGAAAAGCTGTAATAATGAAGAAATTATAACATATATTACAGGGTCCACTATGTACCATGTGGCATTCACAATGTATTATGTGATATCAATCATATATCATGTTATAGCCATCATGTATCATGTGATATCCATCATATATCATGTGATATCTACCATATATCATGTGATCATGTGATACTGGCTAGACATAAATAGAAAACTGTTGTTTCTACAGATTAGGAAAAATGTTAATATCTTGAAAAAAATTTATATAAAAGTTCTAAACAAATATTAAGGGTATCATGTGGTGTGTAGATATGGTGGTGAACCCCATTTACCAAATATATTTATATAAACTGAAACGGGCCTCGCATTTTTCGCATTAATTTCTTGCTCGCATTAATTTCCTGATTTACAGTATATATATATATATAGATAGATATAGATATAGATATAGATATATGTGTGTTCATTTCATAAATTAAGAATTAAAATTAATGTATAAATGATGTCCAATAGACAGGAAGCAGGACTGAAGTCATATCAAATATAAAGTTCTAGTCAAAAAGGATAAAATTGATTGATTTAATGGGGTTTCATGTCCCAGTCAAGAATATTTCACTTATATCGAGACATCACCAGCTCTAGGTGAAGTGGCTGAAATTTTTAATTTTGTAGTGCGCTTACGGCAATGTGTGGGGAGGATTCTTTAACATACATGCCTGCAGTGACATTGGTTTTTAAAGTCTCATTTAAAAGACCCATTGACTTTCATTTTTATATGCTGAGAGCTTAGTGAAAGAACAGTCACTACCTATTTTCAAGTCTTGGTCAGAGCCGGCCTGGGTTTGAATGCCCAACCTCCCATATAGGAAGTGTGCACTCTTCCAAGCTACTGTAGTGGTAAAAAGAATCATCAAAAAGAACGTGTTTTGCAATTCTTAACATTTATATATAACAAGAAAACACACAATTTCAGATTTCTCATACGATGAGTTAGCCCAAATAACAAATTAAAAACTAAGCTTAGTCATAATCTTTAAAGACAAAATTATTTGGAATTACCTTGATCATTACTAAAAAAGTTACATGTATCTTAATTAAATCAGTGATGACACTCCAGTCAAGATAATTATCATTTATTTTTATTAATTAGTGTATTATCTTTTTTTATTTATTAGTGCATCATTATCTTTATTCATTAGTGTATTATTATTTTTAATCATTAGAGTATCATTGATGTTGTTAAACAAATAGCAAATACTGGTTGATTTCAACATCAGAATATACATGTATTTACAAAGATCTAAGTTGAAAATCATTTTGGTTTTAGATGGAGCTGTAATTAAAATCATTTAATTAAGAGGTGCTTTAGTCGATTGTGTTAAAACACTATAAGCAGGCATGTGAGAGTCCTGATGTTGCAGTGAACCTTAGTTTTGCATTATATTAGACCTTTAATGTTAAACTCTAGATATTAATTGTTTCATTATGATTAAACATGCACAATGAATGTTGATTAGATGTCAACACAAATATTGTCAGTGATGAAGATATATAATACAAATAAAATGAAACACCAATGGATAAAAAATACATATTCCTAGTACTTTAATACATGTGTTTCACAATTTCTAGATGAATGTTTTAATGATAGTTATTAGTGTAGCAACGCTACTAATGATGTTACAGTATCCTAAAGGGAAATAACAAAACAAACAGAGATACTTTAAAATGTTAAAAGTTGACCATTTACTTTTGTTTGAAAAAAACCTCTTTAGTATACCTGTATATAAATCATCTATAAAACTGAAAAATCTTAACTACCTGATACCACAATTATACAAAAGTTCATTGACCAGTAGTTTCCATGTTCTGAAATGTCTTAATTATTAGCATTATTAGCAAAATTTAATTTTTTATCAACAGGTAAAATTATTGAAATGATTTATTATTGTTGTTTAAGTCCTGTACTTGCATAAATATATCAGTTTTGAAAACCCTTTAACTATTTTAGAATTTTGAATTCACATGTATCTCTGATATTGTTTGACAAAGCACATAACAGAAATGCTTTGGTTAAAATCACTAGATTTGTAATGGATTTTCCTGATGTTTTGTTCATGTAATGCAATGTGGACATGAATAAAACATATTGAGCATGAATTACCAAATTAGCATGGTATATTTAGAACTCACAGCTGTGTGGTGAAACCAGGCCTTCACAAATGCCGATTTTAGGCAAAAAAACACCGATTCAAACTTCAAAAGGCTGATTGAAAAATATCTGAATCGGCTTTTTTCCCCATAATAGTAAGACAAAATCTGATTAAAAAATTCTTTAATGTCGGCTTGTTAACAATTAAAAGTACTCAGGACAGTGTCACTATTCACTGAACTTCCCTATTCACAGGTAATTACCTAATACCTTACAAGTTAATGGATTACTAGTGGCTTCACCTGTTCACATTGTTTGTCAAATTTTGAGTCATACACATGCCTGATTGTAGTTATAACATCCCCTGATCTCTATATACAAAAGCTGACTAGATTGAAAACGTCCATTATTTGGGTTACCAACAACATGATCATGACAATACACGTGGTTATTGTATCGGGATCATTTGTTGTTTCTGTTATATGTCAATATATTTTAAGTTACCAGTGATGGGATTTTTACAAGATATTATTAAGCGGTATTTATGAACATTTATCTATATATGGTCACACATCAACTTATAATTTAAAAAAATAAAATGACAGATATCCCGATGTACCAAACAGGATTCAGTTTAACTGTTTAATTGATGTTTTGTTGCATTACCATTGACTGGACAGTTATGGAAAGATGAAAAGCAGTACACATATTTTCAAACAATAATTATAATGTTTATTTCTTTACCTATCTGATGTGTGTTTATTAAAAAAAAACAGAAAATTATTCAGAGGGAAGGAAGGGGGGGGGGGGGTAGAGTTTACCCTTTGCCGATGAGGGGTGGGGTGGCTGGGTTTCATGTACCCCTTGCCAACTTCTGATTGACCTTACTGGCGTTTGTGGAGCCCTGGGTGAAACATATGGTAATGCATATTTAAAGCAACATCCAAACAACATTTAATCAACTGATATATAAAAAAAGTTTTTTCTTCAAAAATAATTTAAAATATGAAAAATACAGGTTTTTGGTCTTTTAAATAGGTTTTGTGTGTAGAAACTGAAAAAAGGGTTGTGTATCACACTTAAAACTCAAGCATATAATTATAAAAAAAATTTAGATTCATTTTCATAACCTCAATTTCTTTTAATTTTAATAACAATACTAGATATCTGGACCATATCTTAATATAAATCAAATTCTTAAAAAAGTTTGCAGAAGCACAGGGTAACTAAACTACACAAATGTTTCTATGAAAAAAAAAGTACAGAGTTGCTTACCTGCACATTACAATCAAATAAAAACTGTCTGATGAACAGCACACCCTAGTTGCACTTGGACATTAGTATTAAACAAGTCTGTCAAAACTCATGCTCACAAAGAAAACAGGGGTATTAGTAATACAAAAGTTTATCAACAACGTTTTTAGTACACAGGTCTTTTAAAACTCATGTTAAAAAGGAAGCGAGGTATGTTAATGATATACAAGTTCTTCTTCACTTGTGTTCATAAAAATAAAAATGGGATATCTTAAATAGACAGGCCCATCAACACTCATGTACAGACTTTGTACAGATCTGAAAAAACAAATAAGTGTTTGTTTTTCGAACTGTATTTAGCAATCAACGAATCACAATGACAGGTAAATTCCATAAGGTCTGTCTGAGGTTCAAAATATAAAACTGACCTTTGATGACGGTGAGACCAAATCTTCTGTATACAGGTAATCTCTGTTAGAGTTAGCTACACTGGCATGGCGAAATCTCTCTTCAAATAAAGAAAAACAAAATATACATGTATTGCAGTACATGTAATTAAAATTTTCATAAGTTGGAAAAATAGTATCTGAGACCAATTAAATTTACTTAGTTCTTACTTCTTTGAAAAGGTCACATTGCAAATGTCAGTACTTTCCACTTTCCATTCTAAAAATATTGGACAGTCCCAAAATTAACCATATTTTCCATACATATGTATTACACAATAGTTAAAATATAATAAAAAACAAAAGATTCATCAAACTGTTAACAGATTATGCAAAAATGTTTGAAATCTTACTTGACATAAAGTTTATTTTCAGAATTTTATATGAAATCTATATGTAGAAAACACTGAACATGATACTATAAAAAAAAAATAATTTTTAGTTTTGGTATTTGAATTGTACAATGGTTTTTTAAACCCTAGTCATGACTCTTTCACTTATATTGAAGCTGTCAGGTCTCAGATGGTGGAGGAAACTGGAGTGCCCAGAAAAAACTTTGGCAAGTGAACTGACAAACTATCTCACAATAGGATCTAATGAGTGTGATTAAAACCTAGGTGCTGAAAGACATTTGTGATTGTAAGCACATGCTTTAGACCAATCAGCAACTGTGGCCCCCTACAGTTTTTGATTGTATTTAAGGATGTGGAAGTGGAGACACAATAAGAACAACATTTATGATACCTGATTTAAAGACTGATGACACAGGTCTGAACACCACAGATACAATTATCTGACCGTAGGCTATATCTTCTACATATCCCTCTCCGGACTTAATACAACCTAACGTTAAACATTTCTTCACAACTGACGGCTCTTCCTAAAATGTCAAATATAATCAAATAAGTTATGCAAATGTATATTTTCAGGCATTCTTGCTAAAATAATTTTCTAAATAACCTAAAGCGGTAAATTATTCAAGACGCTTAAGTTATGCTATTTTGGTTTGCTCCTAGATGAGTGCACTTTAGCAACTCAATTTTTTTTTTTTTTTGCAAATGTCAATACATAAAAAAATAACCAATACACATTCAGTTAAGTCAGTGATAAGGTAGTGAGGTTTTGTGTTCATAAACTAAAGATAAAATGGTGTTTCATCTAATTTGTGTTTCAGTTAAGAGTGAATTAGCTGTTTTTCAGACTATATAGATCCAATTCAATATGTGCAACTTTTTTAATTCTGACTTTGTGGTTTTCTGGCAAAATAGATTTTATTTATCTGGTGCAATTTTTTATATACTGAGTTTGTGGTTATTCTGGCTGATAAATCAAGTGCAACTTTTTATATAATGAGTTTGTGGTTATTCTGGATAATAGATTTTATTTATCTGGTGCAATTTTTTATATACTGAGTTTGTGGTTATTCTGGCTGATAAATCAAGTGCAACTTTTTATATAATGAGTTTGTGGTTATTCTGGATAATAGATCAAGTGCAACTTTTTATATAATGAGTTTGTGGTTATTCTGGATGATAGATCAAGTGCAACTTTTTATATAATGAGTTTGTGGTTATTCTGGCTGATAGATCAAGTGCAACTTTTTATATAATGAGTTTGTGGTTATTCTGGCTGATAGATCAAGTGCAATTTTTTATATAATGAGTTTGTGGTTATTCTGGATAATAGATCAAGTACAACTTTTTATATAATGAGTTTGTGGTTATTCTGGCTGATAGATCAAGTGCAACTTTTTATATAATGAGTTTGTGGTTATTCTGGATAATAGATCAAGTGCAACTTTTTATATAATGAGTTTGTGGTTATTCTGGATAATAGATCAAGTGCAACTTTTTATATAATGAGTTTGTGGTTATTCTGGATAATAGATCAAGTACAACTTTTTATATAATGAGTTTGTGGTTATTCTGGCTGATAGATCAAGTGCAACTTTTTATATATTGAGTTTGTGGTTACTCTGGATAATAGATCAAGTGCAACTTTTTATATAATGAGTTTGTGGTTACTCTGGATAATAGATCAAGTGCAACTTTTTATATAATGAGTTTGTGGTTACTCTGGATAATAGATCAAGTGCAACTTTTTATATAATGAGTTTGTGGTTATTCTGGATAATAGATCAAGTGCAACTTTTTATATAATGAGTTTGTGGTATTCTGGATAATAGATCAAGTGCAACTTTTTATATAATGAGTTTGTGGTTATTCTGGATAATAGATCAAGTACAACTTTTTATATACTATCTTATATATTTTAAAAAAGCTGTCAACAGCTACTATTGGTCCATAGTTGTTTGTCACATGATTTTTTCTAAATATTTCTTTTATGCAAATCTTTCCTTATAAAAATAAAAGTAAGATTGAATTAAAAAACATTGACCTAACCAAATTCTTATCTAAATTCTTCTGTACACAGAGCAGAGTTAGGAAAAAAGCTGAAATTTAATTACTTTAATGATCCAATTGGGCCTTACCCAAGACTACATCATGGTATTTTAAGATTAACAGAGTTGAAATGAATTAATATGTAAATCACAATTTCTTACTACATGCTGTTGAATTTAAAAGAAATATTAAAAAGAAATGGAAATTTAAACAAGAGGCCCATGGGCCTTAACGCTCACCTGAAGATATGTCCAATATTGTTTGCAAAGTGCAGTAGACAATATATTAAGTACAGAAACTTGAAAAGTTTTCTCAAATTAAGAACTCCATCAAAACTTAATCAGAAATATATCCACTCACATTTCATTTATAAGTTGCTTATATAATATGCATGAAGTAACTGTAGTGCAATAAATAATTTCCAAATCTTTAATCAATTTCAGTATACTAATGCAGATATGTCCTTGACCTTTGAACAAATAAGAACTCAAACCATATATGATTGTCATGTCAATACCTACAATATTCTAATATACATGCCTATACAAAAAGGTAATAGTTTTCAAGATAATTAGCAATTTAAGTCATTTTCTGCAGCTGTGACATTGACCTTTCAACATATGACCTTGACCCATGCATCAAAATGATCGTCATGTCAATACCTAAAATATTCTAATATACATGCTTATACAAAAAGTTAATAGTTTTCAAGATAATTTAATAATTTTAGTATTCCTATGTTGATATGACTTTGACCTTTGAACATATAACCTTGAACCATATATCAAAATGATTGCCATGTCAATACCTCCAATATTCTAATGTACATGCCTATACAAAAATTAATAGTTTTCAAGATAATTAGCAATTTAAGTCATCTTCTGCTGCTGTGACCTTGACCTTTAAACATATGACCTTGACCCATTTATCAAAATGATTGGCATGTCAATACCTACAATATTCTAATATACATGCCTATACAAAAAGTTAATAGTTTTCAAGATAATTAGCAATTTAGCTCATCTTCTGCAGCTGTGACCTTGACCTTTCAACATATGACCATGACCCATATATCAAAATGATCGTCATGTCAATACCTACAATATTCTAATATACATGCCTATGCAAAAAGTTAATAGTTTTCAAGAAAATTAGCAATTTAAGTCTTCTTTTGCAGCTGTGACCTTGACCTTTCAACATATGACCTTCAACCATATATCAAATGATCGCCATGTCAATATCTACAATATTCTAATATACATGCCTATACACAGTTAATAGTTTTCAAGATAATTAGCAATTTAAGTCATCTTCTGCTGCTGTGACCTTGACCTTTAAACATATGACCTTGACCCATGTATCAAAATGATCACCATGTCAATACCTTCAATATTCTAATATACATGCCTAAACAAAAACTTAATAGTTTTCAAGATAATAAGCAATTTAAGTCTTCTTTTGCAGCTGTGACCTTGACCTTTGATCATATGACCTTGAACCATATATCAAAATGATGGTTGTTGCAATACCTACAATATTCTGATATACATTCCTATACAAAAAGTTAATAGTTTTCAAGATATAGTGATAAATATATAATTTTTAGCAATTTCCCCACTCAGTGCCTTACTATTTCCCCATTTTGAGCCCCATGGCTACCATTTGTGCAAATCTGAAAATAGATGACCTAAGGATGTTATAAATGAAATTACTAAGGTATATCTCTTGTAGATTCAGAGGAGAAGATTTTTAAAGTTTTTCACTATTTCCCCCTTTAAGAAGCCCCAAGGGGACATAACTCCTTCATTTGTGCAAATCTGATAGGGCTTCACCCAGGCATGATGGTTACCAATTTCATTAAATTTGGCCCAGTGGTTTTGGAGGAGAAGATTAAAATGTAAAAAGTTTACGCACGACGGACGACGCAAGACGGACGAAGATGGATAGCAAAAGCTCATCTGAGCTTTCATCTCAGGTGAGCTAAAAAATGCAATAGATATAGTTAAAAAAGTTATGATTTTTTTCAATCAAAAAAATGTAGGAAAGAGCCTTAAGTTAATAATTGGGTGTTTGTTGTACGGATTTTCAAGGGTGATCATCATGAACATTCAAATCATGACAACGCATCTTATATATAGTAAACTAGGAAGGTGCATAAGGGATATTTTGGACATAGTTAATTTGTTATCTTGTTGAAAACATTAAAAAATTGTTATACATACAGAATTAAAGTAACTTTTTAAATAAGTATGGTTATTATTCCTAATTTGGTCAATAAATTTTTCATGGAATTTTGATGTTTTTGAATGATTTTGTTTAAATATGGAGTTTTATTCTCCAAATATGTATATGACAGACAATTATGGAACAATAATAGGTTGATATTTACCTCTTTAAGACTTAGATGTGCAGCACCAAGGAAATCATCATCTATGATATTAGTTCCATCCCAATCATACACATAAAATGACAGATTACACTGAAAAGTCATGACAAATTAGTATGATTAATAACATATTTGTAAGTATTTACATCTTATTTAAATTTTAATTCAAAACTTTATTATAACAAAAAAATGAACTTAAATATTCAAAACTTTACAATTTCTTTCATCACTTTTCAGAAGAAATCTACTGTTTTCAAATAATATGAAAAACTCTAGGTCATTTATAAGACCAGAACGGTTTTTCATCATGGTAACCAACAGGCCTTGGTTATTTAGAGTCAATACTTATGTACTATAAACTTGTAATTATGTTTTATGACATTTTAGTTTTAAGAATTTCATTAACTCTTTGTAGATACAAAAGAAAATAATATTTAAGTTATCTATTTATCAATGGTCTAATTCAAAAAGGTTCCAAGCGGGGTGTGGAAAAATTCTAGGACCAACTGCACACATATGGTCCTAAAAAAAACTGATTTAAATTAAAATGCTATCTGAGAGGTTCCAATAAGATGTTTTTTTAAACTGAATAAAAATTAAAAAGAATAAAGTAAATGGATAATATATATTTCATTAGACCTTTCCCATTTAGTTATTACATTTCTTGGAACTAAAATTCATGATTGTCAATAAACAAATAATAGTGGACCTGTTGTCAAAAACTAGTGGTCAAATCCAATATGAACAATATACTGACATACTGAAACATAATCATCATCCAATAAAACATGTTTATCTAAATCATTAAGGTGAAATAGCTGTCAACCTCAAGAAAAGATATTCGACTAAAATGTTAGTTTAAATCATCGAAAAGAGAACTAATAGGTTGTTTAAATTTTTTTAGCCATCGTTTCTGGTCACCATAATACAGTTAGATACCTTTGTAAAGTCACCAACAAAAAATTCTGCTACAGAATTCCAGGTGGGGTTTAAAGTTCTTGGTACAAATGGTGTAGTCATCACCTGCAAAGAAAGAAAGACTTAGTTTAGTAATTTTATCACTCAATTTTTATTGATACATTAAAGAACAGTAAAACCTGTAAAAGAAGACTATCCAACACGTCTTAAAAATATGTAATACATGTACAGACAATTAGTTTTTATAAAAAGGTTCTATTTGATTGGCATTTGAAAGCAGCGGGATCTTAAAACAAAAATCATAATGAAAAGGTGGTCTTAATTTAAAAGTGATAATTATAACAGGCATAAGTTTATAAACATTTGTAAAATGTAGAAAATTTCACCTTTTTACTAAAAAAGAATGTGATTAGACATGAATATTAATTACATATAGCTAACTTATTCTGACTAAAGAGGTAATAACCTGAATGAAAATAAGTTATTTTGATCTGCAGTGTGGCAAGCTTTGTTTGTTGATTAAAAGAACTGAATTTATAGCTGGAAAAACATGTTTATGCCAGGGTATGAAATGTACAATAGCTAATGTAATCAAGAACAGAAAGAAGCAATAAATCAAGATAGAACAAAAAAAAAAAAAATATTATATAATGTAGATACAAATTATAATAATTAGCACTGTACCCTAGCACTTGGTATAGTAAAATAAAGTACTTGTACAGCATAGGAAGTTACACAGTCAACATTTGCCGGATCTTGTATTTTTTCTCCATCCTATTGCAATTTTTTTAAAGTCAAGATAAAATACTCAATTTTTATTTCTAAGAAATGAGAGACATACTTTTAGTTTTATTCTCTTTCGACAGATTAATGGCAATAAGAAATTCTACTTTTCTAGAACAGCATTGCCTTAACCCACAATTAATATAAGCCCAGATAAATACTCATAGTTCATATTCACCAAAAGTTTTAGAAATTAATTTCATTTTAATGTCAAGGGCATATAAATAATTCTGAATGTGTTATATTCTACCCCATATTTTTTACATTTTATTTCAATGATTAAAAGAATAAATCACTTGGCTGTAATGATGTAATCATCAACCTGCATGTCATGTAAGTTTTAAACAGATCACTAATACTACCCTTCGTCTGTCACAGAACAAGACACAATATGGATCTGAAGTTCCTCCTCTGTCTGAGGCTATAACATTACGAGCTCCATGTAGACACACATACATTACACCTGAAACTATTATTTAAGAAATAATATATTATTATTTTCAACTTTTTGACTAATATGTTTTTTGTATCTATCAAATCCGCCCCTAGTGTCACTGATGAGGAATGACTTTCCAAAATGTGCACATTAAGCACATTAAAATTAACTGGTATTTTTGTTACATTTTTATGACAAACTCAATTAGTAATTAGTACAAGTCTTAAACTGATCACCTTGCTAAATTTTTTTTTTTTACTTTCAAACAGATGTGGAATGTTGGAATGAAAATTACTTTTGTTGATTACTAGTATATTACATTTTAACTATAAGTTCTTTACAAAAATACATGTATTAACAAATATCACAAAAATCAAACTTTTTTTTTACATTTATAATGATTCATTTAACTGAAAATGATATGAATGATTTTAAATTAAATGTAAATGTTAAATAATGTCAAAAGTGTTTCATCAGAAATGTACAAGTAAACAAGTGTTTTTCAAAGAACGATACATTGTTAATGTTTTAATTAAAAGATGTTCAAAAGTGTCATTATTGGGCCAAATAATTATATTATCTGTGTATAAAATACTGTACCATCAGTTACATCCTGAGCCTTAGTTACAAAGTTATATTCCAGATCTATCACTGGTAAAGGTGTGTACTGGAACTTCAACTCCAGCTCACTGCCATCCTTCATTTTCACAACAGTGGTTACACTATAAACAACAAAAAATTAATTATACCAATGGTTAAATATCAGCTTTCTATGGTGGGCTATTTTTTCCATGTTGACTTTCTGTCTGTATGTCAGCTGTTTTAGTAAGAAGACAGAAGGATATTTTCCTTTAGCATCTGTAATCTATTTGTCATTTTTATCTTTTCATGTGGAATCATGTTTACTTCTTGTCAGATAACTTCCTCAAAACAACACGCATCTGGTTGATTCATTGACAGGTTGGCTGGTTGGTTTGAAATGGTATTTTATTCTCAATCCATATCAACACCGAAGTGAAATTATGGAGAAAGCTATAGTTCTCAGAAAAAAAAATCAGTAAGTGAACTGACAATTTTTCAGACACTAGGATCTGTCCCAGAGAAATTGTGGTCTAGGTTTGAGAGGCATTGTGGTTCATAAGGCAGTGATTTAGACCATTGTTCCATCAAGGCCTCCATCACGTAATATAAAATATTGCTAGAAAATTGTACTGTAGGAAAAGTGTAAAAAAAAAAGAGATAGAAAATACCATAACAAAAGAGCAGAAACTACTTTGAGCAATCATATTAAATGATATTTTCCATAGATGGCTATGCTGTGTCATCTACAACAGCAACAATTAATACATTGAAAGTATCTTATTTGAATTTCATAACTTTAGAATACAGGATATTAAAACATTTCTGTTCAATAGTTGGGTCTGTTGCTGTTGTTTAACATAACACTTGGCTCTATACATGTATGGTGGCTGCCATTACATTTGTGACTTTGTGTGCTTATCATTTTTCTTTGATCAATTTTGGAATCATTTTTTTAACTTACTTTTTCTCTACTGCAAGTGGAAATGATGCAAGTTCTAAACAATGATATTCTAATGTCACATTTGTCAGCAGTCTGCGGCATTTACTTTTAATTATCAGCTGCAAAAAAAACAATATATATTTTAAAAATTACAAAGAATTCCAAGTCAAACCTGTTGTAATGTTTATCACAAATAACAAAACCATCTGTTAACTAAGATAAGTTTTAAAAGTTCTTTTGCTTTAAATTACACAAAAATACCCTCTTTACAAAGACCATCTACATGTATCTATAAAGTCTTCAGAGGTGGCTTTTATATACAGGTTTTACTGTATTTTATACTAGATGAAAGAATATCAATTAGGTCTGTTAGTCATCTTATGTAATTGTGTAAATTTTAATTGTTTTAGTATAACAGGAGGATCTGTCTGAAGATAGGGTACCCTGTCCATCAAAAATACACATTTGTCCTTGACCTTTATCCTCCATACAATCCTTTAAAGGCCTCAGCAAAGGTGTACATCAAATTTTATCACAATCAATTGGACAATTTTTTTGATCCAAGTGATTTTTGGATGCATATAACCTTGACCTTTAACTTTCATTTACACTAGGACTTCAGTTGTAAATGGATGTGCATGTGTGTGTGTGTGTGTGTGTGTGTGTGTGCACATTAATACCTTTTCTTTAGCTAGATTATATATTATAAAGGAGCACACATCTTCCCATTGTTCTATTGCCAGTACATCAGGTGTTTGTCTTTTCTTGTCACTGATACGTAACATGGTGTACCTGACATCATCAGCATCTGTAAATAACAAAGATTTCAATGAAAATTGTGGTATTACTTATGACCATTAGACAGATAATAATACATATTCTTATTAAATATAAATTACAATATAAATTAAAAACCTTTTCAAGGTATTTGGTCTGTTTTTCCAAACACCATACCAAACAAAATAAATGGTAATTTATTTTAGATGCATGCTAATTAATACATACATGTGCACAATCCATATACTTCTTCTAAGATAACTTAATGCAGGTGTCTACTTCAAACGATGTGGTTAAGAACACCCGCCAGATCACATATAATACATGTCATGTATTTTTAAAATTTGAGATATTACTTCCTTGCATGGTGCTTGACATTAGGAGGAGTAATGGTGTTTTAAGCCCCAGTCAAGAATCTTTCACTTATTTCAATCGGTCAGTTCTGGAATGGTGGAGGAAACCGGAGTGCCCCGAGAAAACCACTGACATTCGGCAAGCAAACTGACAAACTTTCTCACACTAGGATCTGTCTAGAGTGAGATTCAAACCCAGGGGGTGAGAGGTGCTGTGATCTGTAAGTGTGCGCTTTAGACCACCTGGCCACCGAGGCCCCCTATTAGGAAAATAGAGTTTTATCTAGTTTACTCAGTGCCAGGAAATTGGACTGGGAAAGTGGTATGCTTGTCTGCAGCATATTGACTGGGTGTGCTAGCACATCACCAAAAAGTTGCTCTATGTGTGCACTAGACACAACAGGCCATAAAACAAACTCAGGCATACAGGAACTTGTTCCTAGATTACTTCTTAGAGATTAATAATCTTGCTTTTGTAATGTATAACTGAAAAACTGCTGATGCAACAATAAACAACATTAAAACAACAACCTGATGCAGGTGGCTGACTATAACTGATATGTCTTTACATTCTAAAAATAGTTTTTTAACAATAGTTTCTTTTTTTATTTTTTTGTTTAAGTCTATGAAAAAAACCCTGTAAAATAATAATTGCAACAATGGGCCATGGACATCTTTATCAAATAAATAATATTCATACCTGTTTTATTTGTGACTGGTGAACCTCTGATATGAATTGTTAATACACCTTGTGCTGTAAATTAGAAAAAGAAAAATTTTTGCAAGTAAAATCACAGACATACTATAAAAAACATTACTTCATTTTAAATTTACCTGCTTCAATAATGTAAAGACCAAGAAAATGTTTTCTTGTTTGGGAAATATTGCCAAATAATCTGCTTACATGGCCTTAAAATGAAATGAAATAAAACCATGTGTTGTGTGGATTTTCATGGGAAAATGAACAACAAATACCTTGAGCTATAGAGAAAAATGTGAACCTGTTATGTTCAGCCATTAATATTTCACAGTTACAGTCAGAAAAAAACAATTTACAAATTGATTGCTATTTCAGTGAAAAAAAATCCAAACTCTCATTTTAGCAAAATCATCAAAAATTGCCATGCCACTTTCAGGATCATTTTATCAAAATTTGTGTTCAGAAAAATTGATCCCACATCCATTAGTCTCTTCTACCACATATAATATGATTCTTTAAAACTCAAGAAACATGATCAAATAGAGAAAAGTTTAGAGTACTCTGATACTAAAATCAACAGCAAGAATGTACAATATGATGTCAGCTAGATGTCATGGCATTCACAGCATTTATGAGGTACTTCACTGCTTGTTGCATTAAATTTTAGTACATGTATGAATTTCTTTCATTTCACATAAATGGTCTTAATTAAGTCTCTCAAAGTCTAAAAGACTTTGTCTATGTATTTGTGCCATCCAGCTATTTAAGCAATTGAAATTTGGTGCAAAATATTACAATAAAGAAGACATATTTTCTTTATGTATTACTTGTACCATCTAATTAAAAGTATGTTATAAAAAAGTGCATAACATTTTTCAAGTAATGACTCAATAAACTTGTTAAAATACAAGTTATTTCTTATAATCTATTTTTAACACTTAAATTTAAACAATATTTGTTTCATGTATATGTTTCTTTTTTCGTTTTTTTTTTTTTTGAAATTGAAATTAAATTTCCTCCACTTAGAACTTTCATCATCAACAATTTTAGCCCATGAATTTGAATGAGACATAAGCAATGCATTTAAGGTTTAGCATTGCTATGGTTGTGGAGTTTAACCTCAAAAACGATTGTGTGAGTTTATGTTGATATTGAATTACAGAATGATACAACCAAATTTAGAAATTAAATTATTTGATTATAATTAAAATTTTAACATTAGATACTGTAAAATAATTAACATTTGTTGGGTTTAAATTTTGTAGATTTGCAATATTAGAAAATTCTGTTGGGATAAAACTTTGAGGAATTGAGTATTGTAAAAATAAATCCCACTGGGGGCCTTGGTAACTAAAAAATTTCAATGAAATTTCCATAAAAATAGGAAATTTTAATCCCCTTTGAATATTTGTGATTTTACAGTAAATGCTAAAATTAAACAAAATTTTGAAAAAATTTAAGATTTAATAAATGTCTGAAATACAGGTACACAAGGCAATGCTTTAGTGATAAAAGATTTAATAAATGTCTGAAATACAGGTACACAAGGCAATGCATAAGTGATAAAAGATTTAATAAATGTCTGAAATACAGGTACACAAGGCAATGCATAAGTGATAAAAGATTTAATAAATGTCTGAAATACAGGTACACAAGGCAATGTATAAGTGATAAAAGATTTAATAAATGTCTGAAATACGGGTACACAAGGCAATGTATAAGTGATAAAAAAGTAAAGTAAGTCAGATTATACACTTCACTCACCTAACTGTTTTGGCTTAGGTTTTCCGGGTTGTCTCATCTGTACAGCACCGGCTAAACTAAGTGGAATATCTATTTTACCTGGATCTACCAATGCTGTAAATATATACATAATACACAATGTATACATGGACTGGTATATAACAAAAATACATGCTAATCACAGTAAATAAGTTAGTATACCAGGATTTAACGTGACCCATGAAATGAAATTAAAACTGCCTAAAACCTGGATAAATTGTTTAATTTTGCTTGGGTAAGCTAAAACTGAAGAACATTTTAATTATTTTTTTTAAATCAATGTTTGAGCTAGCATTCTTTACCACCTATAGAAAAGGTTTACCAATCTACCTAACTTTTTCAAAAAAAAAAAAAAAAACAAGAGCTCCGCATGGCAAAGTTTGATACGCCCGTCAAATCTGCAAGTCATTTATGTGGATATTTTGTTTATTATGAACTGTAAAGGGACTTATACAGTTCATATGAGCTGTTCATAATCAATAAGTCAATTCAATTATTCATCACAATGATACAAAATGCAGTGCACAAGTCAACAAGTACAATAAAAAACAATAGTAATTATTGAGATTTTGGTATTATTTTCAGTAACAAAATAGACTTACCACCAGCCACACCATTTATATAATTTTACCATCATGTTCTTGTAACCTTCATCACAAAATTGAGGTAATCTCTAGTATACTGGGTTGTTTCAAAGACAGCAAGTTCTTCAGCCTACAACTCTATGTGTATCTGCTCCCTGGTAGAATAAATTAAGGAAGCTAGAGTTACTGTTCCTGAGCACTGCACTTCGGATCATCATGGTAAGTAAGCATACCAAGTTTCAAGTCATTCTGACCATAGATGTCAGAGTTATGGGCCAGACAAACCTGCCGCATACTCTGGCAGCACACAAAGGGGAATAACTCAAAAATTAAGGAAGCTAGAGTTACGGTTCCTGTGCACTGCACTTGGCATCATCGTGGTAAGTAAGCATACCAAGTTTCAAGTCATTCTGACCATAGATGTCAAAGTTATGATCCGGACAAACATGCTAACAGCATTCAAAGGGGAATAACTCAAAAATTAAGGAAGCTAGAGTTACGGTTTCTGAGCACTGCACTTCGCATCATCGTGGTAAGTAAGCACACCAAGTTTCAAGTCATTCTGACCATAGATGTCAGAGTTATGGGCCGGACAAACCCGCCACCAGTGCGCCCGCCCACCCATCCGCCCGCCCGCCAAGGGTGATCCCATAATACGCCCCGTCTTTGACGGGCATATAAAAAAAAAAAAAAAAAAAAAAGCAGAAACAAAACAAATAAAAAACACAAAAATTACAAAAAACAAAATTAAATAACCAGAAAAAGCTTTTGATAACTGAAATCAGTTATATGTTAATGTCTATAAAATATTAACACTTAAATTGGATTATTGATTGGAAAAAAACAAAACATCAGAAGTCCCAACCCCATGATGTTTTATTTATGAAACCAGGGGCTCAATGGAGACATTAAACATGAGTAAGTTTTTGTTTCATTAGAATATGCTGTTGAAAGATTAACCAAAATGCTAGGTAGTTCTATATGCATTCATATAAAGTTCAAAATCCCCACCATTATTGCCGTTTTGTCTGTTTTAAGGCTTATAATAAGTACATTTTGATTCTACAATAGCAACATAATGTTTATAGTTTATTTATTATTCACACAACCCCAAAATTAGCAAACTATAAAGATCATATAACACCAGATTATGTCCTCAATCATCATTGTTAAAGATTTAAATAAAATTATAGCACTGTGGCCTACTTTTAGTTGTCAGGATAATACTCTAAACAAATTTGAATTCCATCAAAACAAATATTCTTTAATTAAGTTCCATTTAGATCTGCAGAGCAGTTTTGGACAAGAGAATTAACATACACTTGAAGGTCCTGACAAGAGAACATTCATGCATGTACTATAATGCACATTAATATGCTGTATTTTTGTCAGCATAAGACTGAATAGTTTTTCAACATGAATGAGCTACATTTTATATCATTTTCAATTTTAAATTTTTGTGATTCAAATACAATGTATGAAATTTACAAAGGAAATCCTAGTCACAAAAAAATGTTATTAATAATGAATGGCACATAGAAAGTAGGCTCAGTATATATTACCCACAGGAAGTTAAACATTACTCATCTTTCTATGCATTTTTAAATAAATGAAATTTCAACTACAGTGAAACTTCCGTAAACCGACACTCCACGGGACCGGTCATTTTGGTCGGTTTACAGAGGTGTCGGTTTTCAGGAGTTTGAAAAAACGGATTCGAATCCGGTTCGTTCCAGTCCGTTACCAGGTCAGAATTTAGTCAGTTACTGGATATGGCTATTATAATGTATTCATGTGTGTGGATTCGATCGTGTTTGTTAACACTTACATCGTGTAAAGTGATATTTTAAATGTTATTTATATTTTATTTTTATATTAAACAAATTAAACAATAAAACAATGTGCATACATTGTCATCGTAGTTGTAATACGTAGTTCTTATCGTCTACCAAGATCGGGCCCTGCTAACAGTACTCAAGTTTGTGTTATTTTATTTTATTTTTCTCGCCCGAGAAGAAGAGGTCATATCAATCATTCAGATTTTAAAAAAAAAAACAAGAAAAAGAAAAAGCTGTATTGTTTTGCCTTGCATCTAAAAACATCACGCAGCTTTTCGGCATCCGACTTCTGTTTTTTTTAAATATAAACAACGCAAATTTTAATAAAACGTTTTAAACACGTTTGTTTATTTTAAAATTACATACGATACAGATACATAATAATAATAATAATTATAATTAATACGTTAATGTATTTAGTAAACATCGACCGTAGGTAAACAGGTGTTATACATAGCCCGCGGTAATATGAGTTCTCATCACGTGCAGTCATTCGTGACCATTCAAACATTATTTGTTCCACAGGTAATGTCGGTATTCGGAAGTTTATTTACTGTTAAAGAAACCGATTTGGGCTGACAAATTATGTCGGTGTTCGGAATACGAAGGTGTCGGTTTTTGGAAGTTTTTATTACATCATTTATATAGGAATAAATCAGTCCCGGGCAGACAATGTCGGTTTATGGAGGTTGTCGGTATTTAGAGGTGTCGGTTTTCGGAAGTTACACTGTATAACAATTTCTGATTACCTGTGTATATAAGATATGTGAAGATAAGTTATGAAATCTTCCATTCTGCCCAAAAAATTTCTTTCTTTAAAACTCTAATTTTGAATACCTAATAGTTTCATTTTCTTTTAAATTTGGAAAATTCTGTTGTTTAGAAACAATACAAATACCAAAATTTTTTTAAGTGGGAACAAAATGGTCACTTAAGCTAAACTTTCTTTCTCTATATTGAAATACAGATGGTTATCTTTGGACACAATAATGATATTGCTGACTCCCAGAGCATGGTTTGATATTGAGAGAACATGATAGTGCAGCAGGCTACAAATTGCATATTCAACCTGACATTATGTAAAATCATTTCCTTTCCAAAATACAAATCAGGTCACTGAGACTGTAATATGCTACTGAAATTAAAACTTACTAATGCCTACACAATTTACTACATAGCATAGTACATCACAAAAATTTAGGTATTTTACTGTTTTGAAATATATGGGGGGGGGTGTGATATAAAATTATATTATTGTAATAACAATTTTTGAAATAACAATATGCCATGAAAAGATTGGCAAATCTAAACTATCTGCGGGGAGTATATAATCATCATATATTTTCAATGAAGAGTTGAGTGATGTAATGGTGTTTTATGAACAAGGCAAGATTTTTGCTGACTCAGGGTGGTAACTGCAGGAGTTGTAAAAGACAAAACCACCAAATTTCAACAAGTGAACTGACAAACATGCTCACACTAGAATATCTGAGTGGTATTGTCTTGGCTGCAAGAGACACAGAGTTCCAAAGCCCCATCTCAAGAGACTTTGCCTGCACCTTGGCCTTAACCACCATTTAATCACCTTAACAAAAATTGTAAGAGTGATTTTTATGTATTGTTAAGTAAATTATCTTTCATGGAAGATTTTCAGAACAATATAAATAAATGTAACAAAAGGCCCATGGGCCTTAACGCTCACCTGAGGATATGGCTAGAATCATTTGCAAAAATACATACAATATTCTAATATACAAGCCTATACAAAAAGTTAATAGTTTTCAAGATAATTAAGAATTTGAGTCTTCTTATGCATCTATGACCCTGACCTTTAATTGTAAGATCTTGAATCTTTTATCAGATCGATTGCCATATCAATTCCTACAATATTCCAATATATATGCCATTACAAAAAGTAAAAAGTTTCCAAGATAATAAACAATTTCAGTCTTTTAATGCACATATGACCTTGACCTTTAAACGCATGACCTTGAGCCATATATCAAAATGTCCTCATGTCAACATCTACAATATTCTAATATATATATATGTCTATACAAAAAAGTTAATAGTTTAAAGATAATTAACAGAGTCTTCTTGTGCATCTATTACCTTGACCTTTGAATGTAAGACCTTGAATCATACATCAGAATGATCATTATATTAATTCCTACAATATTCTTATACACATGCCTATACAAAAAGTTAATTGGTTTTAAGATAATTAACAATTTCAGTCTTCTTTTACAGCTATGATCTTGAACTTTGAACATATGACCTTGAATCATATATCAAAATGATTGTTGTCGCAATACCTACAATATTCTAATATACATGCTTGTACAAAAAAATAATAGTTTTCAAAGATAATTAACAATTTGAGTACACTTATGCAGCTATGACCTTGATCTTTGAACTTATGACCTTGAAACATATATCAAAATGATCATCATATCAATACCTACAATATTCTAAAGTACATGCTTGTACAAAAAGTCGATGGCTTTCAAGATAATTCACAATTTCAGTCTTCCTTTGCACTTATGACCTTGACCTTTGAACATATAACCTTGAAACATATATCAAAATGATTATCATATCAATACTTACAATATTCTCATATACATGCCTATACAAAAAGTTTATAGTTTTCAAGCTAATGCACATTTTTAGTATTTTAAGCCAAAAATAACATTTCAGGGGCAACAACTCCTACATGCATTAACATAGTTACAAAACTTTGTATTTTTTTAAATTTTGTCATGCTGAACATTTTAACAATGTTTTGATATTATATATCTCTTAAAATTTTGAAGAAAATCGCCTAAAACTGCAAAATTACAAACTAGGTCATGACCTTGAACTTTGACCTTGTCCCCATTTTGAAGATTATTTCAAGAAAAAGTCAAAACTGAAAACCCCATGTCAATAACTGTTCAAATAGACAAGTTATAACAATTTAATCCATTTTACGAAATTTTCAAAATTAAACGCAAGAACGCGTAACCCATTTTTCGACCAAATTTCACGAAATGAACAAATTATAGGCTTTAGACCCTAGAGAAGCAAAATATCACATCAGATTTTTTCTACCATCATTGGTTTCGGAGAAGAAGATTTTTAAAGATTTTTGCACCCCTAGGTCACCATGACCTAGTTTTGGTAGCCATGGCAACGCCATGAACAAATCTGAATTGCACCGACCCAGACATGCTTCTGGCCAAGTCTCATTGAAATCTGTCCAGTACTTGTGTGTTAACGACGCACGCACATACATACGCTGTGCTATGCCATAAGCTCACATGAGCTTTGGTCAGGTGAGCTAAAAATAAATTGAAAAAGCTGATCAAGCATATTTGTTTTGACATAATTATCTGAGTCAATAATTATAAAATCTTCAATGTATAATTGAACATTATACCACACCACCTACAGTAATTAAATCATTAGAAGAGACTAACATACTTCTCAAGCTCTTGTTAATAAAACAAGAACTCACAAAAAAGGGACTTTCTGTTTCTGATGGAAGTTATTACCAATAAGAAGCCTTTCACTTCTATTTAAATGGAATCGATTTAAAATCAAAACCCTCATCAGTCACATTATTTTACTTATGTTATAATTATACAATTATTGTCTTTGAATTCGGTCCATACATGGTTCTATGGACTTGATGCAACCAATATTCACCGAGGCGTTTAATTGTTTTATTATATGACAAATAACTATTTGCCTATTTCAAGTGAAATTAAGTAGATTCCATGCAATACAAACAATACACAAAATGTCGTCTCCTCCATCATGACTGAGCAACTCAACGGAGTAAATAAAGAAAATAATTGGATAATTTTGTTGTGACATCATTTAGGCTGAAAAGGGGTCTGAACCAGTCCGGACCTCATATTATTGACCGCACGTGCATTTAGACAAGCAATACACGAAATATTTAATGACACGTGACAGTATGACGACCAATAGACGAAAAGAAAGATTCATAGTCATATAATAACTCAAATTATCTAACATAAAGACCTACATTATGTATCCATGTAAAAAAATAAAACATTAACAACAAAAATTAATTTTATGAAATTTATTACAGTTTTCATGACATTTTATGTTTTTCCATAAACAGTTTAACTAAAATAAATAAATAAATAAAACATAATAAACAAATTATCACATTTATATCTATACTATATAAGTCTTATGTAACAATGGATTTTTAATTAACCTGCATGTAAATTTATATCTATCTTATATTTTCACCAAGTAAAAAACAAAAAATTATTTGTGAATGGGGTACATGTATATTAATCCTTCTCACATTTTCTATTGTGAACAGGAATGTTTTTAAAATAATATTTACTATAATCTATAGGACATTGTTATACAGATGTTTTTGTTTCTCCTCTCCAGGGAAAAGTAATTGGTAATCAAACATATCCATAATAACAATTGAAAATGACTTCCATGAGCAGTGTTGAGTTAAATGGAGTCAAGAATTTTTCACTTATATTGACCTGTCAGTTCTGTAATGTTTCAGGAAATTTTAATGACCTGGCCCCAGTTTCACAATCATTCACTCAATTGAGTGTACACTTAAATCAACTATTCACATTTTTCTCTCATCTATATTTTAAAAATTTTAAGTTTTATAAGACAATGTTTTATTTTGTTCAACAAACCTATACTAAATATTTAAATAAATCATAAGATATTTAATTTTAACTGTCTAATATCTTAAAAATTGACATTGAAATATTCCATAATTTGAGTTGAGTGAATGATTGTGAAACTTGGACCATTAAATATTCCCGATTAGTGAAAGAAAGCATTTATAAAATAAATACAATTTGTAAATTTTAATGATTATCATGATGAATTAAGTAATTTAGTAGACAAAAAGCAAATTGAAAATTCCTCAATTCCAACATTTCCCAACTATCAAATATTTGAAATTCACACAATTTTTCATGTTTACTGTACAAGAGCTTTTAACTTTAGCAAATTCGAATCAATTATAACATTTTGTCAGCAAAAATGTCAGAAAATATGGTAATTAACATAACATAACCATATTTATAGATAACAAGAGACCCAATGTAATTAATAATCAATAAATATATAATATAATAACTACATGTAATAAATATAACAGCATTATATACATGTATTTACATTTAATATAGATCATAAAAAAATCTTTAAAATAACAGAAAAAGTATTTTAAAAAATGCCAAGAAATCTACAAATGTTCTCCAATTTGCCAAAATTTTACTGCAAAAACTTTTTAGTTACTGCCTTATCTCTGAAACCATCATTTTTTCAACATTTTTTTTTTATTCACTTAAAATGTTTTTTAATAATTAACAGAAATGAAATTTTAATTGAAAAATTTTGTTAAAGTCAAAATGAATAAATTCTAAATTAAGTGTAATAAAAATTGTTTGTAATTTACATTTTTAAATCCAAGCCAAAATTAAAACTGTCATGACAAGTTTTTGATATTTTTTTAAAAGTTTTTTTATGTTCTATACATGTAAATAACTTCTGTGAAGTTTTTATTGATTCCTTCAATTAAAAAATGTCAAGCACAATTTCTCAAAATAATATCATTTTTAATGTAATTTTTAAATTATGGTGATTCCATATCCTTTGGGAATAATGATCAACATTAATGTTACAGGAAGGAATCAATTCTATCACAAAAAAAGTAATTTTTGTGTAATTGAGAGTTTCATAAATATTATTTCCCTCAGATTTATAAAATTCGAAAATCCACACAATTTTTGAATTATGACTACAACTCTTTTTGTTTCATTTTCAACATATTAGCTCGTCTGTACAGAGATATAACTGAAGACGTTTCACACCACATACTCGCTTATAGTATTCCTCTGGATGAATGATTTGATGATAGGATGACTGAATTTTCTGGAAAACAAATCTGATATACAGTGGTTTATGAATGGAACACATCGGTTTTTCCAGTAAATCTCCTCGATAGGAAAATAACTCAGAACACTGTACTTAATCGCATTAACTCTCTTCTTGTCCAAACACTCATGTTTACGCAATGCTCTGTCAGTACATGGAATTCTTCTTTTATGAACTTCACGCAAAGTGAATAGTTTCCATACCAATTCTCTAGCAAAGAAGCGAGCTGAATGTTTATTTACCCTATACAGTTCCTCTAGTAATGCTCTGGAGATTTCTTTGGTAGATGCATTGTAGTGATGGCAACAGTAATCTGGTTCATCTAAAAATTCTTCCAACTTCTCCTCAGTTATATGACCAAACAACATGTATGGGCGTAGACTCCAAAACTTTTCCAATTTTTTCCTACATGTGAAAGGGTGTTCCCCAAGTTTATACACATAAGAATCTCCTCGTTTTATGAAAGTTGCCTCTAATCTAGGCTTACTAGGACAGATGGATTCAGTTTGCGGAAGCTGATTTACATTGCTGATTTTCCGTTTTTTGAGCTTGTAAACAGATGTCTCTGTCTCTGTGTCTGTTGTCTTGCAGTAATTGTGATCAATATTTCGAACTCCTAATTCATCTTCAATAAGATCATCATCTATAGAAGGTGATTCAGATGACTTTCCTGTATTATACAAGGTTGGTATAATCAGTTGTCGACCTTTAGCTTCAGTTCTGCTAGACCATCTTCCCATGTGATGAATACTTTTTGAAACTTCTGGTGCCTTTTTCAAACTTGTTTTATCACAATCAAACTTTTGTTTCTTACTTGGAGAAACACCACTGATTGAAGTAGCCATTTTGTTTTCGCTATTTTTGGACAGGTTGATTGATGAGTTATAAAACACTAATTTTGGTTCTACTGGGAGTTGTTCTTTCTCAGTATCATTATACACAGAGTCTAGCATTGTATCATGTTCTCGCACTTTGGAGTTATTATCTTCAGCAGGGTTATCTTGATTGATGGCTGTTGTATGAGTTTCAACTTTAATGACACTTTTAACAGTAGTGTGACTTGAGCTATCTGTCTGACTGTCTCCTGATTCTGATACCTTTTCTGGATGTGAAAATGCTGGATCTATGTTAACAGCAGCACCACTAAAACCATCTTCCTGTAAAATATCATCTGTCTCCGGATTAAGCTCCACCCATTTTACAAATTTCAATTCCACAGTTTTAAGTTTCTTTTCTTCCAGAGATTTCTCTAATGTGGTATATTTAGTATCCAACTTAGAATTCTTCCATTTTGAGAAAAATTTCTTAGCTTTATGAAGCACAGATCCAGATTTTACACTTTTAAACACATTAACACATGACACTGGCATTGTGGTATCATTCCCAGCATTTGTTGTTGAGAGTAAAGGTGTTTTCTGAGATGCATCTACATTTACTTCACTAATAGAAGAAATACTGGATTCACTTCTAATTGAAACACTGTCATCTTGGTTTTCTGTAACTACTGATGTATTGTCTGACAGAATGCTATCACCTCTTACTGAATCTTCTACAGCTTCTCTTTCAAACCGTGTGGTTTCAAAGTCAGTGAGTCCATTACAAGTATCAGTGCAATCTGATTCTAGGTAGTCTATATAAGCTAACTTTGACTGAAGATTCTTTGTAGAATTCTGAACACTTTCTAGATAAGCAAGTGCTTCCTTCTCTCTATCTTCTTGTAGATGTATCATCTGAAGTTTTATGGCATTGAACTTAGATTTAAAGTTGTTTAACTTTACTGACAAACTGTCACAAAACCAACGCAAACATCTAATACAATCATCACAACAAAAACAATAAGGCAATAATGGATTACTGGCACACTGGCTAGCAACAGGGCTCTTGGAGTTTGTCTGGGAGACATTTTCCCATATTCTTGAATCAGCAGACGACACTGTAACCTCAAGGTCATTAGGGGCAGAGTACAGCTGTACTTTGTTGTTTAATATCACACTAACAACATTAAGTCTGTCCAGGTATGCATTCATAAGATTTTCCAGTCTTCTAACAGTTGAAGAAAGGTCAGAGACACATGTACAGTTTTCTGGTAAGAATGTTTTAGAGATGTTAGCAAGAATTGTTGGTTGTTCACATGGTGGACTAAAAACCTTTTTAACTTGAGGTAAGCCATCTTGCTTAGTACTGTTTGGATTCACACCTGTTAAACCATAGACTTCATGTTCAATACAGTCTAAACTATTATGAATAGATTTTACTTGAAGCTCAAGATGTTCTAACAACAATCTGTGGCTGTGGCAATAAACAGCTGTGCCACCTGAAGACATCATAATGATGGCAAGAACTGGATGTGGCAGTTTAAGAAGTTGATTTAACAACCTGAAAATAGAGAAAAAAATTGAATTCTTTTTACAAAATATATATCTACCATCTTTCCAAAATTCTAGAAATTAAATCTAAGGTGTAAAGGTGTTTAAAAAGACAATCTACCTATAAAGGCTTGGTATGTAAGGCAAATATCTCAACCAATAAAAAGAAAATTGCAAAATATGTCTGTGTCAGGGAGAATAATAAAACAGTGTTTGAAGTTGTATGCAGATTCAAGAGTTTCTTTTTTCATTAGTCAAAGATATAAGAACAAAGTTCTAAAAAAAATTAATTTTCTGATACCAAAAATTATTTTTGTTCAGTTCTTGACTAAGATTGTTATTTACTTATTATTTATTCAAAGTTTAATGTGTCTCATAAGTCATGGCTGATTAGATTTTATTTATGATTTGAATATGTATATTATTTGAAATGTAACTGATACAAAAGGTGTTTGAAAAAAAACCTACTTTGATCAATAGTAAAATCTGGGAATGTTTTTTATTACTTTCATTCAGAAAATATAAATCAGAAAAATAAACATGATGAGAGTAAATAAAATGTGTATTGCAAATATTTAGAATTAGCTGCATTTTAACAGTCTGGTATAAGATGTCTCAAAAAGGTAAATGATTCAATAGAAACGTTACTTCTTTGTAAAAATTACACAAAAAATATACAATTTGTGAGGTGGATATAAAATTATATCTACCCAATATAAGAGAGACCTTCAACATCCAAGACAAATTATAAAAGTTTTTGAACAATAGACTTGTTAGACTTACAACATGATATATAAATATTAAATCTTTAAAAGGCTTTGATTGATCGTGAATAAGCGATTGATTTTTTCAGTTACAGAAATTATCAATATTTACAAGCCAGTTATTTTTTAAATATATGGTACAGATTTTTATATACCATAAAAACTGTATGTAGTATTAAAGAAATTTCATTCATAAGTATGTCTATAATTGTTTGTTTGTTTAGTTTTTTTTTTTAAATAAACTTTTGTGGCTCTAAGGAAACATATCATTTCCTTGGGGGGGGGGAGGAATTAGTGGTTATGATCATAGTTACAATGACCTAAGCCCAATGCAAAGGTCAAAATTTCTGGCACTTCACCTACTACAGCTGATTACATCTCGATATAAATGAAATATTCTTAACTGGGATGTAAAACCCTGTTAAATTAATAAATCAATTCATTATAATCAGTTTCATTGTATATGTTCATTTAGTCAGAAATGGTGAAGCTTCAATGTGGCATTGTTAGGACCATTAACCACATATAGCTGGAAACAACTAGCACTGAAATTTTTCATCTACTTGTATTATTTGACTTTCCACAACTTAATTCATCCAGAAAGCTGATGCCTCCTTTATTACTTGATTAGATAAAATCACTTGAACATAGGTCTCATTAAATTTCACAAACTATTTTTAAATTTAAAGTAGTGAACTTGAATGATAATGCAATCTCAGAACAGAAAAAAAAACATCATTTTGTTAATAATTAAAACATGACTGTAAGGACAATACATGTGTATTTCAACAGTTTTTTTTAACTTATTTTACATCATTTGATGTTTTTGCATGTTTCACTTATTTAATGTTGGAAACTGGAATATGAGGAAATGTTGTAACAAGTTTATTTCTAACATTTTTAATATTTAAAATAATAGACACCATTCTTTAATAATGATTTTTAACATACATTTAACATTGGATAATTTTTCATGGTTGACTGATTTTTAAGAAAACCCAGATAATGAGAAAATGCTTTAAGAACATAATTAAAATATTGATTTTAAATCTGATATGTAACATCACTAAAGAATTTAAAAGCAATTGATTGTGCATGAGCCACATTTTTTTCCTTTGGAGGGGTGGGGTGGGGGGTTAATTGCATGAAAAAACTTTTTTTTTTTTGCAGACATCTTAACAGAAATTTATGAAGTGAAAACTTGATACAAACCATCTTGTCTACATGTGCTATTTTCCAGTTTGTATTTACTGATTTTTCACATTTGTTAAAAGTTTTTTTTTTTGGCCAAGATCCACTTTTCAGTCAAGACTCCTATTAAAAAGAGCTCTTTTTCTTATTTTTATATCTTAGTTTTTTTTTTCACCAAACTGAGTTAAGACTTCTGTTCTTGCTCTTATATAACTTTTTTTAAAAAACTGAGTTTCTTCTGAGTTTGTTTAACTTCTGTCTTTCTCATACTTCTCGTTTTGAAAGGTAAACAATGTTGTATGTCTGACCTGGTGATCTACTTTTTAGTTCAATATTATCCTTTTAAAAACTTGATCTGTCTGTTGTCAAGACAATCATTCTGAGTTACTAGGTAAGAAAATTGGACTAAATGTATGTTTACCAGACTACCAGATGATAAATAAATTTTTCTATAATTCAACCTTACATGTATGACCTTTTAATTGGCCTAACATGACCTATATATATATATACGAATAAGCTTTTGCAAAGAGTATCACTGTGCATGTATGTTGAAGATTTGGCAAACACTCCAACAAAAGTTTTCAATGACCTGACCTACTGATTTTCTTATTTACCCAACAACACCCTCTTTAAAATCTTACTTAAGCTTTTGTCTAGACAAATATTTGTAGCAATTTTGATGCAGATTGGACAAAAATTGTGGTATCTAGAGTTAACAATTAAATGTTGACACAAAAAATCATGGCTTGCTATAATGGTTAATTTTAGCATTTATTGCTTAGATGTGCTAAAATAATGATTCAAAATTTAAAAAAAATAAAACATGGAATTAACTCTTCACAATATAGTCAGCTCTTGTTTATAAATGTGATAATGCAAGTACATGGAATTTGTACAAAAATCCATGCGGCAACAATATGTTGCTTCAATACAAAGTGACATATTTAAACTTTCTTCAGTTGAAAAAAAAAATAATGTTTTAAGATTCACAAAAGTGCTTTTGGTTAATCTGTTGCTTTTTCTTTTGGTGTTTTGTTAGGTTTTCTAAATATTAAATTTTTAATAAGATATAATTTTAAATTACTAATCAAAATGATTTACAGTATGCTGTGAGATGCTATGTTGTAACAAAGCTAAGATAAGTTGTGTTGAGTAATTATGCCGAAGTCAAGAATCTTTCACTTATATCCAGGCAGTCAGTTCTGGAATGTTGGAGGTAACCAGAGTACCCAGTTAAAACCTCCAACCTTTAGCAAGAAAACTTTCTCACATTAGTATTTGACCGAGTGGGAATTGAACCTTGGCCTTGAGAAGCATTGGGATCTGTAAGTACACTTTGGATAAGTAAGCCAAGTCGGCCTGGCTGCTTTGTAACAAAACTTCAAAGGCTTAAGATCTTTTTCAGTATTTATATGCAGATCTGAACAAACACCTAGTTTTAAATGGTGTCCATATCCTTCCAACAAAAGTTATTACTTAACTATATTGTTTGTCAATTGGTAATCATGATTTTTGTTGTTTATTTTGAAAAGACACCAGATATTGCCTAAACTATCATAAAATAAACAAAGTTAACAAAAGATTGTTGTACAATCAATTCTACTGTAACAACTAGAGGTGCATTTATACTTTACAAAATAGATCTATTACTGATTAAGATAATTAAATATTTTTTTAAGTATATCTTATAAAATTTAATCTAAAATTGTTTATGAGATTGATAACTGAGCCAAAAATTATCTCATAAATTTGGATTTTTTTTATATACTATAACACAACTTGAGAAAAAAATCACAGGTCAAATATTAAAGAATAAACAGTAATTTTTTTTAAAATGTCTGTATTCAACTCACAGGTTTCAGTATATCTAGGTTTTTTTTTAAATAAGAGTGAGGGATAAAAACTTATGAACAAAAGGATCAAGATGGATTTTGACAGGATTTTTGTTTTCGAAGGTTGATTTTCCAGGGGTTATTCTGTACCAAGAAATTTGATATACTTATCTATATGTCAAAGGTTTTTGTATATAATGTTATTATCTTTTGATTACATTAAAGCTGCTTAAGTTTTCCTAGGAAAAAATTGAAACATTGCTGATCTACTTAATGATGTTCCTAATGAACAATATTACATTTAGTTCAACGATAAAAGCTCGAATAAATATGAAAATAGCAGAATTTCCCAGTGAGATGCAGCCTGAGGGATCTAATTTTAGAACATGGTTACGTAATTAAAAAAAACAGGTCATTCAAACACAACTTATAAAATGGTGCAATACGATGAATTAAACACAGAATTTCATTAATTTTGTCATTTGTGACTTTGTAAAGGATAAATAACACCATTGCGAATACATCTAGATATTAATGATGGACAATGAATGCAATTTGTCTGGTACCCCCTTTGATTCAGTCGAGTCTCTGTACATCAGTGTGCATGTTCCAAGCTTATAATAATCAATGTAAACAGTTGACCACCTGTTAGAGGATTCCGTTTATTTACAGCAAATAGGAATAAAATTTTAGAAAATGAATCTAACAGATCATGATTACAAGTTTTTTTTTTTTTTTTTTTTTTTTCTTTTTTTTTTTTTTTTTTTTTTTATTTTTAAATTTTTTTTCAGGTAAACCAGGCTTTCACACAAAACTCCAGATCCTACCTGGCTGAATGATCTGGAGTGAAAGTTATCTATTTTTAAAAATATATATTTTTAGAAAATCAAAAAAAAAAAAAAAAAAAAAAAAAAAAAAAAAAAAAAAAAAAAAAAAAAAAAAAAAAAAAAAATCAGAAAAATTATAAACTTAATGCAGCTTTAATAAGTTCCTTTTTGTCTATTACCACCTTCCATGGCATTGTAAATGCATTTTTCCTATTAGGTAAAATTGTCTTACAAATGATGTGAAACAAAAGTTTTAAATTTGGATTTCTAAGCACAATTTTTTACATGTGTGGCCTGGAAAATTAACAAAAAGTGGCATTCAACATGTAATTTCAGATTTAAACTTCATTTTTTATTACAAACTTGTTGAATAAAATAACCAAAATGAGAAACTTTTCCTTAATTTTTTACGAAAAAAAGTTTGATCAAATGAAACAAAATTCCTGTGTCTCCATTGACTGATCATGTTAAATCTATAATGAAATTTGTAGTTAATGCTTAGATGTTCACTTTGATGCAATATTATTAGTTAAGCATGGGTTTAAAAAAAAAAGGGGGGGGGGTATCATATAATCAAAAAGTTTTTTATTTTTATATACATATATTGAAAAAAAGAAACTTCTATATTTTTAACTTTAGTCTAGCTTTTTATGTAGACTATGTACCAGTACTGTTACCTGGCAATCATTAACACCATAAAGAAACTAATAGATGGTTATTTATAAGTGTAAATTATCTGTAATTTACAGATCAACAATTTTTAAATAACAAAAATACATTATGTTGATACAATTATAAATGTGAAGATTTAATACAGAATATTGGTAATCATAAAAACACACCCAAGAAACCTCACAAAATCATTAAAAAAAAAATACACCAAAAAATCATTTAAATCATTTATATTTGGTATGAGTTTGTACTAGAACAAGTTGCTAAATTATTTTGGTATTGTAGTGAAAAAATGGTTTGCAAAGTGGAACAATTTAGAATCAGATCATGATTTCATATTCTAAAATGAAACCCATAAAAAGAACCCTGAGTGAACATGAAGTCTACTGATATTGAATGAATTTGTTTAGAAATACCATAAATACTGTTTTTATGTTGACTTGTGTAACCTAAAACTTGTCAATTTTGTTTACTGTTGATTTTATAAATAAGGGTAACCTGGGGAGGACTAGATTATAAATGAATACTTCAAAATTGTACTTGAAAATGTTACCTAAACATCTTATTATTATTTTTTTTAATTTAATCTTTGAAACAGGATATATACCTTCTGAATGTGTTTTTGGTGTCATGAGGTCAACATATAAAAATAAGGTGATACAAAAAAATCCAATACAATCATGACCTTACTAAGTCATTTGGTAAAAAAAAATTGACACCTATATTGAACCTTAAACTGACATTTATACAGATATAGAAACATTTTACAGCATACACACCCCAATTTTATGAAAACCTTTTCATTCAGTTTAATATATTTAGTCTTTGTTGCGTTATTCAAATTTTTTTGTTTCAATGAAGAAATTATTTTGTATTTTATAGATACAGTAGAACCATTGAAAACTGATGGTCCTCAGGATTGAGAAAAAAATTCGGTTTTGACGGTTTCGGTTTCTGGAGGATTTCGCCAAGAGTTACTCGCCCCTGATAAACATCGGAAAATTGTCACATAGGGCAAGTAACAACAAGGACATTGAATTTAAAAGTGGATGAACACATCAGGATTGTTATTTTATGTACTTGAACATATATTGAAAAGGAAATTTTGGGAAAAAATATAGAAAAGTCTTTGTTATTTTTCACGTACTAAAAAAAATTGACAAGGTTTAGTGTTAGATCTGTGGTATAAATATTATTTGTTGTAATGTTGTTTAATGTTGCATAAGCAATTTTCCAGCTGTATAAAATGAAAGCAAGGTTATAAATCTCTTTGGAATAATCTCAAAACAAGTTTGTGCATGCATGAGATGTGTGTACTAAGGTCTGTCGTGTACTAGTGCACATTTGGGCAACTTTTTGTTTAGACAAGCGCACCATATCCCAAGTCTATTATTCCTGGCACCAGTGAACCAGTTGATACTCTGTCATCTTAATAATCAGACTTAAGATAAGCAAGCAATATGCAATAACACAAAATTTTAAAAGTAATTTATATGACCCATCCAGGGCCCAAACCCACAACCTCTTGTTCTAGAAGCAGACACTCTACCAAAGAGCCATCACTGTATAAATAATATGTAAATAATATCAATATACAATTAATAAGAATATTTATAGTGAAATAAAATCATGTACTTTTAAGTCAAATCTGATTAATTTATCACTGAGATTGGAACAAGATAGGGTAAAAATCTTTGTCATTTCTTTTTTCAATTTAATTTAATTAAGAGGTTTTTCTGAAAGAATAAAAATATATTAGGAATAAAACTGTTAAAAACTTAATGTATGTTAAACTACAAGTATTAATGGAATGAATTGTTATCCTAATGCTGAGAACAGTTTTGTTTATCTGGCAGTGTAATCAGGTTACACTAAATGGTTTTGTTGAGTATTTCAAAACTTGGAAATTAGAGGTAAATGTGGATAAAACAAAAGGGCAGTTTTTAGTAAAAGGAAATTGAAGAATTAAATGTTATTGTATTTGAAAACAAAGAAATAAAGTTGACTTTTAAAATAACTTCAGTATTATTTTTAAATTTTAATTGGAAATTTTAAAGTGCAAGAAAAAAGTTATTAGAACAGGGTACAAAAGGTGTGATTTTTTTGTACAAATTAAATTAAAAGTTTACATTATATATATATATATATATATATATATATATATATATATATATATATATATATATATATATATATTATACAGCATATTAATTTTTTGTTGTTTTCTCATGTGATATGCATGTGTGTTTATTTTAGTGCTGTATTTTAAATTTGTTTTGAGTTGTGTTTTAGCACATCTACAACTGTTTTTTATTTCTTAGATATAAGCGTAGTGTCTCATAGGCCATTTGTTGCCAGATGTATATATATTTTTTAAAGTGAGTTTAGTATTGCAACTTTTAAATGTTTTTTATACATGTGACATTTGAATAAACTTTTTATTGTTATTATAATTACTTATTATTTTTATATGGCTGTGAAATTTTTGGATTTAAAAAAGTTTGTTTGTTTTTTTTTTTTTTTTTGAAAAATTACAGTTCTTTTGTCAGCAAAGTTTTTAATTATAATCTTTAACTCCAAACTTCATGATTATTGTGATTACTGTTGAATTAGGAAGATTCATAATTAATTTAAATGTTGCTAAAAGAGCGATTTTATTTTGGTTGAAATTATTTGATAATAATTGTCTATTTTATAGACATGTATTGAAACCTAATGGATATGTAGGAATTTTTTTGATTTATAACTTGCGGTTTTGTAACACATGTTGTGTTTTTAGATTTCAGTGTTTGAACATTGACTAAATTTAGCTTAAAATCTGATCTATAAAAGAATGACAGACTAATACCAGAATATTCAAAATTTGCTATTTATTATTTCTCCATCTTCTATATCAATCTATAAATTACAGAATATTAGAAAACATGAAATTTGAATTTGAACAATAGTTTAACATATTGCCTGAGAACCTGCAAATTTTAAAAAGTCAAATTCACACTGTAATCACAAACTGTCAATGGAAAAGGTGAGAGGGAAACATTTCTTTAACTTGTGTTATGGTCATTCTATAACAGATTAATTAATTTTTATTAGAATGTTTATATAATTATGGTCACCTCATTGACATAATTTTTTGTTTGTATATTAATTCATGTATATTTTAAATGCTAAAATTTGTGGATGTGAAGAATTATGATAAGATGAATATTTGTGTTTGTTTATCGGGGAAGGGTTAAAATTTTACAACTAAATTGATGGTAATTTATTTAACAATCTATTATGAATCATACAATACAGAATTTTATAATATGAGTACACACCAATTTGACACTACAGACAACAATCCAAAATATGAGCATTTAAGGAAATTTGGAAGTCTTGAATTTTAATACCCCAAAGCACAAAAGAGTTCATATTTTCAAACAAAACTTTTTCCATTTTTGCCATTTTGATTAAAATCAGGTAAATTTATCTTAATTCTTGTCAGGTGTGGCATTCAAATTTAGGCCACAAAATATACAAAAAACAATCATTTACATTGATTAAAGGGAATTTTGTTAAATATAAACAATGATAAATAATAAACAACTAATTGTTTGTCTAAAACATTAAACAATACAAATACTAATTGGCACTTTTTATCTATATTTAGACTGAATGCAACCTTAGAACCATAAATTTTCTACATTACTTTGTTCATAAATTGTTCATTTTATATTTCTGCTAAATCGAACTTTCATCCCCAAAATGTTGATGTATTAACAGAGTATGTTTTGTTGATGTTTTTCAGCAGGTGATAACAGTTATTTTCAGAAAATTAAAGGGTTTTTTATTTCTTAAAATTATAACTGTATTGATAATAAAATACTTTTCCATAATTTTAAAAATACTGTCTTTCTAATTTAGTAACCGAAAAGTATATTTTTGTAATGCAGAAAAGTAATACAAAAAAGGTTCTTCAATTATAAATGGCTATCGAAGTAAATCCAGTACAATGGAAAAAATATCGTCCTTCTACATAGCATAAAGTTACATCTAGAGCACCACAATAAAATTGTATGGTCACCCCTATTAAATGAAGCTTATATGAATTCTAAATCGTTTTCAAAAGAATGGTGAAAATTCAGTTTAAGAGTACCAAGTGCCCTTTAGTTATATACTTTTTTTTATTGTATATGTTATACAATTGTATTAATTACTAGTAAGTGATGTTTTGTTCATTATTATCTACATTGTTATTATGCTGAGAATTAATATTTACATGTTAAACCTCAAATTCTCCCTCCAGTGGTTTGAGTGAAATATACGATTTGTTTTGATTTGTCTTATTTTAACCACACTTTGGTATAGACAGGTTCTACTGTCATTTATATGTAATTTTTTATATGTACAATTGTATTTATATATCAATATAACATTATTATTAATTTATCATCATGGTTTTTTTTTGTAAAACATGTAAGTAGCCAAGTGCACATTTTGAAAAAAAAAAAAGAAAGATAGAAATTGACATAACTTTTAAACTTATTAAATTATTACAATAATATATCACCTACATTTTTAATCAATCATTGACACACCAAAAAAATTTGAAACAGACTTTCAAAAATAACATATTTTAACAATATTGTGATAAAAATGAAAAAAAAATTAAAATTTTATTTTTATCATTTTTAAAAGTAGTGACACTTACAATTTTGTTATATTGAAACCTTGAAATACTCACATGAAATTACTCATGTGTGACACAGGTAACTTCTGTCAATTTTGAGAATTTTATTCTTTATATACAACATGTAACATGCATAAAGTTATAGGAAAATAATAAGATTTTAAGGATATTTTAAAACTATTAAACTTATTTACTTACATCAGAGTTAGAATTTAGAAAAAGAAAAAACATTATATAATAATAATAAAAATAATTTAGAAAATCAAAAATTATTCTTTAAAGTCAATGGATTTTTAGTTTTTTTTACATCATAAAAAAAATAAATCTCAAAAATATAAATAAATAAATAAATAAATAAATAATAAATAAATAAATAAATAAATAAATAAATAAATAAATAAATAAATAAATAAATAAATAAATAAATGTACTAACCACACTTGTAATCTTCTCTTTTAAATTCTTCTATAACTTGATATGTGTTATCTTCAAAGTTTTCAGTGTAAATGAATCTTGTCTTATTTGGTCCTGACAGTTATCCATGTACTCCAATAAACATTTAGTATACAATCAATCTATAGTTCTTTTAATGTTTTGTGTTTCCAGTTTCACAGAATACCCCCAATAAACATCTAATATACTAATTAACTAATCCATTTCATAAAACAATAGATTATCTCAAGCATCCATCTTGACATCCTGTAGTTAATCCCCTATATACAATTTCTTTACAGATTCTGAGATTGATGTTAATTTCAAAGGTGTTAAACAGGTGTAAAAACAGGTGTATTTTCCACTCAACACTGATACTTTGGTAAATGCAAGTTAATTGTTGTAAAAACATAATATGTGAATAAGGAAGAAAATACAAGAAGCAAATCATCAGGAACATTTTCCCACAAAAATAATAAGTTGCTCTTATCTAAGGTAGAATATACAATAAGTTATAAGATCACATTGAACCTAATGCTTTTATTATAGAAAATAATTGACTTTATACCTAACAAAGCAGATTATTTTGAACAATATTCACCATAATAACAATATTTTCTGCAAAAAATTCTTTTAAAAACTTTCCTTCGCAATTTCATTAATTTTTTTTAAAAGAATTTTTTTTTTTTGAAAACATTATGAGATAGTCACATATACAGAGAAAATAAAATTAAAAATAAATGAAATAAATCATTTAAAAAGATAAAGAAAGCTAAGTTCACATCTGAATTATCATTTTATTAATGTATAATAAAATGAACAAATCAATTTAAAACTTTCAAATAATACAGTAACTCAACATATTCTATGAAAAAATTAGTTTTTATTATATAATTCATAAGAAAATAAATGAACAATGATTTGATTTTTGGATTTATTTTGAGATATTTCAGAGTTGATCAATGTTAATATATAATTATGTGAAATTCTAAACAGTGACATGATCGCATGACCCTGCAAACAATATTTTAAGGATTAACTCATTGATCAAACTGATCTCATCTCTTGATTCTGATCATAAAACAGCCTGAACTGTAATCACCTGATCAAATAAAGATCAGGACTTGATACAATATATACTTTACAGAGTTTTTTACAAAATACTTGAGAAAAAGACATTGACTGATAAACTGGAAAAGCTGTGATATAACAGGAAAATTGTCGAAGGGAAAGTTAGCTATATCCACTATTATTTGAAATGAAAACATTTTGAATGTCTGATAACCTTAATCCTAAATAGGTACCAAACTATAAATTTATTGAATAGAGACAGCAGTATTAACAGATTTATTTTGGACAAGATTAATTAGAAATTCATTCAACAGGACACCTGTTCTTTATTGATAATGGAACCAGTCAAGAGATGCATATTGAAAACAAGAGGCCCATGGGCCTTAACGCTCACCTGAGGATATGGCCAACCTGAGTATATATCTCATAACAGAATGATTACCATTTCAATTCTTACAATATTCTAATATACATGCCAATACAAAAAGTTAATAGTTTCCAAGATAATTAACAATTTCAGTCTTTTTATGCACCTATGACCTTGACCTTTGAATGTATGACCTTGAGCCGTATATCAAAATGTTCGTCATGTCAATACCTACAATATTCTAAAATACATGTCTATACAAAAAGTTTATAGTTTTCAAGCTAATGCACAATTTTAGTTATCATTGGCAGAAAAATAACATTTCAGGGGCAACAACTCCTACATGTATTATCATACAGTTACGAAACTTTGTACCTCTTTACATTTTGTCATGCTGAACATTTTAACAATGTTTTGATATTATATATCTCTTAAAATTTTGAAGAAAATAGCCTAAAACTGCACAAATTACAAACTAGGTCATGACCTTGAACTTTGACCTTGACCCCATTTTGAAGGTTATTTCAAGAAAAAGTCAAAACTGAAAATCCCATGTCAATATCTATTCATATAGTCAAGTTATAACAATTTGAAGCTATTTTATGAAATTTTTAAAATTAAACGCAAAAACGCGTAACCTAATTTTTTACCAAATTTCACGAAATGAACAATTTATAAGCTTAAGACCCTAGAGAAGCCAAATATCACATCAGATTTTTTCTACCATCTTCGCTTTCGGAGAAGAAGATTTTTTAAGTTTTTTTTAACCATAGGTCACCTTGACCTAGTTTTGGGAGCTAGGACAACGTCATGAACAAATCTGAATTGCACTGGCCCATATATGCATCTGACCAAGTTTCATTGATATCCACCTTGTAGTTTCAGAAAAGAAGTCGAAAATGTAAAAGTTTACGCCGCGGACGACGACGACGACGACGACGACGGCGACAGACAAATTTTGATCAGAAAAGCTCACTTGAGCCTTCAGCTCAGGTGAGCTAAAAACTCTATATTAAAATTAAACATGAGAGTTTACAAATAAACCTATTGCTGAAACTTAACAGGTGATGTTTTAATAAACACAATGTACATGTATACATGTGATGTTCATGGATCTATGTGATATCAGATCATTATTTTAGTTTCCAGGAACTTTCTCCACTCCAAGAAAACACACAGATGTTCCAAGCTCTCAAATCTCTCAGATCCAAAACATTTGGTATAATACCTTTAATGTTTTAATGTACAAATATGTAGTGGTCTGGGTAGCTCAGTTGATTAAGCACATGCCTACAGTGGTGGTGGTGTGTGTGGGGGGGTGTGTTTCAATCTGTATTTTCCTTCTTCCTGTTAAAGTTTGATGGATGGTTGGTGGGGTCATAGAAATGGTGGACTGGAAATTATGGACCATAAAGTCCATCTGAGGGGAATTTTGATGGAATTTCCCATAGAATCACAGATAACTCAAGAATATAAGGGTAGAAATGTAGCAGTCTGGGTAGCTCTTGATAGAGCATTTGCCAAAAGTGTGGCAAGTCCTGGGTTTGATCCCCAATCAGATACTGCATCTTTTGTCCTTTCATTAACATAATGAATCTGATGACACATTTCATTCACATAATTATTTGAGCCTCAGATGCAATAACCCCCACCCCCACCCCCCCCCCCCCCCCCCAAAAAAAAAAAAAAAAAAAAAAATTAAACCTTTTTAATACTTGACAATCAAATACATGCTGCATGAAAATAAGATTTCATCTGCATCATTTGATTGATAAAGTTATTCCTTCAAGACAGACATACAGAGGACACAAAGTAAAAGTGCTGGGTATTCAGTTTAATTCTGTGAGTTAACTATCTCCTTTTTCCCTGTACATTTTCAACAGTCCTTCAGTTTATATCTTTGTCTATGCAAAAGACATGGAGGTATGTTCATGATCAAGATATTTAATTTACCACTGCTCTATTCCACACAGTAGAAATAACAGAAGTATCTTGCAATGTGAGTAACATTAAATCTTAAACTTTACTTATGATGGCTATATATACATAATGAAAACACCTGTAGCTGGTGACAAGAAAAAAGTCATAAGAAAAAAGTTATGGGAAAAAAGTCAAGGAAAAAAGCATATAATTTGATAAAATTTTGAAATTAAATATATTTGCAAATGATCTTTTTAATTGTATTTTCGTTTGTTTAAATGCACTGTTGTTTTTATCTTTGTAAACCTATTTATTAATAAGGTCTTTATACTATCCTTAAAAGCTTTCTAAGTTTTCACATGTTAAATTATATAAAGTCTCATATTTCTAGACTCAATTACATGAGAAGATTTTCCCAGTTAAATGTCCAACATTTGAATAGAAGTTGGTAATAACTACAATCATTGTATTATTTTGAACTCGATGACCCATTCAAAAAATACAAAAGCATCCAGTCAAATTTTATTGAAATTAATGCAAAAACATAATTCCAATGACTTTTTTCTTTAGACTTTTTCTTGACTTTTTTCCAAAATTCTAATAGCTAACCTTTAGTGATGCCCTCCATTACATGGGTATGTATCCATGACTTTACAATAGGTACTTCCATAAGGTGTAGAGATTTTAATATTCTTACATTAAACCATACATTTGGTCTAGAAAACAGGAAAAAATTATTGCTATTACCATGACATTAGGCATTATTTACCAATTAATCTACAAAGTGGTACATGTACTACATTTATTGACCAAAATTGTAAGTGTGGTAAAATGTCTCTGACACACCCCCAAAACTAAAATCAGTCAGTGAATCTTTATTTACTCAGCCATATATCAAGGTATCAATTCTAATATAATGTAATTAGTAGGAAAATTGGCTTTTATTTTAATTTGCATCATTTAAGACATCAAAGTGACATAATTAAACAGCTTTTGTTGAATGAAAAATACTGTAAAAAATTTGAAATTTTTGTACAGTTTTTGTCTACAGAAGCAATGCACAACTTTTGGTTCCAATAAAATACTGTTATAGGATTATGCAGTATTAATTACTTCTTCTTTAATGTTGAGCAAGAGGTTGTACAATATTTCTTGTAATAAAATTGCTTAAAATGGAATAATTTTTAAAATTGCTTTATAAAAAAGAAGAGAGTTTCCTGTGTATGAAATCATTATGATTTTATAAATGAGGCAAGCTTAATTTTAAGTTATTTTTTATAATGATTTAACTGTAAAAAATGAAAAATGTCTGTTTCCAATCCAAAATAATTTATTTTACAATTTTGCACAGACAATAATTACATGTTTAATAAAAGTATTACTTACAATTGTGTAAATGATATGGAGGCTTTGGATATGTGTGGGAATGGTGTATCCATAGACATGTGTAACACAACTTGTAATGTGCCACTAATACTCAAATCTTCAACAGCGGCATCAAAGCTTAAGCTGGCTCTGTAATGTTATAAATAAGATTTATAATTAATACTCCACAAAGACATGCAAAATAAAATCTACAGCCCTGACTAAAATATAGGTGTGGTGGTCAAGTGGTCTAAAGTGCCATATACATGTATGACCAAACATGAAGTGCATGAACACAGTATCAACATTTGTAACCATGACTATTGACTAGTTACAAACAGTAACATGGTTACAAAATATTTTTTTGTTAAATCAGCTTTTTTTTCAGGCAAGAACTAACAAAGGCAACACTATGGTAATATAAAGTTACACTAGGTCAATTTTCAAAAATCTACCAAGTTTAACAGTTACAATGGTTACAAAAGTAACATTTAAGAAACCTGGACTTTTTTTGCTAAAACCAGCTTCATTTTCCGGATAGGTTAAGTTGAGTAGAGTAACGTCCAAGTCAATAATATTTCACTTATTTCGAAATGTCGCCATTTATAGGGAAAAGTGCAGAAATTTTGTCTGTGCGTTGTGCTGATGGCATTATACAGCCATGCCTGCCATGCCTGTGCCGACACAGGACCTCGATTATTTTAAGTTCCCTTCCAAAAGAACCATGACTTTCATTCTGTAATGCTGAGTGCTTGGCGAAAGACCAGTCACTACCCACTTTCAAGTCTTGGATCAGACCTGGTCTGGGTTCGAACCCATGACCTCCCACTTATGGAGCAAGCAGTTAAGTGGTTAAAAAGATAACACTATGGTAACATAGAGTGCCAGAAAAAGAAGTCTGTTTTTATCTCAAGACTAGTTCAGATCAGTTTAAGCAATCATATGCTTTAATTGGTAAGATCAAAATCAAATTCTGTGGCCACTTGTTTTGTATGTTAATTTTATACATTCTATTTTTCAGTTTCCTAGAGTAAATAATAAACATGCTATTGAGTAATTTATTTCTTTTTCTTGATCATCTATTTTTTAATTTTCAGTCATACTTACTTTCCTGATCCAATGGTGGATCTGAATATCATTTTAAAATCTTCACAAACACTAGCAACATCCATTTCTATAACAATCTGATATGACGTTAATTTGTCCAGACCAACCGGTGGCTTGTTGATATTGGTCCATGATATTTGTTTACGACCTCCTGGTATACCATCGGCATATTCAAAGGCATTTATATGTTTTATTGTTGGTGTATAATCTCCAAAGGTGAAGGTCACTAACTCTATATTGTCTATAAAAGTAAAATATCGATCAATGAAATATGTGTATATCAAATTATGATAAGTACATGTATTTAAGTATTTACTCAAATTATAATAAGTGAATTGGTGGTTTAATATTCCTTAGCTGCTAACAAGATGAAACCAGCTTCAGATGAAGTTTAAATCATTATAGGTTTAATAAGCCAAACCAGGCCGCATAAATTGCCAAAAAATAATATATTAAATTTTCTATTGCTAAATTAAAGCTTGCTGCCAAATGAATGGGCTTCTGTATATATTTTGTGCTTATTCGATGTTCCCTTCAAAAGGGGCATGGGTTGTTGTTGTCTCCAACCCTAGCCTCATACAACTTTGAATAAAGTAAGACCTATACCAGGGGCTCCTATGTTCTTTATATATCACCACATGGAACACTGATTTTTAAAGACTTATCATATGGAACCTGTAAGTTTTATTTTTAAATGCAGAGTGCCTGGTAAATCAGAATGCTGATAAAAACAATGTATTGTGTCCATCATACGAAATTACAGTTAAACCGCTACAGCAACCACCTGTTCATTAAGACTATGTCTCAACCACTACAGCAACCACCTGTTCTTTTAGACTTATGTCTCAACCACTACAGCAACCACCTGTTTATTTACACTCATGTCTTAACCACTACAAGAAAACCAACTGTTCATTTAGACTTATGTCTTGACCACTACAGCAACCACCTGTTCATTCAGACTCATGTCTTAACCACTACAGCAACCACCTGTTCATTCAGACTCATGTCTTACACACTACAGCAACCACCTGTTCTTTTAGACTTATGTCTCAACAACTACAGCAACCACCTGTTCATTTAGACTTATGTCTTGACCACTACAGCAACCACCTGTTCATTTAGACTCATGTCTTAACCACTACAAGAAAACCACCTATTCATTTTTACTTATGTCTTAACCACTACAGCAACCACCTATTCATTTAGGCTTATGTCTTAAGGTCCCTGGGTTCATATGTATGACTGGCCACGATCTGAACCCCCACCTACATCTCTTGAGGCATGTACTCCACCACAAAGTCAAAAAGCAAGCAAGTTGGAGCCTGAACATGAAACAATTAATATTGAAATCTATGGTGAATGATTTTTGACGGGCAAATAACAGAAGTGTAATGTTATACTAGATGCATTACTTAGTAACAGTGTTCTTCCTCATCTCTTGTATATCAGAGTTCCTACCTACAACTGGAGTTTTCACAATTGTTAGTCTTTCATCTATCCTCTTTTTTACAAGATCTTCTATTGTTTCTGAATTAAATACCCACCTGTAAATGAAATTATTTAAAATACATTTCAATAATGTATCTGAATACTTGTATTGAATAATTTTTATGATTCTTGTGACTCAAATGATACATATTTTCCAACATTGTAAAAACATGAGAAATTAAGAATGTTTCACTAGTAATTAAAATTTAATTGTGTATTTTGTGATATTGGTAGATTTTAAAAATATGGTTAATTGTGAAAAAAAATTAGTTTCTAAAATTGAAACTGTTACTGATAATTTTGATAAAAAAAAGGTTAGCATCACAAGGCATTTAACTTTCCTTTTTATTCTGATCAAGAATAGATTATTCCATGGATAAAAATATCATACTTAGAATCTACTATAACCACTGAATGTAGGAAAGGAAATGAATTCATATAAGAAGTGGTCTAGATTTAAACACAAAAACCCCACTGCTGACAGAATTACTGCTAGTCATAAAAATGGATAAACTATGATTGATGGTAACCTAACTTATCAACAAATTGATTATCATTACTTGTCATGGGTGTGTAGTGACAGGCTGGTTTGTAAGATTATCAAATATTGAAAGAAATGGGCATGATATACAGAACAAAAGAGAAAAAACAGGCAGAGTCAAATCTGTAGCAAATAACTTAAAGTAGCTCAGATTAAAATGCACAAAACTTTGTTTCCTAGATGTCTTTGATCAATCCTTGTTTGACCCTGCATTTAATTATTTTCTGCTATATTTCAAATGTAATCACTAATGATGTACCACTGCAGTAGCTCAGTTGGTTGAGGGCTCACTCTGTAAGTAGGAGGCCTTAGGTTTGAACCCGACCGGGTCTGACCTAAGACTTGAAAGTGGTTAGTGACTGTTCTTTCCCCAAGCACCCAGCATTACGAAATGAAAGTCACAGTTATTTGGGATGGGAACTTAAAATAAACTAGGTCCTGTGTAAAATAAACCAGGTGCTGTGCCATGATAGGCATGGCACAATAATAAACCATGCTGTATAATGCCATCAGCGCAACATACAGGCAAAATTTCTGCACTTTTATCTAAAGCTAACGATGTCTCAATATAAGTCAAATATTCTTAACTGGGACATTAATCACCATTTCAAACTCAACTACCGGTAATGATGCGATATGGGAAAGTCTATTGGTATTACACAGCTGGGACTCCATTAAAAGTATATTTTTTTGAGGATGTTCCTTCCTGTTGTTAAACTGGATGGTCAAGTGATATGCCAAGCCAGGGCAACCTGTTAAGAAGTGAATTGTTTAGGTGTTTCCTCCCTCCTGTAACATTCACTGGTGCCAAATGTAATCACTAATGATATGTTATGAGAGATTCCAATGGTATGCCACTGCTGTGTAGCTCAGTCTGTAGAGCATTCTGCTAGCATTAGGAAGATGTTGTGTTTGAGTCCTGGTTTGGCAGCTGCCTTTTTCCCTTTCCTGTTACAATATGGGGGCTCATCTGACCCTGTGAAGTGGCCTACTAACTCCCAGAGTAGAACCTTGTAGTTTCAATTCAAAGAAGTTGAATAGAAAAAAAGGAAGGGAGGAATGCAGCAGACCAGGCTTGATGGGTGGTCAGGTAGCTCAGCTGATAAAACGTCCCACTAGTATTAGGAAGGTCCCAGGTTTGAATTCTGGTTTGGTTGCTGCATTTTTTCCTTTCCTGTTACATATATTGACAAATTCGAAAACATGAAATCTCGCTTTGTCTGAAATCTCGTTTAAGTCTCGTGGGGGGGGCAAAGCGAAGCTTATATATTACGATTGCAATTTTGTTTATCTAATGTACTGCGATATCGTTAGTTTTTCGTCAGTTTTAATGAAATTTATAGTAATATCTTTTTTAAAAAATGTGAAATATGACTGAAATTAATAATAAAAAATCATTTAAATGAAAAATTAATTTATATTTTAAAAAAAGACATGTCGGTCTGCAAGCGTTCAAAATTAGTTAAAACTTTTTCAATAGTATAAATGGCACTAGAGATGTGAAGGAAATTAAGTTTATTAAGTAATTTAAATGATTTTATAAAAATATTGCCAGATAAGGAATTGTAGATCTAAATCAATTTGAATTTACCAAAAGTAATTTTATTCCGCCAACCAGTCGGTTTTTCGATTAATTATTTCAAATTAATCTCAAATTAATATATTTAAATTACATAATATAATTTACATTCATTCTTCCCACATTTTGTCAACATCTCAAAATATTTACAAACAGCATTTACTAGTTTATCGTTGTATGGATACCTGTCAATCAATTTAGCAAATTGCAAGGTAAGATCCCGATGATTACAGGTGATGGAATGTACCTAATAAACAGGATGTCCACCGACTTAGATTATTGATAATCTTTTAATTAGTCGCATGTTAGATTATTATGTAAATATATTCAATATAAAGAAAATATCAAAATTAAACTTTCTCATGAGAATTTTTTTCGACGAGTTGTTGCATAGATTTTGAAGATATCATTATTTCACCTATTAAAAATGTTCAAATCAAAGCGATTTCTACTATGAGCACTTTTTATAATTATAATTATTATTTTTGTGTGTGAAAGACCTTATGTTTGTAGACTTGTATCTTAACCACGTGGCCACTGCAGCCTCTAAATTTCATATTCTGAAACAAACTATCTTAATTTGTGAGACACTGTTCTTATGGGTATCAGATGTAAAAAGACTGTCCGAAAAAAAAAATCTTAACAAACAGTCAAATTTTCTAGAAAGATGAATAAAGAATATATCAAGCTTGTAGCTACACTGTATACATTTGCAATTAAATCCATATTTTTCTAAATTTGTTTGAGATACATTCAAAATTTTGAAAGAAAACAATAGATGTTTCAGAAATAAAATTTGCAACATGATGTTTATGAATTATCCTTTCCGTGGGAAATTATTTTATAAATTATCCTTTCAGTGGAAAACTTTAAATATGATCATAGTCATACATGAATAACATATCAAATTTAAGTATGAAGATTGTCAATCTTTATTAATACAAAATGAAATGCCTATTTGATGTGAACAGCCTGGAACACTACAATTTCGGTAGGTATAAAGAGTAAACGGGAGTACACGAGAGAAATAAAAGAAAAGTTGATTAACATATTTTGCCTACAGTAGGTTCAGTAGACGCAGTTTAAAAATGAACAAATTAATAAAATATGACTCTAGGATGATTTTAATGAGTTTACGACGAAAATATGTATGCATATGTAGTACAGTACAATACTGTTCACCAATACATGTTAGACAGGAGTAAACGGGAGAAAATATAGAAAAGTTAATTAACATATTTGCCTACGGTGGTAAATCCAGTATAAAAAAAAATTAACATAATAAAAAAAATGATTATGGCTCAATTCACTTAAAGGGTACCTGTAACGATTTTCAGTTTTGACATATTTTATTCGTCGTACTTAAATATGGCTGTAGCGAAAATTCCATAAAATTCCATTCCATAATAAGTTAGATATCGGTGATTTTCTAATACATCTCTAGAAATCCAAATCAAAAAAGGTCGATAACGAGGCTACCGTGTTGTGACGTCATACCAGTAACATACCTCCACAGAATATTTTTTATCAACTACTAAAATAAGTCAAATACGAAGTCGTAGTTTAACTTTTTTTTATTATATTACGAGAAAACTATTTAATGAAGTGGAATTAACATCCGTTTGACATGTACTGATAATTAAGATTATTATTAATCCTTTTGTTTATTAGACACATTCCTTAGATTCAGACCCACACCCGTAATTAACAGGATGTCACTTATAATTTGCAAAATTGATTTGCAGGTTGATAAAGTTATCTTACGTCCTGTAATATACAATAATATATTTACCAGTTTACAGTTCGAGTAAAGTAAAATATTCTTATTTGGTAAGCGTTATTTGTCATGTACAGAATAAAGATTTCACTCCGGAAAAATGAATAATTCATTTTTAGATTTTAAAAAAGTAAGAAAAAGAAATTTTTCCTTAGTTTTCGTGTCAATAATAATAATAATAATAATAATAATAATTATAATAATAACTTTAAGGCAAAATTGAAAATTAAAAACTGACGACCAGAATAGTCTATTAAAACATGTTTATTGATCTACTTACAGCATTTGATTTTTTTAGATTTTAGTTTTCACTTTTCCTTGAGCATACATTTAGCTGTAATATTCTTAAACTCTTTACTCTGAATATACCGATCCATAAAATTATTATTATTATTATTATTATTATTATTATTATTATTATTATTATTATTATTATTATTATCTCGTTTTTGTTAAATGTGGTCTCATTCTAAAATCCGTCATTTCATTTTAAACAATTATAATATATTTCGCATAAAATAATTTGAAATGGAATATCTTGTTTTTCTTTCTTTTTAATTACCCCAGCACTATTTAGCCATCGGACAGTTAAAAAAAACTATGTTACAAACTTTAATTGTGTGAACATTTTCCAATTATCGAGCAAATGTGATGCCGACAGACTACTAAAAAGTTTTCTACATCACGGTCATTTAATTTCAACTGTCAATAAACATTGCACAAAAGAGCATAGGCGATTGGATTTTTATGTATTGATTTTAGCCGACGCCACTGTCATGTTCTGATTTTGAAATTTTAATAAAATAATGCATTCCAAATTTTGAATTTTGAATGCATTATTTTAATAGAAATTCAAAATCAGCACATGACACCACAGTAAGTTCCATAATATTCATCCGGTAGTCTGTCCAGTCCGACTTGATATTTAATTCATTTTAAAATGTCGACGATAAAATTAATTTTTCGTGTATTTGACAAGTTAAAACTAATCGCGTATTTTTTGTTATATCTAAGCAACTTATAGTAATTCCCGAGTCTGTCCAGTCCGACTTTATAAAATAATTTATTTCCTTTAAAAAGTCAAAGATATATATTCAATTCTCGTGTTATTGACAAGTTAACACTCGTCAAGTATTTTCAACTGCTATGCAACCAAATGCAGTCACAATTCTTGAGTAGGTCGGGACTAACGGTTATACTCCAAATTCAACACTTATAAGATTTTCTACTGCTTCCCGAAATAATTACGAACTATTTGACATAAATAGGTACATGTCAGAGTCCTTACTTTCTTCTACATACGTCAATATATCATTATTGTTACTACTGTCTATTATGTTAGACACTACTTCTAATACTGCAATGACGACACACGTTTATAACTAAAAACGAGGCGTTTCACTTTTCGATAAAGAGAAAGTTATAAAATGTGGATTTCAAACCGCTATAACTTTTTTATTTTGTCACCAATTTTGATGCGGTTTTCAATATTGTTATATTTAAATAATAAATAAAACAATTGTGATAAAAAAATTTTTGGTTACAGGTACCCTTTAATTATAACTCTTCACTGATAAAGTTTGAAAGATTCGCAAAAATGTATTTTTAAGCTAAACGCTTATTTATCATTACTGTGATGTGTGGTATATTGAAATGCAAGAGAAATACACCGTGTATTAAATTACAACTAACAGAAAAATATCATTTTTCTTTTAATTAGTAAATCTAATATTCGATCAATACGATTCTTCTTAAAACCGGGATTTTCATTTTTTTCATTGATCTTGATACATCTTCAAACGGTCAAGTACACATCCAGTTTTAAATGTATTTGGTTTTCAATAAACATCGCGGTAGACGATTTTATATTCCACCACGGCAGAAATATTCTTTTCGGTGTACCGCAGTGGAAATTTAACCCCTTCTGGTCGGCAATTTCAAGTCTTTTTTTTCCGATTTTAGATGTAGATAATAAAAAGAATGTCCAGTTTTTTCAGCCGATTAACATATATTTTTCCACGTGGAATGAAGAAGTTGTATTTAGATTTCAAACTCTACAAGATACACAGCTGGTCACAAAAAAAAAAAAAATAATAATAATAAAAATAATAATAATAATAATAATAATAATAATAATAACAATAATAAAAATTATAACCCCGACTCAAAGCCAAGAAGTACATAGGCTAAATGAGATTGGATTTCGATTTGCCCCCCCCCCCCCCCCCCCCCAAGCCTCGTTTTCAATCATAAGAGTTACTTCCCCTGTCATGTTTTCGAATTGGTCAATAATAGAGTGATTTACTGCAAGACTTTTTGGTCCAGATCTTTCAGCCTCATGGAAGATTGCACAATAATCATGAAGCATTTTTCTATCAAAGGTAGTGCCTTCAATAAATAGTTTATATTTTCAGCAATAATATTTATACCTACCATCTATTTATAACAAAATTAAGCCATTCAGCAGTCTCGCCCTGCTTCAAAGCTCTCTTTCTGTGTATCCTCTCTTCTTCAAATTCCAGATGTCTACGGACAATGTTAGCCAATTTAGTTTTCCAAACGACAAATAAGGCACTGGTTAAAAGAAAAACCCACATGAAAGAATATCCCAAGGATCCTAAAACCCAAGAACAAGATATCATAACCACAACTAAAAGGTACACTGTCATAATTTGGTCAAGAGTTGTTCCCCTTTTTCGTGTAACACCGGGCTTGGTCCCATCTGGCCCGCTTTCTCCGGATTTGCTGGCTTTATCAGATGACATTTTGAGTTATCTGAATTCTGTTGGATGTTATTAAGATGAAATCTCACTTGACATCATTTTTATGACTGTTAAAATGTAATTCTTCGGCATCTAAGTTGTTGCACGATGTAAACAAATCAAGTGTCAAATCCCTGTCCTTATTGTATTGCCCGGAACTTCTACCTTTATCTTAAGAGAACCAAATAATTCCAATCATTCACTGTCATTAGTTACACACAGGTGACTAATCTTAAAAGTTATTTACGTATTTAATATCGTTATATTTTTAATAAATAACTGAAATATTAGTAGAATGAGAACATATCGGTATATCCATACACAATGACTGCCATATTTATAATGCCTAAACGTAATCTTGAGCAACTTTTGCAAATGAGCTTATATGTCTTAAATAACAAGTAAAATCATATAAAGGACAACGATTATACCATATCAATCTATCAACGTATATATTTATTTATTTATTTATTTATCTATCTATCTATTTATTTATTTATTTATTTTAAATTACATCTCTAAATATTTCTGAAACAAGACCCAAATATTGACACTGCATTGTAAAAAAGGAAATAAAGAAAGAAATAATAGTGTTATGTTTCCATTAAAATAATTAAAATCAGCACGTGACAATAGTGTTATATATATATTAATATATATATATATATATATAAAAGAAAGGTAGAAAGTTAATATACATTTATAAGATTATAAAATACTTTCTATCAACTTTATTAAAAAGGTTATTTTATACATGACCATAACCTAGATCTGTAAGTCTAAATATTACCTCTGACAATCACCTCAGGTATCACAGGTGAAAAAATGTCTTATTCAGATGGTAATTGACAGTAGTCTGTAAACAGATTTAATACGATCATTAAACAAAGTGCTTAGAGATGCTTTTTGGCGATGAATTCACGGTCTTTTATATGATAGACACCAAAGTAATACATCTGAAGCAGAAAAACTACATATTTTGAACAGAATTTCAGACGAGAAGAAGAGAAACTTTGGAATTCACAATGACTGAAGAAAGCGCATTAAAGGTTAGTACATGTATCACTGGTATAAAAACAAAGACAAATTTACATTGGGCTGAAAAAAAGTCAATGCCAACCGGAATTTCTGTTTCTAAGGGGTAATCGAACATATGAATTTAACCGAAAAAAAATCAGATTAAGGTTCTTCTTTTTTTTTTTCTTCTTCTTCTTCTTTCTTCTTCTTCTTCTTCTTCTTCTTCTTCTTATTATTATTATTATTATTATTATTATTATAGATTTCAGTTCTCTCCTTTTGACAAACTTCGTTTCAGCAAAAACTCATGGCATAATAACAAGCTATCACAAAAATAAGTCATATGGTTTATTGTTTTATATATTTGACAGATTTTTAAGATAACAACGGATGGATTCAATGACGACATAAAGGTAACTATAATTTATATATATATATACTGAGAGAGAGAGAGAGAGAGAGAGAGAGAGAGAGAGAGAGAGAGAGAGAGAGAGAGCCTGAGAGAGAGAGAGAGAGAGAGAGAGAGAGAGAGAGAGAATTTTCTCCGATTTAATGTCAGCATGCAGAAATAAAATTCAAATTCTTTTTTCACTGTGACAAACTATGTGAAATGTGGCGGGTAACATAGCGGGGAATATGCAGTAACTGAATGCATGCTACATGTCGACTCGCAATATGGGTGTGGGTGTATTGTTGTATTAAGCATATTGTAGCCAGAGAATAAGCCACTGAGGCAAAGTTTCGTAACGTGGACAGGTTGGCAGTTTATGTCACATGATGTTTTAATTTACTTTAAGTTATATCATAACATTTAAACACAAATTAAAAAGTAGACAAGCACAGGACAATACTTGTAATGCACTTTGCAATAACAGGAAGCCACAATTTTGAACACTTAAAACCTTAAGATTATATGATACCCGACACAAATAGATCACAAATATTTGTTACGATTTCCGTGAACTCAAACAAATCTTGACTGACAGTCTTTAATGGCAGGCTATTACTGAATAAACTTTTTGAGCAAACTGGCATAGAAACCCTGACATTTATGTAGAATCCTGACAGGAATGTAAAGTGTCATTCCTCCAATCCACTCTTCTCGACAAAGTATTAAAGCTCAACGTATTTCTTTAAAAAAATAAATTGGTCTTCAATATGGCACTTTTGGTACTTTTGGTACTCGGACATCCGAAAAAACTAAGAAACTTATTCAGATTTCAAATTTGTCAGAAGTAGTCCAGTTTAAGTGAAATCGTAGTTAACGATTGATTGTGTTGTTCTGTAACCAAACACACTCTTTTTTATCCCCCGCCACCGCGAATCTGTGCTCCTCTTGAAGCATTGCACTGTTCAATTGATACTTTTCGAACATTTATCATATACAGATTACCCCTGACTTTTGTGTGTTGTGATTATTTTTGAGAGTTTCGTCCCCTTTAAATTTAAGTTTTAACATTGATCTGATTGTCTCTATAGAGTAACAAAAACCTCGGATAGGAGATATATATATATATATATATATATATATATATATATATATATATATATATATATATATATATATATATATATATATATATTAAAATCTGACAGAATGAATGCCAGCTTATTTTGTTGAATACTTTCCGCCGTTGAGTTATGAGTATCGTGTATTTTCTTGATTGTGATTTGAACATGGTATGTTTGTTTTTTTTTATTAAGACATATGACACATCATATTAAAAACAAATTTAAAATGTCATCCTCTTCCCCATTTCCATTTTGGCGGGGAATATAGTCATTGTTGTGGAATTGATGCACCGCAGATGAGAGTCGAGTTTAGAAATGGTGTTTTACGACCAATCAAGATTCTTTCACTTATATCGAGGCCGTCAGTTCTGAGACTGTGAAGGAAACCGGGGTACCCAGAGTAAACCACTGACTTTCGGCAAGCAAACGGAAAACGTATCACACAATGATCTACCTAAGCGGGGCTCGAACCTAGGCGGTGAGAGGCAATATAATCCATAAGCATGCTTTATACTCCTGGGCCACCGATGCCATGCGTCACACATGAGGTAACACTAAAAAGAATTTTGCATAATCTTTTCTATCGCCACAAAACACAAAATCATTTCAAACAATGACCCAATTTTAAATAACGACGCAAACCCTACAATGGAAAATCAAATGTAAATAATCTCAATTTTTCAGACACTTTATATTTTTAAATCTATGTTTTTTATGTTCTTCTTTTATAGGTTGATAAGATGGCAGAGGACCAGTTAGCAGGTATAGGTATACATGTAATTTTGTTGTTGCTTTTGTTGTTATTGTTTTTGTTACCATCTAGATAACAATATTGAAATAGCCATAAATAGTTTAAAAAAATGTTAGGCTGATAAAAATTTTGTCAAAGAGAATAAGTTGATAAAGTTTAAAATCAATTGGACAAACTATGTGATTTTTAAAGCATGGAAACTAAATTTTTATTTATAGCAAGTGTGACCTGTTTGCAATCCCATGCAATGTCACAGAGAAAAAGTTGACCAAGTTTGATATTAATCGAACCAACCGCGTGTCTTTAAATGCACGCAACTAAATGATTAACAAACAGTCACCCAACCGCCCACCCACCCGGACAACGTCATAACATAATACCCGTCAACATTGACGGGCGTACACTGTACTACAATCCATTGAGATACCCTACAACAATCAAGTGCTATATTACTATAGTGGTGATACAGATGTTGCCATAAGTAAAGATAAAGCAAGGTGCTACGAAAGTGTAATTGGCTTAATCATTTAATTAATTAAATTTAATTAATTAAATTAAATCCAGCCGACTGCATTGGACAAGGAGGAGGGGAGTGGAGTAATGGTGTTTTTACGCCCCAGTTAGGATTCTTTCACTTATTTCGTGGCGGTCAGTTCTGGGATGGTGGAGAAAACCGGATTGCTCGGAGAAAACCACCGACCTTTGGAAAGCGAACTGACAAACTTTCTCACACTAGGATCTGTCCCGAGTGGGATTCTAACCCAGGCGGTGAGAGGCGCTGTGATCCGTACGCGCGCGCTTTAGACCACTCGGCCACCGGCAAGAATGCATTAGACAAGAATGACTCGCTATTTGTTTACTCTCCTTTTAAATTACATGTACATGATCTTGCAACGCTTTATGATATCTATGCATATTTGCTATGTTAAAATGTCACATGTTTTCTTTCAATGTTTAGATCTACAGGATGTTGATTATTTTTCATATTACTTCTAGAATTCCGTGTTGCTTTCGATTTATTTGACAAAGATGGCGACGGGTTTATTACCACGACTGAAATAGCATCTGTCATGTCATCTCTTGGACAAAACCCAACCGAAGCTGAACTGGACGAAATGATATCCAGTGTGGATGCTGATGGTAAGTAAACATATCTTGAACGAGATTGATCTTGACCATGCTATTATTCTACGACCCAGCTCAGGATGATTTATACATAGGATGTAGCTTTATTTCATACCGACGGACTGACGTTTTCTGTGTTACAAAACACTTTATTACCCCGTTGATAGGTATAATGTCATGTTTGTACATGTACACTGTATATTGAAATTTAACAATTTAGTTTATTGGTTTGTTCAACGCTTCAATTCTTATGATTAAAATCAAAGTAATACAACTAACTAGTTTATAATTAATGGGTTGGAGCAAAATCAACACTATACATAATTATACACAAATTGACTTGTTTTATTTCGCTTCTAGATAGTGGAACTATAGACTTCCCAGAGTTCTGTCTTATGATGGTCAAGCGTATGAAGGTACACGGTACAGAAATTGAGATCAAAGATGCCTTTAGGGTATTCGATCGAGACGGAAATGGGTATATTACAGCTGATGAATTACGTCAAGTCATGACAAATTTGGGAGAAAAAATGTCGAACGAGGAAGCGGAAGAGATGATAGCTGAAGCAGACGTCGATAAAGATGGACAAATAAATTACGAAGGTCCTACATAGTATACGAATAATAATTTTACTAATAAATTTATAAAGTCATAAATTGCAATGATTCTCCGACAATCTGGTAATTACAATCTGTCGTTGGGTGCCTAAACAAAGAGCAATTTTTGACTTAATACTTATTTCACTTCTTTGCATGATGGTCATGTAATTATACACACCCACTAAACATGGTTAAAAGTATCAACTTAAATAATCTATTATTATTATTATTATTATTATTATTATTATTATTATTATATGAAAAAGTAACTTATTAATTATTGCATTTATTTAGCAGGAGACTGGTTAATTTAAGACTTTAATTTTTGTTCCAGAATCCTAAGTTTTGTATACATTTGAATGTATTATATGTTATTATTGATGAATAAAAAATATTGTTTACACTAAGAGCAACTTCAACAAACAAGTGGAGAGGGAACAAGACACAACACACACAACTGCTTATAAAACTTAATTTTGATGGGCATATATCAAAGTAAAGATACAGTGACATGGTTCAAATACTACACACTTCTATCTTGTTACAATCAGCGATCTCTAGTTTGATCTATTTAAACCTTATTTTACGAAAAAAGTATTGAACAAAACAATTTGTTTTAAGAAATTTCAGCATCTATGATAGATGTTGTGATGGGTGAAAGTTTGATAAAAGCCATAATAGTACACTAAACCATGACTATAGGTGGAATTTCTCGATTATATGTACCAAAGGTGGAATTTCCAGAACATGGTCACAAAACCATGATTATAAGAACCACCGCGATTGACCTAATCTACTAACGGGTGAATTCGGGAACCCGATACATTTGATCTAAATGGAAGATTAAGAAATAGTATTTGACTGCAATGTTTGCAATAATGGGTATTGAATAAGTTGTTTCTTTTTTTTTTTTTTTAATTATCAGAACATTTTTTTAATTTCAGAATTTGCTAAAATGCTTGGAGCTGGTTTTTGTGGCTGACATGTTGAATATTAAAATATTCCACAAATTCTTACGACGATGGTATGTTGTGCCAGTATTCAATACATTAGAACAGATGGAACAATATGAAATGCGAAGTACATACAGATATATCACATTAAAAAAAAAACTTTATTTCTTTTACAACGATTGAGAAACAAGTTGTGCAACTTATATTAATCTAGCTCGTTGGCCCGGGTTGTAGCGCGCGTGAGTTCTTATTGTGGGAGGAAAACCGGAGAACCCGGAGGAAAAACCCACGTGCTCAAGCAGGTGACCGCATACCTTATCACATACGACGCTGGGAATCGAACCCCGGTCGCATTGGTGATAGGCGGAAGCGCTTACCACATTTAAAAGTGCACAAGTAATTGAAAACGGATTTTTAAAATGCTTTTAACAGTGGAAATAACGGTGACGAACCACCAAAATAAACGATCCGTAATTATCACTTTTTATGATAGATATAATAATACTGGTTTAAGAATTTTAAATTGGATATTGTTTTAAAGATTGCCAAATTAATTTCACATTATGTTGGTTCCAACGTTAACGCTGTAAATGACCCAGATGTTAACCATGAAACGTAACTACGTATATACGCACCTGTATGGCGCACTGCTTCGATTTTGAGACATGAACATTAAAATATAGTGAACGTATTATCTTGGAGTGTTTTCGGTAGTTTTGGCAACTTCCTCGTAGATTTTATCCAATTTCAACTTTTCTTTATTAGTATTTGCGCTCTATATAATGAACCAGGATTGAAATTCTATTGTTTTTTAAAAGGTTATTCTAGTTTTATAGAATAGATGAACGCCTCCAATCAAACTGGAGTTAATGAGCTAGTTTTGTTTATTACATAATCCTCGGTTCTGGTTTATCCATCATTGTTCAGAACCATCTTTCTATCTTTTCTAACTTATAGTTGTTTCAATAGGTAAACACAAAGTTGCAGCTTAACAAAAATTTTATATGCAAAACGGACAACGTAAAGCAGGTTTTAGTTAAAAGAACGCGGTTAAATAAAATGCACATTTTTATATCCCTAATACGGCCAGACATCTGTCAATATAAAGATTTACATTTAAGTACTAATTGGTGAAAGTAATTATAATGGTATATTGTGTATGTTTACTTTAATTAAAATAAATAGAATTTACATGCAATTACTAGTTGTAATTTTATTTTAAAATTCAAAAAAAAAAAAAAAAAAAAAAAAAAAAAAAAAAAAAAAAAAAAAGGACATCGATTTGACTAACAAGCAATTATGAAGAAATGAATTTGGAATTCTCTCTTATTTATCTCTTATTACTTCTTCATTACTCGCCATCTATTTTTTGTTGGTCTCCATCTATGATGAATTAGAGATAAGCACTTTAATGTTGATTAGTTTAATAATCACGGGAAACTGACAACTGTAATTCGATGTTATCCTATAATTATGTTTGATAAAACAAATTGAATGTATCAAATTGTTTACCTAGGCACAAAACTATACCATGACAATATCCGTACTGCCGAGTTTAATTCAAACACAAATATTGTTGCTAAGCAAAACTGTTTTTGTGACAACGACAAAGCGATTTAAGATATTTAACGAAAAGACTAGAAAGAATTCGCCAAAATATCGTTGGGTAATATTTATGAAATTCAAAATTTAAAAAAAATCATAAAAACAAATCGGCCACAATGTTTACCCGCAAAGTTAATATTAAAAACAAATGAGTGATATGCGCTATTCGGATTTGATGAGTAACTGATCAATAAATCTTAATCGGAGTAATCTTAAAGAACGCGTTTTAACCTGTAATGCAATAGGCATGTGGATTGAGTGGAAACCATCATGCACTGTTTGCTTAAGGATTACCGCTCAGTCGGGTTTAATGGTTGATAACGAAACGTCACTTGTGCATACACTCGCTTTGATAGTATTGCGTGAAGACTGCTTATTCTTTTTCTTGCCGAATAGAATTGATTTGTAGAGATGAAAAACTCTTTTGTTACAAACGAACGAAAACATGATAAACACTCCTTGTAAAGACGTTTAGGATTACAAATGTATAGAGAAGAACTTTATTGTTAGTCCACGCATACATGACCCCTAGGATCCAGCTTACACCTGTAAGTGTTGATAGTTTTACAAAAATCATAAGGTTGTTCCTCTTATTTTGGACAGTTTTTGTAGATCCGGCATACCGACAGATTTTAATTGATGACGATCACTATCAGGATAATGTTGTAACAACCGATAAACCAAGAGGTAAGCAAACGTCAAGACCGACATCAACGCGTCATTTATGTAACAAAATTCCCCGCCATATCCAATGTTTGTTTGGTCGCTTAGAAACCATTTTCACTATTATGTTTGAGGAAACTACAACAGACGAAAATACAAAAGCTAAAGATTGTGTAAAATGAAAATAATTTGAATCTGCTGTTAATGGAAGTTGTCCTGTCTGTCTGGGTGACAAACACTCTAAACACGTGCATACAACATATTGTCTGCCAGACAATGGTAAGGACCCAAGTGAAGTGTGTCAATATACCGAGCGCGATGCAACCCTTACCAAGCTGTGTTTGCTTCCTGCCGAATTGGTATAATAAATGTGCCAGAAGCATGGATGCACATAAAGCCATGTTGTTCAAACCTGGCAATGTTCGCAAATTAGGAAAAATGAAATACGTAAATAGTACAACGAGCAAGCTAACAACAGATAAAATGGTACAGGTTAGGCTCAAAAAGACCACAACTTCATCCGTCACGACATCTGTATGAAAACCATAAAATTCCATATAGTCTTTAAAACATATCTTAATATAGTTCCCATTTTCAACGTAACGATCTCTGCTGACACAACTGAAGCACAAGTAATGATCTAGATGAAAAAGTTTGAATAATTGTTTGTCGATAATGACATGAGGACATATTTTGAATACATGAATATTGTTCCAGTGAGAAACTCCGAGACATCGTCTATCGTTCGTAATGTAACTTAGTGGAACGTTTATAAGTATGTGACCATCATCTGGATCAGAGAGATATTTAAAATCCAGGATACTCACTTGTTGATATTCCCTGTTTTCAAGAATAAAATTTAGAGTGACGGTTTTTTCGAGAATAGTAATGTTGACTTCACCGGGAATGGATGATATCACAGCTGACACAAAGTCAGTATAATCGTGTTTATCTAAAATTAAAAATCTTTCACGGATGAGCACAAAAGAAACATTTCCGTTTTCTGCGGGAATGTTTTCTGATTCTGATTTAGAGACCTTCATAAAGAAATTTCTTCTGCATTTAATAGTTTCCAATCCCATGCTGAAACCAATTGAAGAATGAATTTTAGATATGTCTGATATAAGTTTTTCTACACAAGTTGAACACTTAATTGGAACATTTTCTGGATTCTGAACAAGAACCTTGATCAATAACTCATACTGCATTTTATTGATAGTCTTGTACATACTTATGCACTGAAATTTGACAAAATGGCAGGTGAAGTGCATTTGACCTCCAAACAGGTGTCCTGAAACAGAAATAATATACTAGATTAATTTTAAAAACGTCTGTTGTTTTTATACTTTCGCGGCGGCCATATTCGTCATTTTTGGGATTGTGATTTGGACAAGGTCTGGTATGTTTGTGTTTATTTTTACATTTAAAATCAGTCAGGCGGTCACTTCAGTGACGCACATTAAAAATAAGGGGACATTCTGCGCCTTCTATGTTTTTCAAGGTTATTTTATGTAAAGAAAATAGGTATTCGAAAACTCTTTTCTAATTTCTCTTTCTCATACATCTAGTAAATGGGTACACGTGTATATTCGAGATTAGATCAATCGGAATGTCGGGCGTCATTGTATAAACCTCAACTAGTTCATCTTTCAAAGGAAGGTTGTAATATTTACTCGACAATATCCGAAAGAAGCCACGGAACTACAACTACAGTAGATAACTCGGTCAATATACATAGGTGAAATGACATTAATTAGTGCAATTAAAGTATAATTACGATACGATCTTTTATATTGTTTAACATCAAGAAATACATGTCTGATGTGTATATGTTGGCCATATACTAGTATAGAAAGTTAAACATTGTACAAAAATTAAATATTTTGTGTATATTGAACAATTTTTGACACTAAACCAGTATTTGGCATAATCTGGTGTGCAAAATGCTGATTGCATTTTTAGCTCACTGGCAATAGCTTATGGCATGACGAAGCGTGCGTGCGTCCGTGCGTAAACTTTAATTAACTCCTCAGAAACTACTGGACAAATTTTAACCGAATTTGGTGTGAAAGGCCCTAGGTGATGCAGATTAAAGTCGTTACTATAAATAACAAAAAGTGATAAATGGCTGATACACGTTTTATTTATCAACCGATTTAGTTCAAATTTGGTATATAGAAAGTAGATGCATAGCCATTTAACATATTTAACGGGTTTTTTTTCAGGAAAAAATTATTTGGTCGCTATTAGCAGATAAGGTGCTATATTTAGCCAATTCTTTAAAAATCTTGAACATCTTCTCCTTAGAAACTACTGGACCTATTTGAACCTAATTTGATGTGTAAGGTCCCTAAGTGATGCAGATTAAAGTTTGTACAAATCAACTTCCTGCGGCATCCAAGATGACCGCCGTTTCTATAAAAAGTAAAAAGTGATAAATGGCTGATACACGTTTATTTATCAACCTATTAAGTTCAAATTGGTATATAGAAAGAAGATGCATAGCCATTTAACATATTTAACGGGTTTTTTCAGAAACATTTTTATCGGGTCCCTTTTAGCGGAATATTCAAATAAGGTGCTATATTTAGCCAATTCTTTGAAAATCTTCTCCTCAGAAACTACTGAACCTATTTGAACCTAATTTGGTGTGTAAGGTCCCTAGGTGATACAGATTAGAGTTTGCACAAAATATGGCCGCCGTTATTATAAATAGCAGAAAGTAATGAACGACCGATACACATTTATATATCATACAATTTGGTTCAAATTTGGTATATAGACAGTAGATGTATAGCCATTTCACATACATATCATTTTTTTCTGAAACATTTTTGCTGAACTGGCAATAGCTAGCGGCATGGCTGTCTAAAATTGACATGCAAATAAAGTGCCAGTTGAGCGATACAGGCCCTTTTGGGCCTCTTGTTTCAATTGAATCAATGTTAGGGTAAATTTACTTGGAGAGAAACACTGAAGTGAGATCCGTTTTAGGTAAAATTTTTCCATATTTTGAAAATAATATTTATATTATTGTCAAAGATTTAATTTTCACCAAACGACATCCATATTCACCATTATTTGTCATAGGTCAATACACACCATTCTGTTGTTATACTGGGTGTTTCAAAATATCTGTCCCATCTTAAGTTTACAATATTTTTACAAATATTTAGGTCATAGATACGAAATTGGTATCACTTGAAAGATTGAAATTCTAAGATTTGTTCTTTGCCAAAAGTACGGGAAAGGTGAAATCACGTACCATTTATGACGTCATCAGTCATGTCATCAAAAATCAGTTTTACTTCCAAAATGGAGTTCACATTGTAGCAGAAAGCTGAGGTAGTGTAATGAAGCTTTATTATCAGTTTAAATCATCAGCTATTGTCATTAATGAAATGAAAAAGTATCCTAATTATGGAAAATTGGAAAGACATCATGTTAAGAGAATTGTGAAAAGGTTTGAAAAGTCTGGTACAGTTTCAGATGGAAGGCCAAAGACTGAAAGGAGTAAGGAGATGATCGATGAGGTCCAGTCCATTATTAATGAGACACCGTCTAAATCTATCAGAACTGTGTTCAGAGAACTAAATGGTAATGAAACAAGTGTGTCTAGCGTGTATAGAGTTTTGAGATTTGACTTACATTTAACCCCCTATAAAATTGCCGTAATGCAACACCTGAAAGATACGGACATTGCGAGCAGAATCAAATTTTGTCGCTGGATGTTACAGCAAACGACAATGTCGTGAATAACATGTGGTTCACTGATGAGGCCCATTTTCAACTTGATGGTGCAGTAAATAAACAAAATATGAGAATTTGGGGGTCTGCCGAAAAAGTTACAGCCTGGGCATCATTAAGCTGCAGTGTGATCATTTGACCTTTTTTCTTTGAGAACAATGACGGTGAAACTTGTAGTGTCAATTCAGAGCGATATTTTTCTTTGTTGAAGACAAAATTTTTACCCGTTTTAAGAAGACGGGTGAGGGATATGAGATCTGTTTGGCTTCAACAAGACTGGGCTACACCTCACACGTCTAATAAAGTGACTGAATAATTAGAACAGCAATAGAACTCGCCAGTGTACCACGTGATCAACACCTCTTAACGTTTGTGCGGAATGCAATGGATAACCATTACGTCAAATACTCCCCGAAAAACGTAGTTATCACGGGAAAATGTCACTTTTTGCAATTCCATTGCCAATAGAAATAATTGTCCCGCACAAACGCCATGAAGTATCACGTGGTACACTGGCGAATTCCATTCTAGGGAAGGTACTTGTCCTATCGCACTTCTTTGATATGGCCACCACATTCACCGGATCTTAACCCATTGAATTTTTTTTTTCTATGGGGTTTTTTGAAGGACAGAGTCTACAATCACCAGCATCATTAGAAGAGTTAAAATGCAATATCAAAGAGAAAATACGTAAAATTTCGGGTGAAACATGTACTGCAGTGGTGCCAAGTTTCAGAAAGAGACTTTCTCTAGTTATCAAGAACAGAGGCGGACATTTGGAACACATTATTTGACTTTCTCCGGTGTGATGAAATCTTGACGTAAAGTGACGATATTTACCGAAAACGATGCAAATACTAATTTTTTTAAAAAAAAATTTGGTTCTTGCTTTGCAAATATTTTATCGTTTTAGGTGCAAAAATATTTTTTTCACATATTATAATTGCTAGACATGAAGATTAAATGACGAGATTTTCATCAAGATATGTGGTGTAATAATTTTTTAACGAGCATTTTAAAATGGGACAGATATTTTGAAACACCCTGTGTTTGCATTTTCACCATACAACCCATCATGTCATGGATGTTGACATATGTCACAACCAATCAAAACACACCATTCTGTTGTTTTATATTATATTTTCAACGAATCAATTTTAACATCATAGATTTTGACATAGGTCACAACCAATCAAAACAAACCATTCTGTTGTTATATTATACAAATTCACCATACAGCCAATCAATGTTAAGCATAACGTTGTCAAAAATCTTGATTTCACTGCACAGCTACTAAAACGTTATAATTTTGAAATAGGTAACAACCAATCAATACTTATCACTATGTTTTCATAGATATTATTTCAATCACACAACAAATCAATACTCACCATTATGTAATAATAAATTTCATTTTCGCCACACGAATCCGAATAAACCTTGTTAATTTTGTTTTTGCTGCTTTCGTCCTTTGAATTAAAATCTAAAAGAACTGAGAACCCAGTCATTTCAAATTTATTTTCATTACAGGTGAAAACAATTTCAGAGCATGTAAAACATTGTTTGTTCCCAAAGCCGTCATCAGTGAACGAATAAATTGACCTTATAGGATCACATGATACGGAAGACATGTTCTTGGTCTTATAACATGATTGTACAAATCCACATGTAGGAACATTTATATCAGGTCGAGGGTTATAAAACAAAATATTACACTTCTGGTCTGAATGCCGAACTTGCTCTGATATCTCCATAATTGTTTGACCGTCTATTTGTCTATTCTTGCATTTGATTTCAGCATCCCAGTAGGTGAACTCTGCCTCACCATTACAAAGAGCACAATACTTGTTTCTGAATGATACACCTGATTCCGATGTTACTGGTAATATTTCGAAAAAGTCTTCGGAATTGTGCATTGGCGACGTGGCAACACACAGGTCAATAATAGTATGGTTTGTTTCTGAAGGTTTACACGCAGAAATTAACATATAGTTTTCACCTGTTAATTCTGCATCATCAACAGTCAAAAATGCAGCACTGTGGCAGTAATTAAATGACATTGTATCATTTTTAAACGTGGTGCTATCCGATCCATCACAACAAAGTTCTTCAGTAATATTACACGCAAAATTGCAAGTGCAGTGTTCACAGCAAATTATTTTTAATTTTGGTTTGCAAACATCCCTGTTAGGGTATTCACAAATCCATCTTTCTTCCATTTCTGGTAAAAAATCATCAGGCATTGCTTTAAACTTTGGTGTTTGCGTTGTTTCACAAATGACAGTTGTCAAAAGCATATCAGTAATAAAACTGGTGTTAATGTTATTCTTCGACGTGGATACATATTGTATACCTAAAACAAATAAGGAATTACTTATGTTTTACATGACAGTAGATAAAGCCATCGGAAAGCAACTGAAGCAAAGATTAAAAATTATGAGTCCTTATTATTGATGACACAATAGGCAGGATAAGGATTAACATAACATAACATAACATAACATAACATAACATAACATAACATAACAATAATATATCATAACATTTCATAACATAACATAACATAACATTACATAACATAACATAACACAACATGTTGAATTCATAGTTTAATCATGCGATGAAAACTTTTACTTTATGTAAATAACTGACGTGTATGTGACTTTTAAAAAGGTAATGGTGGGGGCCGAATCAATTACCTTTATAATTACACAATGATGTTTCTTTAGCTAAAAACTATATACCGGGTAAAGTTATTCAAAGTTTCGATAGCTTACCATCTCCCGACTAATTAAAAGTGTTCATATATACGGTCACTGAAAATCTTCCACATACACTAGTCCGTTTCACAGTTAGCATCCAGACGCCCCTGGTCCTATTAGTTGAGCACTATTATATGCAAACTCTTTCTGGACATTTAAATATGGAAGTACGATATCACTTTATAAGACCAAGTGAATTGTGTAACCTTTTTGTTTATATTTATTGCGTTTTCTTCATTAATAAGAAATAAGTAAAAGTCCCACACAAGAGCATATAACCTATTGGTAGTGAATATAAAATCTGAGATCCTTGATTTATAGTAATGATTTTAAAAGAATTGTTAATAATAAAGAGTTTCTACGCATATTCGGATTTTATATCTCCTCATCCCTATAATAATAATAATAATAATAATAATAATAATAATAATAATAATAATAATAATAATTATTATTATAATTCAAACTTAAGTTAAACCTTAAACGAATTTTATACAAGTATTTCATTTTTTGCTGAATACTGTAAATTTTATAAAATGTATAATAACGTACCTAAAAATAAACAACATAATGGTTAGTAATTGAAAATCAACAAACACGAGTTCAACGAATCGACTATTAGACTTACCATAAACGGAATAGTTCTTATAGATGTGAATTGCTGCAATACACTTCAATTATTGAATGGATTGTTATATATACTGTCATAGTTAATTCATTAGAATTATTCAGGTGTTTTTCAGACATGTGCAAATAGTGTCATCTATGACAGTACATCAGGTTTCATTTTGTAAGCAAACAATAATTCCTTATCTGTATTTCCAATAGTTATAATTGTTACCTACTACAAGTATTTTCTAAGTGTTATACTATTACTTTTTTACGATTAAGACACTAAACAATTTTAGTTTGAATTAATTTTGGGTACTTACTATTGATCTATATAGTTTTCCCTTATTGTGATACACTCTTAATTGTTTTATAAATGTGTCAATTTTGATATGTTTGATAAAATAAAAGTTATCAAAATAATTAATTCTGAAAATATCAATTTAAACATTAAAGTGGCGAGAAATAGTTTCTATTGATGCGGCATTTTGTTCATTTGTGAAAAAGGATATAATATTTGTTTTGGATAAATTGAATTTGAGGGTATTACGCTATTTATTTTTTCATATAAAATATTAAAATTTGAGCTGATAAACAAAATCTACTTATTTTTACAATAAGTAGACGATCAAAGAATGCCTTATAACAAAATAAATAATACACAAGGTAATAGATACTGAAACAGTGGTTATCAAACTCACACATTTTAAAGTTACAGAAAATGAAATGTGGTTGATACAATTAGTCGGCTACATTATTTGCATACGACGTAAACGACATGTCTATTTGAACTAAGTGTCGTATTTTCTTATTGTAAGTTAATAAATAACCAAAAATTATTTCTTTTTTCAGTGACTCCGTTGGGCATGTTCTCAATATTTTATGACTTACGGATAACAACGTCAGTCCCTGTCTTTGTTTCAAGACTGATCAGAGTGAGAAAATGTTTGCAGAAGATCGATAAAGTTTTAAGGCAATCCTGTTTCGAAAAAAAAACCGCCTACAAATGTGTAGAAGACTCTTGACTCAAGAGTAAAACACCTTTTCTCCACCGTCTTAATTGTTGTGAAAGTTTTCTATCATAAAATCTAAATGCGCATATCAGAACACGTTTCACTAAATGTTGCTTACCAATATTCTATTACATTTAAAGAAAGTAATTGAAATAAAAGCAGCTGGTTAATAAAACTATCAAAGAATTAGTTTTATTCCATATGCTTTGTTGTAACTTGTGCATGATAGTTTTGGATACTTATTCTTGATTTTAAAATGAACAATTTGAATGTTGAAAATTACAACTTTCTTTTTCAAAGAAAAATGTGTAACATCTCAAAACAAAAACTCCACATTCCTTCATAATTATAAAATTTTAGCTTTAAATTTGTTCTTAACTTGAATTAGAATTATCTTAATTAAGAAGAAAGATTTAAATGTTTCAAAAATAAAAGATTAAAATTAATAAAATGATACCTGTGTACCCAGCTCTGAGAGATGATTCTAAATTATTTGTCAGGTAACCTGGCCCCTGTTACACAGTCATTCACTCAGATGAGTGTACACTCAACTCAAATATTTCAATTTGTCTCTCATCAATATTTTTTAAGATATTAAGTTTTAAGAGATAATGTTTCGTTTTGTTCAACAAACCACACTAAACAATTTAAATATTACATAAGATAATCAATTTTAACTGTGTAATTTCTTGGAAATTGGCATTGAAATATAATCGAATTTGAGTTGAGTGAACACTCAGGTGAGTGAGTGATTGTGAAACTGGGGCCTGGTGTTTTATCTTTTATAATTATTCAGATATTTTACAAATTTCAAATAAAAAAGTGAATACTAACATTTTTTATAAAAATACTAAAATCAATCGTATGCTGATGGTTTTGTTAAATTTGATAGATGGGTGGTACATTTTTGATAAAAGTAATTAAAGTATTTCAGTACTTTCTTAATTGGATACATATCAACGAAGCACTTCAAATTAAGATAAGATGGTATTTAAACAAAATAAAGATTTCTTTTGTCCTTTTTCTAGTTACAAATTGGCAAAAAAAAAAAAAAACGAATCGAAACAATACATAGTCAAAATATTCATTTTTTGTGTTTTATATATATATATTGCATATTGATCAATATTTTATTGTCTTTCGTCTTTCATTTCCACGAACATCGGAAATGCAATGCTCGGCCACTCTTTTTGCCTTCTCATAGTAAAGCAATGCAATTTTTGCCTAGAGTTTCAAGTTTCTTTATTTCGCATACTGAAGGTTATCAATACAGAGAAAATATATACAATTCATAAAAATAAATACAATACAATGCATGTGCAAGAAATTACAAGACTATATTTGCTTAAATAACTAACCCGGGGGACTGACCCCGTTATTATTAATTTAATTTTACATAATTTATTCAGTACAGACAATTTTGTGACTGAAAAAAGCTGAATCAATTTGAAAGTATTTGGTCTATTTCTAAAATAAAAAGGAATGTAAATATTGCGTTGTGGAGAGAAAACATTGCAATTAATGATATACTAAAATTCATCTCCAAGTTCTTTGCCACACAGATTACACAGTCTCTCATTTCTAAGTACATTTAACCCTCGACCTCTTTCTGTTGGTAATTTTTGACAGGAGCATCTAAACTTACTTAAAATAATTTTGTTACATAAAATCAAGTTAGATTTCAGGTAATATGTTAATACAAAGCTAGAATTTATAAAATACTGATCACATATTTTTTGTTTAACTCATGTTACTAACCATATTCTATTAGGAAATATCTTAGATAAACATATACAGGTAATTTTATTAAGAATTTGGTCATATTTCACTGAAAAAGCGGCTGGTATTTAGAATTCACAGGATTCGGTTTATCAAGGTTCGGTTAACAAAGAATAAAGAAGGAAATATTCGGGACCGACAAGATCGGTCCGTTTTTACAGCATCACGGTTTTCACAGGGTTCGGTTTTTACTGTTTTCATTGTATTATTAAGACCAAACTCATAAAATATTGATTGTACATTGGATATTCAATATGAATTATGTCCATTCAAAATTTTTTTCAATAATATATTGTATAATATTGTTGTATATTTTGATTGTTTACAATAAAGAACTCTTGACCAATAGCTGACAATTCTTGTTTTGACAAGTACACTAAGTGGGTATCTCCCTAACTCTCTATAGACAATAAAGTTAGGTGTAAATTTTTTAACATGTGATATTAATTTACAAAATTTCAAATGAACCCTTTCTATAACATCTAAATTACTAAAACCCCATATTTCACATCCATAAAGCAGAATTGTCATGATGACGACTTTATCAAACAAATCTAACTAACATTAGAAAGAAAGAATAAAACGTCTTACCTTCTTTATAACTGTGTACATAGCTTTTGTAGCTTTATCAGCTTAATATTTCTTTGCAAATATAAATGATCCACCTAATATAAAAAATTATACCTAAATATTTATAACAATTTCTAAAACTACATCATTAAAAGTAAACTTTATGTTTTTTGGTAATCTACCCTTTGAAAAAAACAACTACTTTAGTTTTATCAATATTAACAGTTAACTTCCAATACTTACAATATTGAGAAAAACAGTCAAGTAAATATTGTAAATCATCTTTAGATTCAGACATAAGTACTGCATCATCTGCATATAACAATAAAAATTACTTTAAAAATATATTCAATTCAGTTTCTAGCTCAACACTTATAGACGTAAGGCCTAGTACATTATTATTACAAAAATAATTTTCTAAATCATTTTAATACAATGCAAACAAAAATGGAGACATATTTCCCCTTGACGAACCCCTGACGTGCATATGAAAAATTTTGAATTACAACCATTTATACATATTCTGGATTTTGTACCGTTATATATATTAATAATTAGGTTAAAACATTTACCTTTTATATTATTATTCACAAGTTTGTACCACAGAGCATTTCTCCATACTTTATCGAACGCTGCTTTAAAATCAACAAATACACAAAACAATTCTTTTCTTACTGAGCTCTATTATTTAAAATAATGTATTCAAAACAAAAATATTATCCATTGTTGAATCGTCCTTTTTAGATGCAGACTGGTTTTCACAAAATATTTCATATTCGTCTGCAAACAATATAAGCCTAACATTTATTATAGAGGTAAAAAGTTTCCCTAAACAACTCAATAATGTTATTGGTCTGTAGTTAGAGGGTTCTGAATTGCTACCCTTGTTTTTATATATAGGAATTATATTGCTTTCTAACCAGACATCAGGCACAATACCTGTTTCAAACATTATATTAAAAAATTTGTGATAGATAGGTAACATTATATAAACTTTATCTATACTACATGAATTAATATTTTTAGTTTTTTTAACTCAAGTAATTATTTCATCACATGTGATGGGAGAATTTAATACATCAAAATTAATATCACTATAACTTACATCAATATTAGCATCCACTATGCAATCAGCATCTACATCTATATTTACACTTTTAAAATAATCAAAAAATTCTTCAACTGACACATTACATTTATTTTTATTATTTATAATTTCCCAATATGCTTTTGGGTTTGAAGTTTCTCAGGATTTAAGTTTATTTTGCATGGTTACTCTATGTTTCTAAATACTTCTATCCATGATTTTTTTTATAATTCTTTTCTGCATTATACAATTGTAATTTAAAAATATCTGACTCAATTTTTTATATAAACGTTTTGTTCTACGATATTGTTTCTTGGCAGAAAAACTGTCTCTATTGAACCACTCTTTTGATGACACTGACTTACTCATTATTCTAGGACTATAAATACCAAATGTTTGTTTTGCTGCTTCAACAAGTAGATCACTTATACAATTGAAAATACAATTTTCATTTTTCTTTTCAACTTGACCATCACAAGCAACACATAACCGGTTCAAGATTGAATCGACTTCGATAATATCAAATGTTATTACAAAATTCTACGTTTTATTAGGATCCCAACGTTTGACCTTCACATTGTTATTACCTGTAAATTGATGTGTATTGCTAATACATATGTTATTTACAGTGTTAAAACATAAATTACAAATAACAGGGCTGTGTATAACTGAAAAAAGTTGATTAAAGTCCAATATCTCAAATTCTTTGATGCAACTTTAAAAAATCTGTATTACCAATAAAATAGTCTTTGACCGAAAACTGACTAGTTGTATATTCACCGATACTTTATCTTTACCTGCCCGTCCATTCAAAAAAAAAAAAAAAACAAATAATTACACTTACATAAATCTAATAAATAACTACCATAATTATTCTTTTGAGTATATTTTCTGGGGAAATACAGTCTATCTAGTTAGTTACTGCAGAGAAATCATTAACATCAGTATAATCAAAATCACACATTTCACTGTCTTCAAAAATCATTTAAATTACAAGTACGGCTATTAAAGTCGCCGTTTAAACAAACATACTTGTACTTACCGGCTAATGATAAATATTCAGATTCGATCTGGAGAAGTATATTGTGAGCCCTCAGGTGGAATATAATCTAAACCACAAAGAAAGTCACTATCGGTGTTCGAATATTCACGCTTTAACATGAACCATAACACAAATTTATATTCTGTCTTCAGCATTAATATGATCACTAATGTAATCCTTATGTCCGAGTTGGTCAATGTATAAGTGAGCTTAAGTAGCAAAACTCAAAATGTTTAAATTATTATTTTTTAAAAAATTTTTATGAAAATAAAGAATTGTTGTATGAACATTTAAAACATGTCATTCTGAAACTATGACTACAAATTAGAATGTTTACGTGTTATCATAGTTACATCATTAGAATATATATCATTAATTAGCTATTAATATTTACAAGTTGTTTATTATAGAGCCTATTTAGCAACAGCGAAAACCTAGGATAAGGCTTGATACCTTAAAACTACTATATTACAACCACTGTCCAAACTTGCAGAAACATATGGATGCGGATTCATAAACTTTGAATATATTTAACACACACACACACACACACACACACACACACACACACACACATATATATATATATATATATATATATATATATATATATATATATATATAAAACAATAAAACAAACATACCAGTCCTTGTCCATATCACAATCCCAAAAACAAAGTAAAAACTTTGCAAACTGGCAAAATATGTGATACACGTGAACTTCCATCAAGGAAGTGAGGCCGGGTGCTCCGGAAGGGTAAGCACCTCCTGTTTAGCTAGCCACACCCGTCACGTGCAAGTCAATTTTGAGAATGAAAAGAACAAAGAACTATGTTAAGTCAAATATATCCAGTATAAGTTGGGATACAGTGACTACATACTTATCAACAATATTGTGATGACGGCCATAAAACTTTTTAAGGGCCCTGATTAGCCTAGGCTTGCAATATCCTTGTGTCAACAATTTAATTGTAAGTAATTTGCTTCGTTGCAGAAAGTTCCCATAGTGGGAACAAGCTCTACCGTACCATATTAACTGTGAAACATATACACCATACGCAGGAGAAGCAGGGATATTACTGCAAAGAAACGGAAAGTTGACAATAGAAAAATTGAAGTCATCACGTTTGTCGTATAGCTTTAGATGTAACCTTTCATGGGTGTCATAATTGAGGTATAAGTCCAAATATGAAGCAGAACATGGAGAATCTGTCGTGTCTTTTATTTCAAGCTCACTTGGATAGATGACATCCACATATTCTCCAAATTTGTGATTTTTAGAGAAAGAACGTCATCTATATATCTGTATGTGTAGTTGAATGATTTAGCGACAGTCTTTTTTCCAGATTTGACAAGGTTCTGTAAAAATTCTGATTCATATGAATAAAGAAACAAATCAGCAAGCAAAGGTGAACAGTTTGTGCCCATTGGTATACCGATTGTTTGTTGAAAGATAATATTGCCAAACACAACAAATATGTTGTCTATCAAAAACTCTAACATTTTGTTGATGGTATCTTCAGTATATTTTTGTTTGCAGTCTGTATGGTGTTTTACAAAATAACCATAATCCCTGTTGAGCACTAGATATTTATATCTTGGTTTACCGTTTTTGTAAAAGAATGAAAAGTGAATGATTTGTTTTAGACGTTCTTTCAATTTAGCATGAGGGATAGTGGTGTAAAGGGTAGAAAAATCAAAAGTTTTTATACTTTTTACCGAAGATAGAGTATTAGAGACAAAATGGTCCAGTAGTTCTTTAGAATTTTTGAGAATCCACATTTGGTTGATGCCAGATGTAGAATAGACTTTATCTGAATAAGTCTAAAGGCCATCTTTGACGACTGTCAAAATTTGTGTTAGAATTACTGATAATGATTTAGTAGTACATTTAGAGGAACCTGCTATATATCTTTCCTTGTATGGATTTATATATATTGTTATATCAGTAAAAGTTGTATTTACATTGTAATGTCAATACCTGTTTGTACCTTGGTATATTTAATTCAAATCTGTTGATACCTTACTTGTATGTTTTGCTCCTCAAAAAGCATCAAGTAATCGGTTTGTCCAGAGCTAGATCTTGATGAGAAGGCACAACTACTTTCCTTTGCATATTTTAAAATTTTAAAAATAAAAAAAACACATTCAGAACTAAACTTTTTTTTGGGATTATTTATCGTCTCTACTGATTATCTTGTTTTACTGTTGTGCTATAAATTGTATGTAGATGTAGCTTGGTGAAATAAATAAAATGCTGATGATGATTCTCATTTTATTTAAAAAAGTATTAATTTATCTTGAAGACATCTGTTCAGAGATAATCTGCAAAACTAATTTCATACTGACTGCCACACATGGTTCTTACTATTTTGCAGTGTCATACCCATGTTTGGCTTGTTTTTAATATAGCAAAAAATATTGGTATAAAAAACGAAAACTGACTATATAAGACAAGGTAATTTATTTCTCGGATTTTTATTTTTTTCCAATTACAAGCGTTGATGGAAATTTTAGCTAGTTTCTTATTCTAATTTGGTTATATTATTTATAATATGCATTGGAGTTTTCATGATAAGTCTCTTCGATTTCAACCAAATCAAAGAATTTAAATTTTTTTTTGTTATTATAAAACCATTTGTATAGTTGTGGTCCAACAGAAATTTTTATTTCAATATTTGAAAAAAGTACTGACTTGTTGCTGTTGAGTTTTATTTTATTAATGTGATTTATCTTGTTTCATGGTTTGCCAAAAATGTGATATTTAGTGCTTTTGATGGACCGTGATTATTTAACATATAGTTGATAATCTTTTTTTAATCAACACAAACATGGTCATTAAAACATTCTTATCATCAATGCTTCTTACAAACTAAATGAAAATTTATACCTATTGGTTTAATCTTATTAATACTCTTTTTAAATCAACAAAGATGTGTTCATTTAAACATTTTTTATTAACAAAAGTTTTCAACAAACATAACGGACATAAATAAGAGGCCCGTGGGCCTTATTGCTCACCTGAGGATATGTCCAAAATTGTTTGCAAAGTGCGATAAACAATATATTAAGTACAGAAACTTTACAAGTTTTTTCTTGTTAAGAACTGCCACAAAACTTAATCAGAAATATATTAAGTAACATTTCATTTATAAGTAGCTTATATAATATGCATAAAGTAGCTGTAGTAAAATGAATAATTTTCAAATCATTAACCAATATCAGTAAACTTATGCAACTATGTCCTTGGCCTTTGAACATATATTACCTTGTAATATAGTTTTCAGGATAATTAGCAATTTAAGTCTACTTTTGCAGCTGTGACCTTGACCTTTCAACATATGACCTTGAACCATATATCGAAATGATTGCCATGTCAATACCTACAATATTCTAATATACATGCCTATACAAAACGTCGATGTTTCAAGATAATGAGCAATAAAAGGCTTCTTTTGCGGCTGCCACCTTGAATTTTCAACATATTACCTTGAACCATATATAAAAAAGATTTCCATATTTATACCTACAATATTGTTGTATACATGCTTATTCAAAAAGTTATAGTTTTCAAGATAATTAACAATTTAAGTTTTCTTTTGCAGCTGTGACCTTGACCTTTCAACATATGACCTGGAACCATATATCAAAATGATTGTCATGTCAATACCTAAAATATTCTTCTATACATGCCTATACAAAAAGTTAATAGTTTTCAAGATAATAAGCAATTTAAGGCTTCTTTTGCAGTTTTGACTTTGACCTTTTAACATATGACCTTGAACCGTATATCACAATGATCGTCATATCAATACCTACAATATTCTAATATACATGTACATGCCTATACAAAAAGTTAATAGTTTTCAAGATAATTAGCAATTTAAGGCTTCTTTTCCAGCTGTGACCTTAACCTTTCAATATATGACCTTGAACCATTTATCAAAATGATCGTCATGTCAACACCTACAATATTCTAATATACATGTCTATACAAAAAGTAAATTCAGTAAAACTTCGATCGCTCGAACATCGTTACCTCGAGTACCCTAGATAACTCGAAGTCATCTGTTGGTCCTAACCAATTTCCTATAATATCCTATGTAAATAAACCTCGATGGCTCGAACTTCGTTAACTCGAATACCCCCGCTCGCTCGAACAATAAATATTTTTCAAAAGTATAAAATTAGTGAAAATTTAACTTCTTTAACTCAAATACAATTTTAGTCAGAAGGTCCGCGTCATTGTAAACAACACAAGCTGAAGCCATATAACACATTTCAACAAAAGTAATAGAGTGAAACGAAAAATTAGTCTAGACAGTTTCCTTAAATTAATTAACTAATTAATTATTATTAACCTAATGAGAGAGTGTCGATATACACAGTTCTTTAATCTTTCAATCCGATTACGAAATGCGGGAGTGTTTGATCGGTACTTTTAAAAACCTCGGTCGCTCAAGCGCGATGATTGTACAACAGGATTCTGTAATTTACATGTCCTTAAAGTGTTATAGTAATGTATATTATAATTTAAGTCTTCTTTTCCAGCAGTGACCTTGACCTTTTCATGTATGACCTTGAACCATATATCAAAACGATCGTCATGTCAATATCTACACTATACTTATATACATGTCTATACAAAAAGTTAACAGTTTTCAAGATAATTAGCAATTTATATCTTCTTTTCCAGCTGTGACCTTGACTTTTTAATATATGACCTTGTACCGATATGAAAATGATCGTCATGTCAATACCTACAATATTCTAATATACATGCATATACAAAAAGTTAATAGTTTTCAAGATAATAAGCAATTTAAACATTTTTTTGCAGCTGTGACCTTGACCTTTCAACATATGACCTTGTACCGATGTGAAAATGATCGTCATGTCAATACCTACAATATTCTAATATACATGCATATTCAAAAAGTTAATAGTTTTCAAGATAATTGGCAATTTCAGTCTTCTTTTGCAGTTTCATTATATTTGGCCTAGTGGTTTTGGAGAAGAATATCAAAATGTAAAAAAGTTTATGCAAAACGCACGACGATCGAAGGACGAAGATGGATAGCAATAGCTCATCTGATATTGTGTAAAATTAATATAAAATAATATATAGATTAAAAACTTCTTAAAAAACCTCAAATTGAATTTGACTTACCTGATTGTATGGCAAGTTTCGTTTCCTACTGATAACAAACGATCATTGTCAGAAATCAGTAATCATCATTAAAAACATAGGTTATATTATCTGGAAATTACAATAATTGCAATGTTGTGGCGATTTTTTTCTGTCAACTTTTGAAATGCAGTGGATTTTTGGTACAATAAATGTATTTATTTTATTTTTTTATTGATTGTTTATCAAATGAAAGCAACTTTGTGCATAACTTTAACAGACTACGGGTTTTGATATCAAAATGATATTACAACATTTCACTTCTCATAAAAAAACATAATTATACTGTAAATGTAAGTGCCACACAGAATCGGTTACAAATTTATTATTTTTATATAAAGTGAAACATCATTCATACACCCATACCGCAAACACATTCATCTAATATTACACAATTTTGCTTTACAAAGACAAAGCAATAGCGATGGCTAATGCATAATGTACAATTTATAAGGAAACAAGGATTTTTTGATTGTCAATTTTTCTATAAGAGCAATAAATTATTTAGTTAAACCCATGGTAAACATGCAAAAAATACCTTTCTGCACGTTAAGGTTGATCAATCATCTGTCAATAAAATATGATAATGAACTCCCAAGAGTCCATAATGGACTTGGGATGGATTGTGTGGGTTATTTTGTGAATTTTGCAAAATCAAGGGAGAAACTCATAGTTGTTTCATTGATTTCAATTCAATCGAAAGATAAAAAATATTGATAGAAAATATTACATGTTATAACAAACTCAAAATGTCTAAAACTTCACATGTAAAAGATGTATATGCAACACGTGTGTGTGTGTGTGTGTGTGTGTGTGTGTGTGTGTGTGTGGATTTATTCTATAAAAAAGAGTTTAAAACCTAATTATTAATAACCTCATTACTTACATTAGATTTTAACATCTTCTGACTGATAGTTAAATGACTGGACACACATATCAAAAGTGCCAGGAATTTTATTACTTTTTTAGTCACTGTGTTTATAAACGAAGGATATGCAAAACTTTCACTGAAAATCAAATTAACTTGAATTTAGTTTGATTTTTTTCTTACTCGAACCTTAAAAATTGCTATGCGCATTTGCAATGACATATTTCTGAAGAAAGAAAACTGTTTCAGTCAGGGGGTTATAACATATCAAAAACATATCAAAAACGCTGACGTTTACAAATGAAATTATGTTCTTGGTGATAATTTAGGTTTTTCAACATGTAAAATCCCCATACCAGCAAACGTGTCCTTTCTACAGAAATATATATTTATTTCCATTCAAAAAATATATCATATGTAATATATTTTTAGTTAATTCAGCAATAAAGTTCTATAATATCAATCAGGTTTAAAAAATTATTCATTTTAAACACAAATATCAGTCATAAGTAACTTATCACAACATTTCAAGCAAACAAAATGTCAGAAAATGATATAAAGTTATATAAATAACAAAACTATCTTGACAATTTTTTGTCTTTAAATAATATTAAATGATCTTACAACAACAAAATATATTGCAACACAATTTTACATATATCACACCACTTCTATTATGTATATACATGTATTTATGTTTGCGTGTATATATTTGGTGCTCCCGAGGCTCCTTAACATTTAGCGTGTATTAATATTGGCGCTGTCATTGTTTCCACTTAGACATGTGACCTAAAACTTATGTTGAAGTGTATTAATATTGGCTGAAATTATTTAACTCAAAAAGCGTCAATATTAATACACAGCAAAAAAAAAAATACTTAGACAGTATGTGAATGAGCACTGCTTAAAATCGGCACATAAGAATGATGCTAGTACATCAAGCACTAGCTAAATTCAGAGTTAAAAAACAAGGACTCGTTAATTAACAATTGTATTGAACAAACTTTATATACACTGTAGATACTTGAGAATTGCGTCAATTAAATGGAAACTTGAGTTAATTTGCATTTTATTATATAAATTATTACTAAATATAGGTTCATTTCAAATTAACAGATCATCCTGGTCAACAGATTCCATTTTGGCTATGAGTTCATCGTCATCATCGTCTAGTCGTGTAAGGTGAAATTGCCTGTAAATAAAGAAGGATTAGTATGAATATTACTGACGAGAAACAATCATCCCCTTATATAATAAACCTCACAACGATACAAAATGAGCAAATGTACACAAGCAAGGACCGAATCTTTTTCCCTTTATACTCTATATAATTTGAATCTGTGGGAAATAGATTTGAATTAAAATTCTATTCTAAGTTTTTTTGTGTAAACAAGTAGAAATTGCCTCCTGTATTGGCAAGGTGATGGCCAGTGACTACGACGATACCCACTTTTGTGTATTATTTGCCTATTATATAGGCAAAGTGATGGTAGTTACTGTGATCATACACAGACTTTTTGTATAAAATGTTTTTATGGTGGCAAGTTGAAGTTCGGTAAATGGGACCATTCCCCTATGTTACAAAATAGCGAAATAACTATGGTGTTTGGTATCTGTAATGGTAAATAGAACCAACATGCTGATGTTAATAACTTAACAAAAGCACAGACATTGAACCATTGGGAACATGGTAACTAGATCAAATATATAATAAACTTACAAAACTGCTTTCTTTTTTTTCTTTTGTATATCACCACAATAACTACAATTATAAGAAACAAAGCCAGACAGGATACAGCCACTGTAACTTTGATGTTGTCTGTAATATACAAATGTAATAATATATACTTAGTTGAAACAACGTATGAAAAAATAGTCAAACTTTCAACACAAACTACATCAGTGTGAAGGGTAACTGCTGTTTGAGGTCATCAAAGTTAAAAATGAGATGTAAACTGATCTAGGGCTTTTACAGCTCACCTGGCTGCATTAGAACTTTGATGTTTTCTGTAATATACAAACATATAAACGAATACTAAGTAAAAACAAACTTATACACAATACACTCAAAATTTCTTCATAGGAAAAAAACATTTCTGTAAAAGCCAACTGCTTACAGAGGTCATCAAAGTTCAATTATTTTTTTATTAGAAGTAAACAGGTCTACCGGTATATAGGGCTTGTACAGCTCACCTGGCTTTGTAAGAACAAGTTTTAGGGGATTAAGAGTTCATGCATCACATTTTCTTTTGATACTGAAACAAGACACGAAACCTAACATGCATTGTCAAATATTAAAGAAACTGGGAATTTAGAATGCTCTGGTTTGTTGTACTTGTAAGTTGCATGAACCAAAATATTTTATTTTTACGTAAAATGTTGAATAACAAAGTTTAACATTGCACACATAGTGCTTATGTCACGAAAATCATACTTAAATCAAAACATAGGACTTAAAATGTAAGAAAAATTATCCATTAGCTTATCCATGTTGAATTAGACAATCTGAACTTCTTGGTTGAATATTTCAGTCCAAAAATAGGCAGCCTCATCTAAGAAATATTCAACAACTCGGATTCGCAACTGATAATGGATTCTTTGCATTTATTTTAGAAATTTTGTGAGCAAGATAATCAATTAAACTTTACAACAGGACTCCAATATTAAACTTGAACATCATTTACTAGAATATCATTGATGACTCAGTGTCATCATTTAAAGATAACAGTTAGTTTTTGTCATGATGTTTAAATATTTAAATTTGAATTCAAATGTACTTTTAAATAATTTTACTTTAACTTTATACATTAAAGAATCTCTAGTTTGATTTTAAAAACCTTAGACGAGAAGATCACCCACTTGAATAGTTCAATTTCTTACAAGGCTTTTCTGTTTTGCCTGCAAAACATGTAAGACTGATAAAAGCTGTAATAACTCTTTTCTAACATTCATAAAAGAAATATTTTTTCTTGCTTTATCCAATTAAATTTCTGTATAAAACTTACTCTCATCATTTTTAGCCGTTTGTGGATGTGGATGGGTTCTTTCATGAGCTTTAGCTTTAGATTTGGTCCAAGAAAATTCTCTGGAATCAAATGTTCCCTGTACGAACATCGGCTTACACTATATTCTTTTTTAACATATCTAAAAAATAAAATTGAATCAATTTCAAAAAAAATAACAGAATTATAAAGTATTTTTGTTTGTGTTTAAAAAAACACAAAACACTGGTATTTAAAAAATATAACTGTTTGTGAAAAACAATAAAACACTCTGAATGGATAATCATTTCAAGAAATAATCCATGCAAGGAGAGGGTAGTATTGCAGATTTAACTAAACTTTGATGACAAAATTTACATAAAAAAATCAAGAGATTATTAACTTCATCAAAATCATGATAAAGCCCATTCTTTTTTTCAATTATAACTTACTGCTTATCAAAATGGACTGAAGCTTTTGAGTGCATCATGTTTGTAACTTTTCTGTTTATTTTTGTATTGTCAATCTTGATGACAACAGCATCAACCAAAGACTTGTCTCCAATACTGTCTGTTTAATATCGTATAAAGCTACTGCAAATCTTTTACTTTGAAAATTCAGCCATCGAAAATAATGAAAATATATTTTTTTGTAGATATTGTAAATACATCTTAGATTCTAACTATTAAAACGAAATACAGAATATTTTATAAAATGCACCTAAAAAGTGATAATTATCTATTTTTCGGAAAGATATTTCACATTTAAGGTTCAAGGTCCAGGATGTTTTTCAGCTTTTAAATTCCTATAATCAATTTTGAAGAAAGTTGATCTATATGCATATGCGCACTCACTCAGTCACTCAATCATTCATTCTCCAATTCTCTAACCAATTTTCTCTCCCACTCACTCACTTACTCACTCAATCAATCACTCACTCACATATTCATTCTCGTACTCACTTACTCATTCTTTTACCGACTCACTAATTTTCTATGCTATGTCACTCACTCATTCCATCCTTCACTCACTTATTCTCCAACTCAGTCAGTAATTTTCCAAGTCACTAGTTTAATCAGTTACAATTATTAAATTATTGTACACAAAGTCAAACTAGTTAAGACTAATATATTACCTTCTGCTTTGGTGGCTCAGTTATACAGCATCTACCATGAGAATAAAAAGTTTTTGGATAAAAGCCTGTCCAGGACAAACATGAAACTTCAACGTTTTAGATGCTGTTTCCTTACATGACCTCAACATTAATAAAGCAAAGTATTGGCTGGTTTGTGTCAGGATGTGACCGGGAAGCGATATGCTTGTGAAAAATTACTGATGTGGTGTGCCACAACATTTAATCAACCAAACTTTTGTTCAGCATATTCTAAGATATGGTAAAAGTACAGTGACCATGAAAGAACCCAAACCTTCCCAGGATGCTGTAACAACTGAGCCTCCCAGCACTTATTGACATCAACCGACCAAACAATAATGTAAAGAACAAGTACCTTAACAGCTAAGATTTATGATTCATTATAAAGAGTCCTTTATTCATTTTTGCTCCTTTATCAGTTGTTATGAAGTTTAACTTTTTTCCTGAGGTACCATCTATTATCACTACTGAGTAGTCTTTGGACTGGAACGTATTGTAAACTCCAGTTGCTAAAAAACAAAGTTACAATAACAAGACTACGATATTTACATCCAACAAAAAAGTAAGTCATAAAGATAACATGACTTTTTGTGTATCATACGTGTCATTATCATGTCATTACGAATAATATCTTAATACTAACTGGCACATTATAAATGACCATGATTTTTGGGAAATGGCATTGATGCTTATGCTCAGCACATACATCCTTGATAAAAAAGCTTTTGTCAAATTTTAACACATACATGCTTTATCATTGTTATAAGTATAAAAAATGCATTTTGCATTTGAGGACAGATTATTGACTGGTTTAAGAGAGAACAGGGATAATTTGACTTGGGAAGTGGTTTTCTTGTTCACAGAAATTTGTTCTTAGATTAATCCTGGTGAATTAAAATTGCTGAAAAAATACTCATGTAATATTTAGTAACATTACAACCAACAAACATGCAATTTTAAAAATTATATGTATAAAAGTATAAAATTTGATAAAAATTACCATTTAGTTCTACAAATCTAATCTGTCCATTTGGAGCATAGTTGATCTCATTTATAAACACAGATATTGATGTGTGTGGTCTTGTTGTTGGTATTTTACTGGATACTGTCTGTGCTGTTGTTTTTGTTGTCATCTCTGTTGTTTTAAATGATATACCTGTTAGTTTGATATGTTTGTAATCGGTATTTGTGTAGCTGCAGTATAGTTTATGTTAGATATTATAATTGTCTTTGAGATATGTGTAATTGTTTTTGTTGTATTTACTGTTGGTTTTATTGTAGGCTTTTTTGTTGTTTCTGTTGTTGTATTTATTCTTGTTATTGTTATTGGTTATTGTGTAGGCTGAGTTGTAAGTTTTGTTGTTGTATTTGATGTTGATTTGGTGTAGGCTGAGTTGTTAGTTTTGTTGTTGTATTTGTTGTTGCTTTAAATGTTGATTTTATTGTTGGTTTTTGTGTTAATTTTGTTATTGCTTTCGATGTAAGCTGAGTTCTTGCTTTTTTTTTTGTTGCAATTGGTGTTGATTTTATTGTATGTTTTGGTGTAGACTGAGTTTTTGATTTTTGTGTAGTATTTGGTATTGTTTTTTTTTTTTTTTTGGTTGGTTTTGGTGAAGGCTGAGTTGTTAGTTTCCTTGTTTTGATGTTGGTTTTTTTTGGTGGTTTTGGTGTGGGCTGAGTTGTTTGTTTTAGTGTTGTAGTTAGTGTTTTAGATGTTATACCTGTTAGTTTGATATGTTTGTAATCGGTATTTGTGTAGCTGCAGTATAGTTTGTGTGAGATATTATAATTGTCTTTGAGATATGTGTAATTGTTTTTGTTGTATTTACTGTTGGTTTTATTGTAGGCTTTTTTGTTGTTTCTGTTGTTGTATTTATTCTTGTTATTGTTATTGGTTATGGTGTAGGCTGAGTTGTAAGTTTTGTTGTTGTATTTGATGTTGATTTGGTGTAGGCTGAGTTGTTAGTTTTGTTGTTGTATTTGTTGTTGCTTTAAATGTTGATTTTATTGTTGGTTTTTGTGTCAATTTTGTTATTGCTTTCGATGTAAGCTGAGATCTTGTTTTTTTTTGTTGCAATTGGTGTTGATTTTATTGTATGTTTTGGTGTAGACTGAGTTTTTGATTTTTGTGTAGTATTTGGTATTGTTTTTTTTTTTTTTTTTTGGTTGGTTTTGATGAAGGCTGAGTTGTTAGTTTCCTTGTTTTGATGTTGGTTTTTCTTGGTGGTTTTGGTGTGGGCTGAGTTGTTTGTTTTAGTGTTGTAGTTAGTGTTTTAGATGTTATACCTGTTAGTTTGATATGTTTGTAATCGGTATTTGTGTAGCTGCAGTATAGTTTGTGTTAGATATTATAATTGTCTTTGAGATATGTGTAATTGTTTTTGTTGTATTTACTGTTGGTTTTATTGTAGGCTTTTTTGTTGTTTCTGTTGTTGTATTTATTCTTGTTATTGTTATTGGTTATGGTGTAGGCTGAGTTGTAAGTTTTGTTGTTGTATTTGATGTTGATTTGGTGTAGGCTGAGTTGTTAGTTTTGTTGTTGTATTTGTTGTTGCTTTAAATGTTGATTTTATTGTTGGTTTTTGTGTTAATTTTGTTATTGCTTTCGATGTAAGCTGAGTTCTTGTTTTTTTTGTTGCAATTGGTGTTGATTTTATTGTATGTTTTGGTGTAGACTGAGTTTTTGATTTTTGTGTAGTATTTGGTATTTTTTTTTTTTTTTTTTTTTGGTTGGTTTTGGTGAAGGCTGAGTTGTTAGTTTCCTTGTTTTGATGTTGGTTTTTTTGGTGGTTTTGGTGTGGGCTGAGTTGTTTGTTTTAGTGTTGTAGTTAGTGTTCTATTTGTTGTTGGTTTTGGTGTAGGTGGAGTTGTGGCTTTTTGTGTTGATTTTGATTTTGGTTTTAATTTTGATTTTGTTGTTTTTTGTAGGCTTAATTGTTTGTTTCGGTTTTGTAATTGATATTGATTTTTTATGGTTTTGGTGAAGGCTGAGGTGTTTGTTTTATTCTTGTAGTTAGTGTTTTATTTGTTTTTGGCTTTTGGTGTAGGCTGAGTTGTTAGATTTTGTGTTGTAATTGGTGTTGTTTTTTGTTGTTGGTTTTGGTGTAAATGGAGTTGTTGTCTTTTGTGTTGATTTTGATTTTAATTTTGGTTTTAGTGTTGATTTTGTTGCTTTTATTGTTGTATTTGATGTTTGGTTTGGTTTAGGCTGAGTTGTTGGTTTTGTGTTGGAAATGGCTTCATTTGTTGTTGCTTTTGCTGTATGTTGAGTTGTTGGCTTTTGTGTTGATTTTGATTTTGGTTTTGGTGTTCATTTTTGGTTTTGGTGTTGTATTTGATGTTGGTTTTGGCGTTGGGTTTGTTGTTGGTGTGTTTGATGTTGTTGTTGTTGATTTCAGTGAAGGTTGTTTGATCTTTTCATTTTTATAATCTCTTAATCCGATTGCAACACGCGGGAGCGTTTGATCGGTTAAGTCGACCTCGCCTTATAATTACACAAAGAGATTCTGTAATTTACATTTCACTGGAGTATGTAGAGTGATGTGTATTGTCGTTATTTTCTGTCATTAAAATGACCGGGTTATAACTGTGATTTGTATTGTTTTTCTCTAGGAAATAAGAAAATTTATTTTGCATCATCACCTGTTGAAATTAAAATCAAGTGCCATATTATAGCCCGGTATCCAGATAACAGCATTAGGCAGATTGAAGTTCGACATTTCAGTTAAAATGAATTTTGTATTTTTGATTGGGAAATTTTATTCTCTTTTACATGTATTTTTCAAAAAATATTTTGTGATGAAAAAATTAAATTTTAATTCGGACATGTAATTATTTGATTTTTTAATACATTTACATGTGTAACAAATTTAAATATTCTTTCTCCGTCGATAAACATTTGGACCTGAACCCCCGGCAAAATCTTGATGTTCGATCGCTCGAGCCATCGAAGTTCTACTGTACATACTTATACAAAAAGTTAATGCTTTTCCCAATTTCAGTAAACTTATGCAGCTATGACCTAGACTTTTCGACATATGACTGAACCATATATCAAAATGACCATCATATCAACACCTACAATATTCTAATATTCATGTCTATACAAAAAATTTATAGTTTTCAAGCTAATGCACAATTTTAGTATTTATAAGCCAAAAATAAAATTTCAGGGGCAACAAATCCTACATGGATTATAATATAGTTACAAAACTTGATATCTTGTTGAATTTTGTCATGCTAAACATTGTAACAATGGTTTGAATTCATATATCTCTTAACATTTGCAAGAAAATCACCTAAAACTGCATGAATCACAAATCGAGTCATGACCTTGATTTGTAACCTTTACCCTAATTGGTTTCGGAGAAAAAAGATTTTTGGACTCCTAGGTCACATTGACATACTTTTGGTAGCCATGGCATTGCCGTGAACAAATCTAAATTAACCTTCCCATATATGCTTCTGACTAAGTATCATTGAAATCTGTTCAGCACTTTTGCTGGAATAGTCAAAAATAGGTGTTAACGACACGCACTGACACACGCACATACGCATGTACATACACATGCCACGACAAGCCATCAGCTCACATGACCTTTCAGTCAGGTGAGGTAAAAATTAAAAAGATGGTTTCTAATGGATGGGGCCTGAATTGGGGTGTGTTATTAATGCTTTACCTGAAATTCTTTCACATTTTCTATAATATGAGGAATGTTGTTTTAACTTTGACATCAGGTCTGGCATATGCTCATAATAATAATAATAATAATAATAATAATAATAATAATAATAATAATAATAATAATAAATAAAGATTAATAAATAAGTAAAATTTAAAAAAGAGCAACTTTAAGTTTCTGAATGTCTTTAAGTACTTCATGTAAGAATTAAGAAAATAAAGTGCATAAAAATACCAAGAGTTCGAAGAAACTATCAATTGATTTTATATATAGTAAATAAATACTGTATGATGATGTGCATGTTGTAAGGTTAGATGGGAGATATAGAGCCCTACAAAAGCATGTTGAGTTAGACCACACTACTGGATATCTTTTGTTCATTTGGTCTGTATATTTTTAAAATTAGTCGTGTTTTTCTACATTGTTTTTGTGTTCTTGTTTGCTTAGATTGCACAGCCAAAATAACAGCCAAACACTTTAATTATCCCTTTTTAAAACAATTTTTTTTAAAAAAGGTGATCTTTACATAGAGGTGGTCATTATATCAGGGTTTACTTTAACTATAAACTTTATTCATAAGATACCTGATATATAACAACTGCAGAAACTGTACCAGTAAAACTTTAAGAACAATTACTTCCATTATGCTGTGTTTATCTCCCTTGTCACTTAAGGGGAAAACTCATCATTGGTTACATGGTACCATGAAACATACATATTATTTCTCGTGTCATTCTTCATAAAGATATCAATAATGAAGAAATTTACCAAAATTTGCTTCTTCATTTGGGTGTAGACGTCCAGAAAACATCCATCATCTGTATTTGTTAAACTTACTTCATGGATGACAGATTATTTTGGGGGGCATTTATTCTCCCTGTCTGAATTTAAAAGAGAACTGCATTATTCTGATTAATTTGACACTGTTTTTTAAATAAAATTTTTCTTATCTGATCTATTTATTTGTAGCATTATTGTCAGGTCCAAAACAGTTTATATTTTTTTCTTTCAAATTTGATAATTTGTTCACATATTTAAAGTCAAATTCAAAGATATCAATGTTCTTGCACACCAATCTTTTGATCTTCAGTCAAAACAAGGAAGAAAAGTAAAATAATTCCTGAAAGTGAAGAGAACTTTTAGCATTTTCGTGAATTACTTGGAAGTGACCCACCTGAATTAAGCAACGAAATGCTAAATATTATCGACAATGATCTTCCGTGTAAATTGGATATTGAATCTTTAGATAAGGAAATTTCAGAGGATGAAATATTGTGCGCGATTCGTTATTAAAAAACAGACAAAAGTGGTGGACCAGACTCGTTAATTGGAGAAATGTTCATCTGTAACGCAATTGTATTGAGTCCTATTTTTAAGTTACTTTTTAATTATATATTTAACAACAAAGTATTCCCTGATTCGTGGACTGAAGGGCTAGTTATTCCAGTTCCTAAAACTGGCAATCCAAGAGACCCTAATAACTACCGACCTACTGTGTTGGTTAGCGTCTTTTAAAAAATATATACAACAATACTCACCAAACGTCTATTAATTTGGGCAGAAGCAAAGGAAAAGTTGTTTAATAATCAATTTGGATTTCGTTCAGGACGTTTTATAATAGACGCAATATTTACATTACATGAAATTATATCTCATTCATTACAGTTCAAGGAGAAATTATACTGCGCCTTCGTTGATCTTCGTAAGGCATTTGACAGTGTTGTAAGAAGACTGTTTTGGTATAAACTTCTAAAGTGTGGATTGAGCAGTAAATTTTTAATGTAATACGTTCGGTATATTCCCATGTTACTTTGCGGGTGAGAAATGGTGAAGACGTCTCAGATACGTTTGAAAATCTCATTAGTGTTAAACAGGGAGACCACTATCTCCTTTGTTGTTTTTATTTTTTATTAATGACATAATTCAAGATATGTCGGTTTCAAGTAACGATAACTACTGTTGTCTCAATGGATATTTAATATATCACATTCTATTTGCGGACGATATGGTCATTTTTTGGTAAAACACCAAGTGCTTTGCCGATCTTACTGGCCAAACTTTCGCGATATTGTAAAAAGTGGAACATATTAGTCAGTATTGATAAAACAAAGGTGGTAGTGTTCCGAAATGGATGGCATCCAGTAAGTGACAGTTTTTATTACGATAATCAGAAATAGTTGACTCATATATGTACCTATGTACATTGCTTCACTATAACGGTAAGTTTCTGAAAACACAAAAAAAAATATCGCAACAAGGATCGAAAGCATTATATGCACTACTCAACTCTCTGCGGAATATTAATATCGATGTTAAACAGAGACTATTATTATTTGACAGTATGGTTAGACCTATTCTCCATTATGGTTCAGAAGTTTGGGGATTCCATCGTGCCCATGATATAGAATTGGTTTTCAATAAATTTTGTCGCTATATCTTGTGTTTATCTTAAAATGCCCCCATTAGTTTAATGTGTGGTGAACTTGGTCATCTTCCAATGAATATTAATAGAAAACATAGAATTATTAAATATTGGTTTAAAATTATTGTTCATAAACCTACATTTGTTTACAATATCTATAAAGTGCTTTGTAATGATGTATTACTGGGTAAACATTATTGGGTGTTAGATGTTCGAGAATTATTGTAATCTTTGGGTTTAAATCATGTATGGATAAACCAAGACTTTATGAGTGACGATTATAAAGTTGTTTAACGGCGCATAAATGATCAGTATCTCCAACAGTGGCTTGCAGCCATTTACTCGTGTGAAAATTTATCCAGCTATGTGACTTTTAAAACAAACTTCGATTTAGAAACGTATCTATCATATTACTTCAATATATCATCATTAACAAAGCTTCGAAGTGGAACTTTAGCACTTAATATAGAAACAGGTCGTTATGACAATATACACAGGGAGCAACCATTATATTCAATGTGCGATATGACATTTCATACATGTGTGTCCAGCATTACTGTCACTACGACTCTCATATTTACCAGAATATTTTTGTGTGTGGCCAAATACCTTCAAGATAAAACTTTTATTGAAAGAAGGTTCTCTTAAAAACACACGTAAGCTTTGCCAGTATTTATTTCACGCATGGAAGAAAAGGTGTCTATTATTAGCATTGTGACTGTTCTCTACAGCACACTTTTCTGTATTTATTATATTATTCAAATGTCATTGTTGTCAAAAATAATATATTATGTATATTGCTACACGAAAAGTTTGCTTTTTGCAAATAAAAGTCAATCATTCATTCAATCACTTACCTACTCACGCACAATACCAACCAATCCTTTTTTCTTTCACCTAAACACGCACATAACCAAATAATCAAACAGCATGAACATATATCCATACCAGGTGTCTGTTTCGTTACTGTAAATTTACGGACCTCATAAGAACCGAAATTATAACATTTACTGAGAGAACCATTGCTGTACCACATTTCATCCCTGTCTTTCAAGAGCACAGGTGATTCTGGTACAAAGTATTTAGATCCTTTCTCATATGCTTTAACATTATCTGTTCTTTTCATAACATAGTCCAGAAGTCCAGTTTTAGTGTCAGTGGAATAGTTGATAATTCTCTTATCCAAGTTTTTGTATAAGGCTAATATGGTCATATTTCCTTGCAGAATACTTGTGCTTATGATTAAATCCACATTTTGGTTGTCTGGACCACAAATCACCAATCAAATGACTCCAAAAACCAAAATAGATATACAGGACTATTATTTGGTCCAAATGGAATTCCTTGGAAAGTCATTAATACTTGATAACTAAAATGAACATTGAAAACTTACAGCTGAATTCTTTAATCTTTTTTGTCTCATAAGAAAGAGTAACTGAATTTTTTCTTTTTAAAAACTATCAATCTTTTCTTACACTGCATTGAATCTCAGTAAGTTAAACTTTTTACACAATATGTAATATTTCTTTTTGTTGTTTTAAATCAATCTTGAAAAGTCTATCAGATATATCTAGAGTTAATGATTTTAGGTATGTGTATGTCTACAAAAAATTATCATTACAACTAAATACTTTTCATTATGTCAATTGTTTTGTGAATAAATAAACAAAAGAATTACATCTAAAACATAGATACAGTGAAGCAGATTTTAAATATAGTTGTTAAGATCTTTGTAGAAGCTGTTATATAAACCAAGATAAAATCTTCATTTTAATAAAGACATTTTTGATGACTCTACTAAAGGCTGATAGAATGAAGACAAAATAAATTTATTTATTTGGGCAATAGCTTCAAACTTGACATACTTATTATGAGCCGTCAGGAAACCCATAGTGGTAGCAAACACTGGGTATAAGGCAGTTAGCCACAGTATTGTCCTATTCAAATACTTCCAGCCTAACACAACCGTAAGTTGAAATATCGCGATTTACTTAATCAACTAACCGATGAATTCATCAATTTTTTTTGCATTATTTTAACATTTTTTTAAATTTCAAAACTTTGGAGCTTGTTTCTGCAGGTGGCACGTTGAATATCAAAACATTTCACTCATTCTTATTACAATGATGTGAACAATATGAAATGCATAAGTAATTGAAAACGGAATTTAAAAATGCTTTAAGCAGTAGATGTTACGTGACAAATTCGACAAAGTAAACGATCCATAAATATGACTTTTTATAATAGATATAATAGTTCTTGTCTAAGTAAGTTTAATATTGTTTTAAAAGATTGCCAAATTTATTTCATACCACATGTATGTTAGTTAATTCCATTATCATTCCCCTTTCAATTTCTGACGTTGTTTATGACACAGATGATTAAGCATGAAACTTAACTACGTTTACTGCAAAACATGAAATTTTCCCGTGCAATTTATTTTAGCGATGAAGTTCCAAATCGCGAAAACAAAATGCGCGAAAATTGATGTGGATATTAGAAATACAGATGATGAAATAATCTAATAAACAGGCAGAAGAGGAAATCAACTTCCGGTTTTATTGAACTAACAGTACTTTCATTGCCGTTCTTTCAATGAGGTATCTATCAGCCTTAGCTATTGCATAACTTGCTATTTTTACACGAGTTTGATCGGAATAAGCTAGATAAGTTCCCCTTTTAACTTGTACGTCTTCCTAAACTAGTCGTACATGGCGGGGTATTTTCCAAATCAATTCAATTTCTGCATTCGCAGCAATACACACAGACTGGTCATATTCATCTGATGATTTGTTGGTATCTGGTAAACCTGGAATTTTTGTTTTGGCCAGGAATTAGACTTTTTTTCGTGACTTGCTTTTATAAGCACTTATACACGTCTTCAGAGTAACTGATTTTACTACATGTATGTTTGTTTAACACTATTTAACGTTACATGATTACATGTGCGAGATATTCAATTAAGATCTACTTAACAGACCTGTCTAATTAGAGGGGCTCACTAAGGGTGATCGCGAAGATATCTTATGAAAATTACTTTGAAAGGAACTTCGCGAAAAAAAAAAAAAAAATTCGGTATACGCGTACCTGCATGGCGCACTGCTTCCATTCTAAGATATTGATTATTTACATGATATACATGAACATTAAAATATGGTGAACGTTTCATCGTGGAGTGTTTTTGGTAGTTTTGGCAATTAGCACATGGATGTAATTTAATTTAAACTTTGTTTTTTAGTACTTGCTGCATAATGCACTCTATGTAATGGACCAGGATTGAAATTCTATTGTTTTTTTAAGTTTATTCAAGCTTTATAGACCATATTAACTCCTCCAATCAAACCGTAGTTTATAAGCTAGTTTGATTTATTCTTGTTTATTCAACATTTTTCAAAACATTCTTTCTAATTTATAGTTGTTTGTATAGATAAATACAAAATGCAGCTTAAAATAAATTTTGATATGCATGACGGACAACGTAAAGCAGGATTGAGTTCAAAGAAGTTGTTAAATAAGTTGTATATCATTATACTCTTACTTCGGACCTGTCAATATAAAGATTTTTATTTAATTAATAATTAGCGAAAGTAATTATAATGGTATATTGTGTACGTTTACTTTTAATTAAAATAAATGCAATTTTCATATAATTACTAGTTGTAATTTTATTTTAATATCCCTTTTATAATTATAAATTATATGGTTAAATTAATTGGTTTTCCGTTTTCTGCGGCAATGTTTTCTGATTCTGATTTAGAGACCTTCATAAAGAAATTTCTTCTGCATTTTATAGTTTCCAATCCCATCTGAAACCGATTGAAGAATGAATATTTGATATGTCTGATATAAATTCTTCTACACAAGTTGAACACTTAATTGGACGTTTTCTGGATTCTGATCAAGAACCTTGATCAATAACTCATACTGCATTTTATTAATAGTCTTGTACATACTTATGCATCCGAAATTTGACAAAAAGGCAGGTGAAGTACATTTGACCTCCAAACAGGTGTCCTGAAACAGAAATATAACACTAGATTAAATTTAAAAACTTCGACTGTTTTTATACTTTCGCGGAGGCCATATTCGTTATTTTTTAGTATTGTTATTTTTACAAGGACTGGTATGTTTGTTTTTTATTATTACATTAAAAATAAGCACTCCTTTCAGTGACGCACATTAAAAATAAGTGGAAACTCTGCGCCTTTGTATGTTTTCAAAGTTATTTTATGTAAAGAAAAACAGGAATAATTATTATTAAACTCTTTTCTAATTTTTCTTTCACATACATCTAGTACATTCAAATATATGAGATCAGTTAAATCGGTATGTTGGGCGTTATTGTATAAACCGTAACTAGTTAATCTTTAAGAAGGAAGGTTGTAAAATTTACTAGACAATTTCGGAAAGAAGCCGCCACGGAACTACCACTACACAACACCACCACAACACCACCACTAGTACATGGGAGAACTTGGTCATTAGACATAGTTGAAATGACGTTATTAAGTGCAGTTTAAGTATATCTACGATACGATCTGTCATATTATTTAACATCTAGAAATAGTTAAATATGCATATTTAAACAATTTAGAAAGTTATCAAACAGTTGAACAAATTTACAATATTCATATTTTTGTCATTTACTGGAATAGAAAGTTGAATAAACACTGAACAAAAATTAAATATTTTGTGTATATTGAACTCATTTTGACATTGAACGAGTATTTGGCATAATTTGGTATGTAAAATGCTTAATGCATTTTTTCAATTAAAACCATGTTATGGTATATTTACCTAAAGAATAAAACTAAAATGTAATTATGATAAGATCTGTTAGGTACTATTTTTCCACATTTTAAAAACAGAATTTATTTTGTTGTCAAAGATTTTATTTTCACCAAACGGCATCCATATTCACTAATACGTTTTCATAGGTCAATACACACCATTCTGTTGTCATATATTGCATTTTCACCAAACAACACCATTGTGTTGTCATGGATGTTGACATATGTCACAACCAATAAACAAACAGCATTCTGCTGTTATATGTTACATTTTCACCATACAACAGTGTTAACTATCATGTTTTCATAGATGTTGACATAGGTCACAACCAATCAAAACACAATTATGTTTTTATGTATTTGATTTTTACCAAACAACTAATCAATGTTAACCATTATTTGTCATATATGTTAATTTCACCACACAGCAAATACGTTATAATTTTGAAATAGGTAACAGCCAATCGATACTTATCACTATGTTTTTATAGATATTATTTCAATCACACAACAAATTAATACTCACCATTGTGTTATCATAAATTTCATTTTCGTCACACAAATCCGAACAAACCTTGTTAATTTTGTTTTTGCTGCTTTGGTCCTTTGAATTAAAATCTAAAAGAACTGAGAACCCAGGTGTTTCAATTTTTATTTCAATACAACCGATATCAAATCTAGAGCATGTAAAACATTATTTGTTACCAAAGCCGTCATTAGTGAACGAAGAAATTGTCATTATAGGATCACATGGTTTGGGAGACATGTCCTTATAACATGATTGTACAAATCCACATGTAAGAACATTTACAATAGATCGAGGGTTATAAAACAAAATATTACGTTTGGTCTGAATGCCGTACTTGCTCCGATATCTCCATAATTGTTTGACCGTCTATTTGTCTATTCTTGCATTTAATTTCAGCATCCCAGTTGGTGAACTCTGTCTCACCATTACAAAGAGCACAATACTTGTTTCTGAATGATACACCTGATTCCGATGTTACTGGTAATGTTTCGAAAAAGTCTTCGGAATTGTGCATTGGCGACGTGGCAAAACACAGGTCAATAAGAGTATGGTTTGTTTCTGAAGGTTTACACGCAGAAATTAACATATATTTTTCACCTATTAATCATGCATCATCAACAGTCAAAAATTCAGCACTGTGGGCAATAATCAAATGAGATTGTATCATTTTTGAACGTGTTTTTTTTTCCGATCCAACACATCATAGTTCTTCGGTAAATTTGGTGTTGGCGTTGTTTCACACATGATTTTTGTTAAAAAGGATATCAGCAATAAAACTGATGTTTTTCTTCGACGTGGATACATATTTTATACCTAAAACAAATAAGTAAATACGTATGTTCTTCATGACAATACAATATGATATAATATAATATAATATAATATAATATAATATAATATAATATAATATAATATAATATAATATAATATAATGTAATGTAATGTAATGTAATGTAATGTAATGTAATGGAATGTAATGGAATGGAATGGAATGGAATGGAATGTACTGTACTGTACTGTAATGCAATGCAATGCAATGCAATGTAATGATATGTGATGTGATATGATGTTATGTAATGTGATGCGATGCGGTGCGGTGCGCTTTAACAGTATATGATTTGGTTTTATGATAATCAATATTATTTAAAAATTGTTTATAATGAGAGTTTTCACGCATATTCAGATTTTACATTTCCTAATCCCTATAATAATAATAATAATAATAATAATAATAATAATAATAATAATAATAATAATAATAATAATATTTAGAATAATAATTCAAACTTAAGTAAATCCTTAACCGAATTTTAACAGAAATTATACAAGTTTTTCGTTTGTAATTGAATACTATAAAAGCTATAATAACGTATTTAAAAATAAACAACATAATGGTTAGTAGTTAGAAATCAACAAACACAAGTTCAACGAATCGACTTTTAGACATACCATAAAATTAAAAGTTCTGTTAGATGTGAATTGCTGCAGTACACAAGACCAACCCCCTCCTTTAAGGATCTTTAAGGATCCTTAAATATCCTTAAATATGTCCTTAAAGCCTCCTTAAGGCCATTCAATCTTTAAGGATCTTTATGGACCCTTTAAGGACTCTTTAAGGACACCTTAAAGGACACCTTTTTAAAGATGTTTCATAAAAACTCAATTTTATTTCAATTATTAATGGAAAGTATGATTTGTTTTTAGTATATTTTGAATTTTTATAGTTTATACGACATGCAAGACATAGTTAACGCCTGTCTAATTTTAGTTTCTACGTTAAGTTTTTTGTAGAGGAGCCGTATGTAGTTTCCTAACAATACTTGTTTCTTTATTCATAAATGAATGAAGTCAAATGTGCAGTTTTCACAGTACAGGTAAACAACCCGTGTTTTAATCATCGGCAGTAAGGATAAAGTAATTAACGGTATTTGTTAATTTTGTAGAGCGGTACTTGTTTGATTATAGATCCCAGGTGATTTCACGCGCGGCTTTTGACTTTGATGTGCAGTTTCTTATCTAGGTAGGAGATCACTATGAAGTCAAATAGCATGTTAAAATGGTTACCTAACCCTGAAGTTTGGGTGTTGGAAATAAAAGTGTGTTTTCGGAAGTAATTTAAAGAGACAAATTTAATATTAAAATATTTAAACATAAATTAACTAAAGAAATAAAAGTTATTGCAAAGTAATCTTGTAAGCATGTCATATATCTTATTATCTTATTTTATTTTACTTTATTTTTTTTTTTTGGGGGGGGTTATGCATTGATGCAAATAAAGCACGAGAGAGAGAGAGAGAGAGAGAGAGAGAGCACATTTTAGTGTCTTTGAATTGACATATATGGAACTGACCAATGATGATATCGGAATTCGAATAATTTCAATTCCTAATGAAAAAGATTTGGTAAAGTAAATATTCTCCCCTCTCTCTCTCTGAATATTCATAATCATATAATCTCTCTCTCTCTCTCTCTCTCTCTCTCTCTCTCTCTCTCTCTCTCTCTCTCTCAATGTATTCACTTCCCGATCTTGTTCTCTCCCTAAAGTATTTAGTTTCAACTGAACCCCCATCTCTCTGTCTCTCTCGTCATATTCAGACCCCCCTCTCTCTCTTTCTCAATTTAAAATATTCAATTTCCGCTGATCTTCCTGTATCACCCTGTCCCTCAAAGTATTCAGTTCCTGATCTCTCTCTCTCTCTCTCTCTATCTCTCTCTCTCTCTCTCTCTCTCTCTCTCAAATTCGGTTTCTGCTGACCCCCCTCTCTCTCTAAAACACAAATAGATACTCTCTCTCTCTCTCTCTAAAATATTCAGTTTCCGCTTAACCCCCTCTCTCTCTTAGCATATTCAGTTCCTAATATATCTCCGTCTTTAAAATATTTAGTTTCCGCTGATGCCCCTTATCTGTCTCTCCCTCAATGCAATCAGTTCTCTCTTTCTCTCTCCCTCTCTTATTATATTATATTATTTATTTATTTATTCATTTTGGACATTATGGCCAATTATTTAATTAAAATGCTGTTTGTATAGTTGACATACTGCTTCTTCTGTATCAATTACATCTGTAATTATTACATATAAATACTTAGTAATAATAGTTTTTAAGTAAAAGGAGTTAGAAAGAACAGATGTCATCAACCTAATTAATTAAGTGATTAATACACTTGATCATCAAACACCATCTTGCTGATTGATGTTAGATATACAAGTATATTACAGGTAAATTTTGGAATGCATTCCTATCAACACATATTTTATCTAATGCAATTAAAATTCTATATATAGATAAAAATGATGAATGCAGCAAATTATATATGATTTTTTTTTATAAAAATAAATAAATAAAATTAATTCGATACTTTTGTTGTAAGAGACATTTTAAATTTTAAAAAAAAATTTCACCAATACGATTATTTTTAATGACGTCACAAATATGGCCGCTTTCACGGTCCGCCATGTTACTCGGTGAAAACAAGATCTTGACGACGCGCATGATAACGCTTGGTTGATTGTGCACCTTGCCATTATTCATTTAGCCGTACGATTGTTCAGTTGTGTTGTTGATTATTTTGTATCTTAGAATGAGTTATAACTTTTTTGAGGGACTCGAAGATGTTCATCAAGAACTTTATAAAAGTAAATTATGTGCATCAGGACCCCAAATGTGCCCTTATAAAGTTCATGCAGATACATGGATAAACGATCCTATGAAATGACCCACTATGTTTTAAGAATATTTTCATAAAAATGTGAAAATTGTATGGTTTTTAAAGAAAATTTTGAAATCATTGGTAGCAAAATGCTATTTCAGCTTTCAATATTAAAAATCTAGACAGTATTTTTATCAATATCATTCTTAGACATTTTTATGCAGTTTATAATTAACATTTTTTTTTTTTTTTTTTTTTTTTTAGTAGAAAAATCAATGATTTTATTGTGATTGTACTATATTTAAATAATGATAATACTTGTTAATTATGATTTTACTATTTGTGTTTGATTTCATATTAAATATATTAAATTTCATATTTCATATTAAATATATATTTTTCATATATAAATTCAGCGTTTTTAAGGATTAGGAATATATAACAAAGCATAATTAAAGTAATTAAACTTGTCAGTATTTTTCAGTAAGACTAACAATGTGGATCTTAACATACATTTTCTATTTTATCTTGCAAAAACACATAACACTTCAGTAGTGAAATATGTGATTAGAACTAAATGAGAAAGTTGCCAACCACCAATTATAAAATGTATGAAGAATGATTGCAATTTAAAGAAATTCAAGAATCATGCAACAGAAGAGTGATTAAGATGGTCAAGGAATAAAGTTATCTAAAAAAAATGATGCGAAAAAAAGATATAGCTGACTGAAAGAAATGCATATCTTTGTCAAAAATAAAATTCATCCATGGATTTTTTATCTCCTATGAATGTGATTCCTAACATAAAAATCTAACAAAATCCCAGAAAAAATACATCAATAATTAACTAAAGATGCAGAATGTATCTGTTATTATTTTAAAGGACAATGTTTAAGAAATAGCATAGATTATAAAATGGGGTTTTAAGATAGGATGGACAGAAAAATAAATTTTACTTAATTCCTTCAAAATCTTGGTCCACTATACATTTTAAATGTAGTTTTAAACAGCCTTTCTCTCTGTTCAATTCATTTCAGGAGCTGTGGCATGTCACTTCCTCGCCCTTTTATAAAAAAAAAATTACTGATGTTTTATTTAAGTTCAATATAAGGTAGGGGAAATTTTCAAATTTTATTGGAATACACACCAGACAAAAAATGTGCATCACAAAGAACAGCATATTTGGACGGAACCCATTCTGTACCATCATCATTTATTCTCTTGCATGCAATTATCCATCTCTTGCGTCTTTCTAGGTTTACTGGAAAACTGTGAAAACTTATATGACTCTTTAAATTATGATTTGTGCAGCCCCATGCTACACAACTCTTTGGCATTTTGAATAACTATGAATTTTCTATAGTAAAAAAACATAGTATTATTTCATAAATCCAGGTAAATAACAACAGCATCCAATGTACTGTCTCAGTAATCAAAGGTGTCGTAATAAGTAGGATACATTTATTGTAGGAGTATTGAGCCCATATAAAATCTTAAGTTACAAATAACAACCTCCCGGTGTCGCAATATACACAGGTGTCATAATGAAGTTTATTGTACGAGTATTGAAACCATATAGGTATCCAGGTAAATTCCATTAACCCTTACCTATGACTGTTTATCCAGTGATTTTACTTACTGGCAGGAAACATTATTTATAGTCATGAAATATATCATGACTGTGTCTATGGAGTGTGGTGTTATATATTTATGTTGCGAAAAAAATGCCAATAAATAAAAAAAATCATTTGGCGATCTTTTTCCAATTTTTATTTTTATTAATAAATCTAAACAAAAAGCCCTCGCAGACTTAAGCTGCGATAAAATATAGTAAAACGTATAAGTTATGCACCTATATTTACGTTTATATATTTATATATCCGCCATGTTGATTATTGTTTTCACCGAGTTTACTGTTACTAGAGCATGGATCGCAGCGACCCCTAGCGGACAAAAATCATCGTATAATTGAAAAATGTCCCACTTGCTTTCTATCAGTCACGTGATTTCATTTGCATATTGTTCGGGAAAATTTTATAATTATCAACCTCAGCATCATTTCTTCCATAGCTACACAGGTAAGGTGATGGACTCCTAACTTGAGGGACCAGGGTTCGATTCCCAGTGAGAGCGGATAAAAAATGAAGAGTTTAATGATAAAATTTCTTGTAATTTCCATTTAATTAAGTAACATCCAGTTAGACTAAAGAATGTAATAAATAAATAAAAATGAAATTAGATAAATAAAATTTAAAACTTGAGATTGAAAAATTATATCAAAGAAATTAATTTATTATCACTTTATTTTTTTCAAAATTAATACATGCAATAGTTTTTTTTTCGAATCAAGTTTTAAAAAAGATAATGATAAAAATAATATTTCATTGCTTTGTTTTTTAAAAAAAGGAAAAATATAAATTTTTCCTTAAAGATTTTAAAAGCCTCCTTAAAGATCCTTAACATTTCAGTTCAATTAAGGATCTTAAAGAAGCACTTAAAGACTCCTTAAAGGCATATTTAAATATCCTTAAAGCCCCCTTAAAGGTCCTTAAAGAGACATTTAAGGCAGCTTTAAGGAGGCTATAAGGATCATCGTGGAAACTATGGCTACAATATCACGATATTTACTTATCATAGTTACATCATTAGAATTTATATCATTTATTAGCTTTTAATATTAACAAGTTGTTTATTATTGAGCCTATTTAGCAACAGCAAAACCCATAGGAAAAGACTTCAATACCTTAAAACTATTATATTACAACCATTTGCCAATATTTTTTTAAACAAACATGTTAAATTACAATAATATATGTATAAGATAAGGTAATTTATTTCTCGATTAATTTGCTCAAAATTGCAAGGTCAGATGGAAATTTTTCCTAGTTTCTTACTCTAGTTTCTTCAAGATGCTAATATCATTTTATATATGCATTGAAGTTTTCATGATAAATGGCAGGCAAGTGTCTTCGAATAAAACTTTACCATTAAATGATTTTTTAAATGTTTTGTAATTACATAACGATTTGTATAGTTCTGGTCCAACAGAGATTTTTATTTCAATATTTTGAAAAAATACTGAATTGTTGCTGTTGATTTCTATTTTATTAAACTGTTTATTTTATTATATGCTTTCCCAATGTGTGATATCAAGTAGTTTTGATGGACCACAATTATTAAACACCTCTTACCATCAATGCTCCTCATAAAGAAGGAACTATATGTAAATGACACTGTTTACCTAGATTTATTAACTAATTAATACTTTTTCAATCAACACAAACATGGTCATTTGAACATTCTTTATTAACAAAAGTTTTCAACAAAAATATAACAGACATAAAAATTAAATATTGTGTAAAATTAATATAAAAATTACCATATATTGATTAAAAACTTTTTAAATAACCTTAAATTGAAGTTGACTTATCTGATTGTATGGGAAGTTTAGTTTCCTACTCATAACAAACTATTGTTTTCAGACATCAATAATCTTCATTAAAACATAGGTTATATTATCTGGAAACTACAATAATTACAATGTTCTGGCGACTTTTTCTCTCAAGTGAATCTTGAACAATAAAACACTTTTATTTTATTTTTTATTGATTGTGTTAAATGAGAGAAACGTGTGCATTAAACTGTAACATATAACAGGTTTTGATATCCAAATGACATAACAACATTTTACTTCCCATAAAATAATAAAATATTTACATTGTGAATGTGTGAGTTGGGTAAAAATTGATTGTTTTTATAAAAATGTTACATCATTCATACACCTACGTTTAGCATACACATTCATCTCATAAAACACAATTTTGCTTTACAAAGACAAAACAACAAAGCAACAGCAGAATATGGCTAATGTATAATATACAATTAATAACTAAACAATGATTTTTTGATTGTCAATTTTTCTATAAGAACAATAAATTATTTGGTTATACCCATGGTAAACATGCAAAAAATACCTAACTGCACGTTAAGGTTGATCAATCACCTGTTAATAAGATATGATAAGGACTTCCTAAGAGAAGATGGAAAACCTTAGACTTGGGGTCAATTGTGTTTTCGTGAATTTTGCAAAAGTCAAGGGAGAAACTCATAGTTGATATATAACAAACACCTCCTACATTCATTTCGATTCAAATGAAACATAAATATTTGATAGAAAATATAACATGTTATAACAAGATCTAAATGACTAAAACTTCACATGTAAAATTATTCGAATATAGATGTATATGCAACACGTGTGTGTGTGTGTGTGTGTGTGTGTGTGTGTGTGTGTGTGGATTTGTTCTATAAGAAAGAGATTACGACCTAATTATTAATAACTTCATTACTTAAATTAGATTTCAAACATCATTCGACTGATAGTTTCAGTGATTGGACACACATATCAAAAGTACCAAGAATTTTATAACTGTTTTAGTCACTATTTTTATAAAATCAAAATATGCAAAACTTTCACTGAAAATCAAATGTTTGATTTTTTTTTCTTACTCGGGCCTTAAAAATTTGTATACACATTTGCAATTACCATGACATATTTCTGTAGAAAGAAAACGACAGGGGGTTTTAACATAAAAACGCTGATGTTTACAACAGAAATGATGTTCTTGGTGATGATTTACATGTAGGTTTTTCAACATGTAAAATTCCTTAAAGAAATATTTCATATTCGTATGTATTATATTAATACAATATTTTAATAAATTCAGCAATATAATTCCATAATACTAACCAGGTTTAAAAAATTATTCATTTTAAACACAAATGTCAGTCATAAGTAACTTATCACAACATTTCATGCAAACAAAATGTCAGAAAATGATATAAAGTTATATAAATAACGAAACTATCTTGACAATTTTTGTCTTTAAATAATATTAAATGAAATAACAACAACAAAATATATTGCAACACAATTTTACACATATCACACCACTTCTATTATGTATATACATGTAATTATATTAGCGTGTATTATATTTGGTGCTCCCGAGGCTCTTAAACATTTAGCGTGTATTAATATTGGCACTGTCATTGTTTTCACTTAGACATGTGATCTAAAACTTCTGTTGAAGTGTATTAATATTGGCCGAAATTATTTAAAATGAAAAGCGTCAATATTAATACACAGCAGAAAATAAATACTTATACAGTATGTAAATGTAGACTGCTTTAAATCGGCACATAAGAATGATGCTAGTACATCAAGCACTAGCTGGATTCAGTGTTAAAGTACACGGACCCATTTATTAACAATAAAATTGAACAAACTTTATTTACACTTTAGATAATAGAGAATTGCGTCAATTAAATGGAAACTTAAGTTAACTTTGCATTTTATTATATAAATTATTACTAAATGTAGGTTCATTTCCAATTAACAGATCATCCTGGTCAACAGATTCCATGTTCGCTATGAGTTCATCGTCATCATCGTCAAGTCGCGTAAGGTGAAACTGCCTGTAAATAAAGAAGGATTAGTATCAATATTACTGACAAGAAACAATCATCCCCTTATATAATAAACCTCACAACGTTACAAAATGAGCAAATGTACCCAAGCAGGGACCGAATCTTTTCACCTTATACTCTGTATAATTTGAATCTGTGGGAAATAGATTTGAATTAAAATTCTATTCTAAGTTTTTTTGTGTAAACAAGTAGAAATTGCCTCTTGTATTGGCAAGGTGATGGTCACGACGATAACCACTTTTGTGTATTATTTGCCTATTATATTGGCAAAGTGATGGTCAGTGACTACGACGATACCCACTTTTGTGTATTATTTGCCTGTTATATTGGCAAAGTGATGGTGGTTACTGTGACCATACACAGACTTTTTGTATAAAATGTTTTTATGGTGGCAAGTTGAAGGTTGGTAAATGGGACCATTCCCCTATGTTAGAAAATTAATCTGTTATGGTAAATAGAATCAACATGCTGATGTTAATGACCAAATAGCAGGTAACTTAACCAAAGCACACATATTGAACCACTAGGAACATGGTAACTAGATCAAAAATATATTGTACTTACAAAACTGCTTTCTGTTTTTTCTTCATGTATATCACCACAATACCCACAATTATAAGAAACAAAGCCAGACAGGATACAACAACAGCCACTGTGACTTTGATGTTGTCTGTAATATACAAATGTATTAATATATACTTAGTTAATACAACGTATGAAAAAAAAACAGTCAACCCGTCAACACAAACTACATCAGTGTGAAGGGTAACTGCTGTTTGAGGTCATCAAAGTAAAAAAATGAGATGTAAACAGATCTAGGGCTTGTACAGCTCACCTGGCTGCATTAGAACTTTGCTGTTTTCCGTAAAATACAAACATATAAACGTATACTAAGTAAATACAAACTTATAGAAAATTCACTCAAAATTTCTTCATAGATTAGAAAACATTTCTGTAAAAGCCAACTGCTTACAGAGGTCATCAAAGTTCAATTAATTTTTTTTTAGAAGTAAACAGATCTACCGGTATATAGGGCTTGTACAGCTCACCTGGCTTTGTGCGAACAAGTTTTAAGGGATTAAGAGTTCATGCATCACATTTTCTTTTGATACTGAAACAAGACACGAAACCTAACATGCATTGTCAAATATTAAAGATGCTGGAATTTTAGAATGCTCTAGTTTGTTGTACTTGTAAGTTGCATGAACCAAAATATTTTTTTCATGTAAAATGTTGAATAACAAAGTTTAACTTTGCAAACATAGTGCTTATGTCACGACAAGCATACTTAAATTAAAACATTTGATTTAAAATGAAAGAAAAAAAACTTTAGCTTATCAACTTCTTGGTTGAATATTTCAGTCCAAAAATAGGCAGCCTCATCTAAGAAATATTTAACAATTCGGATTTTTAATACTTCATGGCAACTCATTATGGGTTTTCTGCATTTATTTTAGAAATTTTGTGAGCAAGATAATCAATTCAATTTTACAATAGGACTCCAATATTAAACTTGAACACCATTTACTAGAATATCATTGATGACTCAGTGTCATTATTTAAAGATAACAGTTAGTTTTTGTCATGTTGTTTAAATATTTAAATTTGAAGTCAAATGCACTTTTAAATAATTTTACTTTAACTTTAAAGAAATTTTAGAAACCTTAGATGAGAAGATCTTCTACTGGAAAAGTTCAATTTCTCACAAGGCTTTTCTGTTTTGCCTGCAAAACATGTAAGACTGATAAAAGCTATAATAACTCTCATTTAACAATTATAAAAGAAATATTTTTTCTTGGTTTATCCAATTAAATTCTTTATGAAACTTACCATCATTATTTTTAGCCGTTTGTGGATTTGGATGGGTTCTTTCATGACATTTTGCAATTTTGGTATTAGGTGTAGATTTGGTCCAAGAAAATTCTCCAGAATCTAATCTTCTCTTGTAGGAACATCGGCTTACACTGTATTTTTTTTTAACATATCTAAAAATAAAATTGAATCAATCTCAAAAGAATTGACAGAATTATAAAATATTGTTGCTTGTGTTAAAATAAACACCAAACAGTGTATTTAAAAAAAAAAATTGTGAAAAACAATGAAACACTCTAAATGGACAATCATTTCAACAATCCAAGCAAGGAGAGGTAAGTATAGTAGATAAAACTAAAAACTTTGACAAAATTTACATTAAAAAAATCAAGAGATTATAATATTTGATATATCGAAATCATGACGAAGCCCATTTTTTATAATAACTTACTGCTTATCAAACTGCACTGAAGCTTTTGAGTGCATCATGTCTGTAACTTTTCTGTTCATTTTTGTATTGTTAATCTTAATGATAACAGCATCAACCAAAGACTTGTCTCCAATACTGTCAGACTCTTTCATCCGTTTATGATATAAAGCTACTGCAAAACTTTTACTTGGAAAATTCTGCCAGCGAAAATAAAGAAAAATATTATTATTGTAAAATATTATTATTGTAAATATTGCGAATACAACTTAGATATAACTATTAAAATGAAATACAGAATATTGCATAAAATGCACCTACAGAAGTGATGGTTATCAATTCTTCAGAAGAGAGATTTCACATTAAAGGTGCAAAGATCCTTCACAGCACTAACATATCAATAATTCTAAATAATTTCTTTGTGTATGTTTGTGTTATATTTCTCATGTATTTTTCTTATTCTGTTAGAGTGTTATGGTTTATGATTGGTTGCTTGGTCTTGGCTATTGCCAAGTTAAATACAGTTTTGTAGCAGCTAAAAGTTTGACACACATAGCACTTCAAAACTGCTTTCAACTGAAGAAATAAAATGCTTTAAGTGTGAAAAAAAGTTAAATTTTCTTATACATATGTACATGTATACAATATGATGTCTAAATGCTTATGTTTTCAAGGTCTTTAGTTGAAGTTCCAGGATGATTTTCAGCTTTTAAATTCCTATAATCAATTTTGAAACAATGTTGATCTATATGCATATGTGCACTCACTCAGTCACTCAATCATTCATTCTCCAATCTACTAACCAATTCTCTATCTCTCTCATTCATTTACTCACTTAATCAATCACTCACTCACCCATTCATTCTCATACTCACTAACTCATTCTTTTACTGACTCACTAATTTTCTCTGTCACTCACTAATTCCATCCTTCACTCACTTATTCTCCAACTCAGTCACTAATTCTCCAAGACACTATTTTAATCAGTTACAATTATTATTTATTAAATTATTGTACACAAAGTGAAACTAGTTAAAGCTAATATATTACCTACTGCTTTGGTGGCTCAGTTATACAACATCTTCCATGAGAGCAAGAAGTTTTGGGTTCAAAGCCTGTCCAGGACAAACATAGGAATTCAATATTTTAGAAGCTGTTTCCTTACATGACCTCAACATTAAGAGGCCAAAGTATTGACTGGTTTGTGTCAGGATGTGACTGGGGAGCCATATGCTTGTGAAAAATTACTGATGTGATGTGCCACAACATTCAATCAACCAAACTTTTGTTCAGCGTATTCTAAGATATGGTAAAAATACAGTGACCATGAAAGAACCCAAAACCATTCAAATACTAGCAAGATGCTGTAACAACTGAGCCTCCGAGCATTAATTGACATCCACCTACCACACAATAATGTTTAGAACAAGTACCTTAACTGCTGTAAATTTATTGTTCATTATAAAGAGCCCATTATTCATTTTCGCTCCTTTATCAGTTGTTATAAAGTTTAACTTTTTTCCTGAGGTACCATCTATTATTACTATCGAGTATTCCTCAGGCTGGAAACCATGGTAAACTCCAGTTGCTAAGAACAACAATACATTAGTTACAATAACAAGGCTATGATATTTACATCCAATAAATAGTAAGGTCATAAAGATACAAACTGGCACATTACAAATGACCAAGACCTTAAGGAATGGCACTAGATATATACAGATGCTAATGCTCAGTAAATACATGTTTTTGTGAAAGTTTTAAAAACATACATGCTTTATCATTGTTACAACTGTAAACTGGGAAAAATTTTGCATTAAGAGGATTAAATTTTGGCTTGTTCAAGAGAGTACCAGAGATCATGTGACTTGGGAGTTTTCTTGTTCACACATATTTGTTCTTAGATTAATCCTTGGATATTAAAATTGGTAAAAATTACTGATGTAATATTTAGTAACATTACAACAAAGAACATGCATTTTTAAACATTATATGTATAAAAGTATAATATTTTATAAAAATTACCATTTAGTTCTACAAATCTAATCTGTCCATTTGGAGCAAAGTTGATCTCATTTATAAACACAGATATTGATGTGTGTGGCCTTGTTGTTGGTATTTTACTTGATACTGTCTGTGCTGTTTTTGTTGGTTTTATTGTTGTATTTGGTGTTGTATTTGTTTTTAGTTTTGTTGTAGGCTGAGTTGTTGGTTTTAGTGTTGAGGTTGTTGTTGATATTGTTGGTTTTGGTTTAGGCTGATTTGTTGGTGTTGATGTTGATTTTGTTAGTTTCGGTGTAGGCTGAGTTGTTGGTTTTAGTGTTGTAGTTGATGTTGATTTTGTTGGTTTTGGTGTAGGCTGAGTTGTTGGTTTAAGTGTTGTAGTTGATGTTGATTTTGTTGGTTTTGGTGAAGGCTGAGTTGTTGGTTTTAGTGTTGTATTTTGTGTTGTTTTTGTTGTTGGTTTTGGTGTAGGCTTAGTTGTTGGTTTTAGTGTTGTAGTTGGTGTTGTTTTTGTTGGTTTTGTTGTAGGCTTTGTTGTTGGTGTTGATGTTGATTTTGTTGGTTTTGGTGTAGGCTGAGTTGTTGGTTTTAGTGTTGTAGTTGATGTTGATTTTGTTGGTTTTGGTGAAGGCTGAGTTGTTGGTTTTAGTGTTGTATTTTGTGTTGTTTTTGTTGTTTGTTTTGGTGTAGGCTTAGTTGTTGGTTTTAGTGTTGTAGTTGGTGTTGTTTTTGTTGGTTTTGTTGTAGGCTTTGTTGTTGGTGTTGATGTTGATTTTGTTAGTTTCGGTGTAGGCTGAGTTGTTGTTTTTAGTGTTGTAGTTGGTGTTGATTTTGTTGGTTTCTGTGTAGTCTGAGTTGTTGGTTTTAGTGTTGTAGTTGGTGTTGATTTTGTTGGTTTTGGTGAAGTCTGAGTTGTTTGTTTTAGTGTTGTATTTGGTGTTGTATTTGTTGTTGGTTTTGGTGGAGGCTGAGTTGTTGGTTTTAGTGTTGTAGTTGATGTTGATTTTGTTGGTTTTGGTGTAGGCTTAGTTGTTGGTTTTAGTGTTGTAGTTGGTGTTGATTTTGTTGGTTTCTGTGTAGTCTGAGTTGTTGGTTTTAGTGTTGTAGTTGGTGTTGATTTTGTTGGTTTTGTTGTAGGCTGAGTTGTTGGTGTTGATGTTGATTTTGTTAGTTTCGGTGTAGGCTGAGTTGTTGGTTTTAGTGTTGTAGTTGGTGTTGTTTTTGTTGTTGGTTTTGGTTTAGGCTGAGTTGTTGGCTTTGGTGTTGATTTTAGTTTTAGTGTTGTTTTTGTTAGTTTTGTTGTTGTATTTGATGTTGGGTTTCTTGTTGGTGTGTTTGATGTTGTTGTTGTTGTTGATTTTAGTATATGTTGAGTTGTTATCTTTGGTGTAAATAGTGTACTTTTTGTTTGTGTATGGGTTGCTTTTGTTGTGAGTTTTCCAGATGGTTGTGATGAATTTTTACAAATATTAGACATCCCTGGTGTTGGCACACTTTGTGTAAAATTTCCATTGCATCTTGAAATAGTCACACTTCCAGCCTGCCAAATGTAAAACAAATTTGTGTTTTAACGAGTATATTAATGTATGTAAAATCATTAAATTTTTTTATATTACAATTTCTGTGCATCTTATTAAGATGAGATTTATGAATTAAAATATAAACAGAAGCTAAGAAGATTTGATAGTCTGATGAACTCTAGCCAGTAATGAGAATGCTTATTACTGCAAATAAGGCAGACGAAAGTAAGTAAAAAATACTAAGAATTTGCTCCAACCACTTATTTTACACAGGGTTCTTCTGTAATCACATTTTCTAAATTGGAACCTACCAAATTTAATATCAAGTAATAAATAAAAAATAATAAATACCTCTGTTCTTGAACAAAATACAAAAAGCATTGATAAAAATGAAAGATTAATTGTTCTTAAAGTAGAGATAACAACAGCAGAATAACTGATTTACTTTATGTCAGAAAAAGATTGTTACATGCATTTCAATTCTCATATATATATATAATCTTTTTATAAAGAATTTCAAAGAGATGGTCTCAAATGGATGGGGCATTAATTGGGGTGTATTTTTAATGCTTTACCTGTAATTCTTTCAAATTTTTTATGTAATATGAAGAACTTTGATTTAACTTTGACATCAGGTCTGACACATCTCCTTTTGGTTCTGTATTAGATGTATTACACAGTAAAACGTTTTGTAGATGGAAGTCAGTTGGGAGTTTCAGTAAAAAATCTGTTAAATTTCCAGTAACCTAAAAATATTGATAAATCACAACACATCACTTTTTGCAAAACAAAAATAAATAAATAAATAAATAAATAAATAAATAAATAAATAAATAAATAAATAAACAAATAAATAAAAATAAATAAATAGATAAATAAATAAATAATAACTTTAAGTTAGTGAATTTCTTACAGTACTACATGTAAGAATTAAGAAAATAAAGTGCATAAAAAACCAGGGGTTTGAAGAAACTATGTTGTATTTATATACATTAAATATATACATGTACTATATAATGAATGTAAGTTAGATAACTACAGAAGCATGTTGTGTTAGAACCACATATATTCATTTTATCTGTCTATTTTTAAATTTAGTTGTGCTTTTCTGTATTTTTTTGTGTCCTAGTTTGCTCAGATTACACAGCTAAATTAACAGCCAACAACTTTAATTATCTCTTTTTAAAAAGATTTCAAAGCATTAGTGTTTATAGAGAGTTGATAAAGAGAGGTGATCTTAAATTAGAGGTGGTCATCATGTCAGGGTTTACCTTAACTTAATAGGTACATGTATAAACTTTATGTATAAGATACCTGATATATAACAACTGCAGAAACTGCACCACTAAAACTTTGAGAACAGTTTATTTTCATTGTGCTGTGTTTATCTCCCTTGTCACTTAAAAGAAAAAATCCTTCATCATTGCTTACATGGTTCCATAGATCAAACATGTTGTATCTTGTGCCATTCTGCATGAATGTTACAATAATGAAGGAATTTAACAAAATTTTCCTCTTCATTGGGGTGTAGACTTCCACAAAACATCCATCATCTGTTTTTGATATGCTTACTTCGTTGATAACAGGTTTAACTTTAGGACATTCATTCTTCCTGCCTGAATGAAAAAAAAGGACTGTTGAATTCTGATAACCTTAATTTAGCCTTGGGTTTTTTTTTATCATTAATTTTTTTTTTAATTTTATTTATTTATTTTGAATTACTGTTTTGTCCACAAACAGATTTTTTTTCTTATCGTTTCAAATTTTTATGATTTGTTCACATAATTTCACATAAAATCAAAGTCAAATTCACAGCTATCTATCTTCTTGCACACTGTTCACTCATCCCTTACTTGCTCATAAAACCCCTTTTTTCTTTCGGGGCCTCAGATCTGATGGGTCTAAAGTGCGCACTTATGAATCACAGCACCTCTCACCACTTGGGTTGGAATCCCACTCGGGACAGATCCTAATGAGGGAAAGTTGGTCAGTTCCCTTGCCAAAGGTCGGTGGTTTTCTCCGGGCACTCTGGTTTCCTCCACCATCCCAGAACTGACTGCCTTGAATTAAGTGAAAGAATCTTGACTGGGGCATAAAAACACAATTACTCCACTCCTTTTTTCTTTCATCCAAAACACACACCTAACCAAGTACCGGGTAATCAAACATTATGAAAATATATCCATACCAGGTGTCTGCTTGGTTATTGTAAATCCACGAACATCACGTGAGCTGGAACTATAACATTTACTGAAAGAACCATTGCTGTACCACACCTCATCCCTGTCTTTCAAGAGCACAGGTGATTCTTGAGCAAAGTCTTTAAGCTCTGTTTCATATGCTTTAACATTATCTGTTCCATATATAACATAGTCCAGAAGTCCAGTTTTTGTGTAAGTGGAAGAGTTTGTAAAACTTTTATCCAGGTTTTTGTATAAGGCTAATATGGTCATATTTCCTTGCAGAATACTTGTGTTTGTGATTAAATCCACATTTTGGGTGTCTGGACCACCAATCACAAAAGCACCATCAGAATGAGCACTGAAAATATGTTGATATAAATAAGTTCATTGTCTCTAAATAACCAAAATATAGATCCAGGACTATTATTTGGTGCAAATGGTATTTCTTGGTGTCATTAAAACATAATAACTTAAATAAACCTTATAAACTTAAAACTTGAATTCTGTAATTGTATTGTCTTTTTTTTTATTATTTAATGATTTAATGAGGTTATACATCCAAGACAAGAATATTTCACTTATATTGAGATGTCACCAGCTTTAGGTTAAGTGGCAGAAATTTTAACCTTTGCAGTGCATCAAGGGCAATGTGCAGGGAGGGTTCTTTAACATGCCACACCTGCTGTGACACAGGGTATCAGTTTTAAATGTCTCATTTGAAAGACCCTGTGACTTTCATTTCTAAAATCAAAATGCTTTGCAAAAGAACATATTGTCTTATAGGAAAGAGTAACTGAAATTGTTTCTTTAAAAAACTATTTATCTTTTCTTACACTGTATTTAATCTCAGTAAGTTAAACTTCTTACAAATTGTTATATTTCTTTTTGTTGTTTTGGATTAATTGAAAAATTCTGATATACCTAGAGATTCTGATTTTAGGCATGTGTATACCCACCAAAAATTATCATTGCAACTAAAACACCTTTCATTATGTTAATTGTTTTGTGAATAAATAAATAAAAGAAAACATCTAAAATATAGGTACTGTGAAGCAGATTCTAAATATAGTTGTTGAGATCTTTGTAGAAGCTGTTAAATAAACCAAGCTAAAATCTTCATTTGAATTAAGACATTTAAGGCTGATAGAATGGAGACAAAAAATAAATTTATTTATTTGGTCAATAGCTTCAAACTTGACATACTGATTATGAACCATTATGAAACCCAGAATGATAACATACACTTGGTTTGAGGCAGTTAACCACAGAAATGTCATATTTCAAATACTTGTAGCCTTATATATGTAAGCTGGTTGTTCAATGTAATGTTTTTGAACATCACATCAGCAATTTTTCAGCCATTCAGGAAGAAAGCAGGTTTATTAATACAAATGTATCTAAAGATTAATCTTAGAACAAAGTTTGTGAGATGTGCAGGTGTGTTGATCTACCTTATACCATCATGCACAAGGGTGATAATTTTGTTAAGGTGCTAGCTCATCAAGTCAGTATGCCACAGACTGGCATACCACTCTCTCGGACACATTACCCTGGCACTTGGTGAACCAGTCAATAATCTGTCCTCTAATTGCTAAGTACCAGAAATCAGTATCTTAAAATTTATGTATGACCCTGGCTGTCATTCCAGCTCTTGATGCAGACACTCTACCACTGAGCCACTAATATATATATATATATATATATATGAACACTGACCTTTGATTTATAAGATTTATAACTGAGACATCTTTAAGATGTGGTCCTCCATATATTACAATACTGTAGTTTGTTAAAGTCATTTTTCCTCTTCCATACAGTTCAATATAACCTTGAGCTTGGCTTGTTGGGTCAAAAAAAATCTCAGATATCAATAATGATGCTGAAACAAAAGTGAAAAAAAAGTTATAAAAAAAATAAAATATGTTTATCTTTCTGTGATTTTATTTGTAGCCTAAATATAAAGCTTCAGCATAAAGATTTTTTTACCAAAAAGTTGAAATCTTTCTTAATATAGTATTTTTTATTATAAGTAACAATAAAATAGAGTAAACTTTATTAGTCCAGTGAGCTTTAACCAAAAAACTTAAACTGTAAAATCAAAAATTTCTAATATAGTCCTCTGGAAAAGCCATAAACTGTACTATAGGTCATTAAGGATCCTTTGGAACTGCTTACAATAAGCTGATTTTAATAATACATATGGTAGTTACTATACTAAAGCATCAACAGGGGTGAATATATACACACACTATTATAACTTGTTCAAGTAGTTAAATAAATTCTGTTTTCATAAACGCTCTGCCATCAGATCCTAAATGACCTACCTATCCTGTGCATCAGAATAAAATGATGCTAGAAGTATATTATAAACATAATAAACCATTTAATTACCTTCATGTAAGGCAGTGTTGTCACTGTGTTTGTTGTTTTGTCGCTGTGGAGTTGGGGTAGAGTTGCTGCTTTTTAGTGTCGCCCCTTGTGTCTGTAAAAACAATGTGCATTATCTGTTAACTCATTTTAAATATCTTATATACATATTAAATGACAAACAAGAGATTAAAGAAAAAATAATTAGCTTACCTGCATGGCAAGTATATACAAAATAAGACCAAAGACTCCTTTGTACTGAGAAAGGTAACCCAGTGACTATACCCATGTCTACCTATCTTTCCAGCCATCCATCTAGTCAATTTACACTTTTAATTTTCAGTTGATCTAACTTTCTAGCCACTGATCATCAATTTATCAATCATTTAGATCAATAAATCACTCTATCAATCCAAATATGTTCTACCCTATCAATTCATGCATTTACTAATCTACAAACTATCTACCTACCAATTCATCTATCCATCCATTCATTTACCAATCAGTCCATCATCCATCAACCTATTCATCTGTCTATCTGTCCATCCCTATCTATCAACTAATTCATACATCACCCATCCACAAACCTACAAACAGTCTATCCATCAATCTATCCTTCCACTAATCAATCCATCCATTCATTCACCAATCCACCCATCATCCATCAATCAATTTATCCATTTATTAACTATCTATCTACCAATTCATCCATCCATTCATCCATTCACCGATCCATCCATCATCTACTGACCCATTCATCCATGTAAACTAACTGTCATTCAAACTATCTACCCATCCATCCATCCATCCATCCATTCATCTGTCCATCCAACAATTCATCCATCTAACTATATTGCAATTAGTAATTAAGATAATGTAATTAATAGAACTTACCACAGCTATATGTAAACTTAACCATGTAAGTACAAGTACATTTATCTTTTTCTTTACTTTGATTTTCATGTTGACCTCTGACTGAAATTATAAGATATATGATTAAAATAAGAATTACATTTTAACACTTGAAGTGCATGATACTGAATGACTTTGGCTTAAAGGGTACTCTGATTGTTTGAGCTGTCATATTTAAAGGATGACAATTAAAACAAAAAAAAAACAATTAAAAAAAAAAACAAACAAATACCAAGGGACCATATAATGACTGAGATGTCATTGGTATTTGGGAAACTATGTTTAAGCATTTAAATTAAAGCACTATTTTAAATTATGCAGTGGAACTGCTTTACCAAAAATTTTCCACACCAAAGATTTTATAAGTTTTGATTGGTAATCACTTAACACAGTTTGATTGAAAAATTATTATTAATAAATTATTAATCTCCTAATAAACTTATAAAGTTTATGACAGAATTTCATTTTATTTAGATAACATTAAGGCCTACTGTTGCTAATAAGAAAGGTTTTTCACATTTATTTGGTAGCAGAAATCTTTGAAAATGTTGAACTGTATGCACTTAATCAACAAATTATTTTATCAACCAAATAAAAGTATACATAGATATATTAAATGATAATAAAATGAGATATATATATATACATGTATACATACATATATATATATATATATATCTGTGTGCGTGTGTGTGTGTGTGTGTGTGTGTGTGTGTGTGTGTGTGTAAGAAAGGTAGAAAGTTAATATACATTTATAAAATTATAAAATACTTTCTATCAACTTTATTAAAAAGGTTATTTTATTCATGACCATAACCTAGATCTGTAAGTCTAAATACCGGTAATATTAAAACCTCTGACAATCACCTCCGTCTGATTCAGGTATCACAGGTGAAAAAATGTCTTATTCAGATGTTAATTGGCAATAGTCGGTAAACAGATTTAATACGATCATCAAACAAAGTGCTTAGAGATGCTTTTTGGCGATGAAATCACGGTCTTATATATGATACACACCAATGTTATACACCTTAAGCTGAAGACATTACATATCTTGAACAGAATTTCAGACGAGAAGAAGAGAAACTTTGGAATCCACAATGACTGAAGAAAGCGCATTGAAGGTTAATACATGTATTGGTATGTCATTGGTATAAAAACAAACACAAATTTGCATTGAACTGAAAAAAGTCAATGCTAACTGGAATTTCTGTTTCTAAGGGGTAATCGAGCATATGAATTTAACCGAAAAAAATCAGATTAAGGTTCTTCTTCTGATGATGATGATGATGATGATTATTATTGTTATTATTATTATTGTAGAATTCAGTTCTCTCCTTTTTGACAAACTTCGTTTCAGCAAATGCTCATGACAGAAGAACAAGCTATCACAAAAATAAGTCATATGGTTTATTCTTTTATATATTTGACAGATTTTTAAGATATCAACGGATGGATTCAATGACGACATAAAGGTAACTATAAATATAATATATACTATATACGTGTAATATATATATATATATATATATATATATATATATATATATGTGTGTGTGTGTGTGTGTGTGTGTGTGTGTGTGTGTGTGTGAGAGAGAGAGAGAGAGAGAGAGAGAGAGAGAGAGAGAGAGAGAGAGTTTTCTCCGATTTAATGTCAGCATGCAGAAGTAAAATTCAAATTCTTTTTACATCACTGTGAAAAACTATGTAAAATGTGGCGGGTATCATAGCGGTTAACTTGCCAAGTGATGTTTTAATTTACTTTAAGTTATATCATAACATTTAAATACAAATTCAAAAGTAGACAAGCACGTGACAATACTTGTAATGTACTTTGCAATATCAAGAAGCCACAATTTTGAACACTTAAAACATTAAGATTATATGACACCGTCACAAATAGATCACAAATATTTGTTTCGGTTTCCGTGAACTCGAACAAATCTTGACTGACAGTCTTTTATGACAGGCTATTACTAATTAAACTTTTTGACCAAACTGGCATAGAAATCCTGCCTAAAGCTCGACGTATTTCTTTAAAAAATAAATTGGTCTTCAATGTGACACTTTGAATGAATGTCAGTTTATTTTGTTGAATACTTTCCGCTTTTGAGTTATGCGTATCGTGTATTTTCTTGATTGTGATTTGAACATAGATTGGCATGTTTGTTTTTGATTAAGATCTATGACGCATCATATTAAAACAAATTTAAAATGTCATCTCTTCCAAATTTTCCTTTGACCGAAACAGTTGGCAGGGAATATAGTCATTGTTGTGGAATTGTTACACCGCATATGAGACTCGAGTTTAGTAATGGTGTTTTACGACCCATTAAGATTCTTTCACTTATATCGAGGACGTCAGTTCTGAGACTGTAAAGGAAACCGGGGTACCCAAAGTAAACCACCGACTTTCGGCAAGCAAACGGACAACGTATCACACAATGATCTACCTAAGCGGGGCTAAAACCTAGGCGGTAAGAGGCAATATGATCCCTAAGCGCGCTTTATACCACTGGGCCACCGATGCCATGCATTACAAATGAAGTAACGCTACAAAGAATCTTACATAACTTATTTATCGCCACTGAACACAAAAGCATTTAAAACAATGACCCAATTTTTAATAACGACGGAAACCCTGCAATGACATTTTATATTTTTTGAATCTATGTTTTTATGTTATTCTTCTTTTATAGGTTGATAAGATGGCAGAAGATCAGTTAGCAGGTATACGTATACATGTAATTTTGTTGTTGCTATTGTTTTTGTTACCATCTAGATAACAATACTGAAATAGCCATAAAAAGTTTAAAAAATGTTAGGCTGACAAAAATTTTGTCAAAGAGAATAAGATGATAAAGTTTATAATCAATTGGACAAACTCTGTGTCTTTTAATGCATGGAAACTAAATTTTTATTGATAGCAAGTGTGACCTTCACCTTTGATCTGATGACCTGTTTGCAATCCCATGCAATGTCACAGAGAACATGCAATGTCACAGAGAAAAAGTTTACCATGTTTGATATTAATCGGACCAACCGTGTGTCTTTAAAGCTGCATTAAGTTTTCCAAAGAAAAAATTAAAACGGTGCTAATCTAATTAATGATGTTCCTAATGAACAATGTTACATTTGGTTAAACGATAAAAGCTCGAATAAATACAGAAATTACAGTATTTACCCAGCGAGATGCAGCATTTGGGATCTAATATTAGAACATGGTTACGCCATCAAAACCCGTGTCATTTAAACACAACTTTCAAAATGTTGAAATACGATAAATTAAACACAGAACCTCGTTGAATTTGTCATTTGTGACTTAGTAAGGGATAAATAACACCATTTCAAATACATCTGGATATTAATGAAGGACAATTCATGCAATCTGTCATGTTTCACTTTCGATTATAGGCTTTTCCCTACATCCTTGCGCATGCTCCAAGCTCATAATTATCTTCGTAGAACACTGACCAACCGGTCAGAGGATTCCGTTTATTTACAGCTAAAAGAAATGAAATTTTAGAAAATGAATGTCACGGATCGTGGTTAGAAGATATCTACTTTTAAAAAAATATATTTTTAGAAAATCAAAAAAAATTAAGAAATTTGGTTAACTTAATGCAGCTTTAAATGCACGAAATTAAATTATCAACAAACAGTCACCGGCCGCCCACCCACCCGGACAACGTCATAACATAATACCCTTCAATATTGACGGGCGTACTACAATCCATTGAGATACCCTAAAACAATCAAGTGCTTTATCGCTATAATGGTGATACAGATGTTGCCATAAGTAAAGGTAAAGCAAGGTGCAAAAGTGTAATTTGCTTTAGTCTCCTTTTTTAACTTAATTATTTAATTACGCTACCGAGCCGACTGCATTGGACAAGGAGGAGGGGAGTGGAGTAATGGTGTTTTACGCCCCAGTTAAGATTCTTTCACTTATTTCGAGGCGGTCAGTTCTGGGATGGTGGAGGAAATCGGATTGCCCGGAGAAAACCACCGACCTTCGGCAAGCGAACTGACAAACTTTCTCACACTGGGATCTGTCCCGAGTGGGATTTGAACCCAGGCGGTGAGAGGCGCTGTGATCCGTAAGCGCACGCTTTAGACCACTCGGCCACCGACAAGAATGCATTGGACAAAAATAGCTCGCTATTTGTTTACTCTTCTTTTAAAGAACATGATTTTGCAACGCTTTATGATATCTGTGCATGTTTGCTATGTTAAAATGTCATACGTTTTCTTTCAATGTTTAGATCTACAGGATGTTGATTATTTTTCATATTACTTCTAGAATTCCGTGTTGCTTTCGATTTATTTGACAAAGATGGCGACGGGTTTATTACCACGACTGAAATAGCATCTGTCATGTCATCTCTTGGACAAAACCCAACTGAAGCTGAACTGGACGAAATGATATCCAGTGTGGATGCTGACGGTAAGTAAACATACCGTGAATGAGATTGATCTTGACCGTGCTATTCTAGGACCCAACTCAGACAGGATGTAGCTTTATTTCATATCAACAGACTGACGGTTTTCTGTGTTACATAACAGTATTATGTATAATGTCATGTACATGCACACTATATTGAAATTTAACACTTGAGTTTATTGGTTTGTTCAATGCTTCAATATTTCTGATCAAAATCAAAGTAATACAACCAAATAGTTTATAATTAATTGATTTGAGGAAAATCAACACTATACATAATTATACACAAATTGACTTGTTTTATTTCGCTTCTAGATAGTGGAACGATAGACTTTCCAGAGTTCTGTCTTATGATGGTCAAGCGCATGAAGGTACACGGTACAGAAATTGAGATTAAAGATGCCTTTAGGGTATTCGATCGAGACGGAAATGGGTATATTACAGCTGATGAATTACGTCAAGTCATGACAAATTTGGGAGAAAAAATGTCGAACGAGGAAGCGGAAGAGATGATAGCTGAAGCAGACGTCGATAAAGATGGACAAATAAATTACGAAGGTTCTACATAGTATACTTATAATTTTACTAATTTCTGTATAAAATGCAATAATTGCATTAATTCTCCGACAATCTGGTAATTACAATCTGTCGCTGGGTGCCTTAACAAAGAGCAATTTTTGACTTAATACTTATCTCACTTCTTTGCAAGATGGTCATGTAATCTTACACACCCATTAAACATTTTTCAAAGTATCAACTCATTTCATCTATTATTATTATTATTATTATTATTATTATTATTATTATTATTATTATTATTCGACGAAAAATTAGCTTCTTATTGCATTTATTTAGCAGGAGACTGGTTAATGTAAGATAAACTTTTCAACGGTTCCAGAATCCTAAGTTTTGTATACATTGGAATTTATTATATATTATTGTTGATGAATGAAAATAACACACCACTGGTTATAAAACTTAACTTTGATGGGCATTTATCAAAGTAAAGATACTGTGATATGGTTCAAATACTACACATTTTCTCTCTTGTTACAATCAACGATCTCCAGTTTGATCCATTTAAACTTTATTTTACGAAAAAGTATTGAACAAAACAATTCGTTTTAAGAAACATTTCAGCACCTATAATAGATGTTGTAGGTGGATGAACGTTTGATAAAAGCCAAATTAGTACACCAAACCATGATTATAGGTAGAATTTTTCGATTATATGTACCAAAGGTGGAATTTCCAGAACATGGTCACAAAACCGTGATTATAAGAACCATCGGGATTGACCTAATCTATACTAACGGGTGGATTCGGCATCTCGATACATTTGATCTAAATGAAAGCTTAAAAATTGTATTTGACTGCAATGTTTGCGAAAAATAGGTATGGCATAAGTTGTTTCTTCTTTTTTAAATTGTCAGAACTTTTTTTAATTTCAGAATTTGCCAAAATGCTGGGAGCTGGTTTTTGTGGCTGACATGTTGAATATTAAAATATTCCACAAATTCTTATGACGATGATAAGTTGTGCCAATATTCAATACATTAGAACAGATGGAACAATGTGAAATGCGAAGTACATACAGATATATCACATTAAAAATGCTTCAGTAATTGAAAACGGGTTTTTTAAAATGCTTTTAACAGTGGATGTAACGTTGACAAACCGCCAAAATAAACGATACATAAGTATCACTTTTTATGATAGATATAATAATACTGCTTTAAGTATTTTAAGTTGGATATTGTTTTAAAGATTGCCAAATTCATTTCAAATTATTAGTTTCAACTTTAACGATGTTAATGACCCAGATGTTAACCAAGAAACGTAACTATGTACGTACCTGTATACCACACTGCTTCGATTTCGAGAGATTGATAATATACATGGACATTAAAATATAGTGAACGTATTATCGTGAAGTGTTTTTGGTAGTTTTGGCAACTGCCACGTAGATGTTATTCAATTTCAACTTTTCTTTATTAGTAATTGCGGTAAAATGCGCTCTACACGATGAACCAGAATTGAAATTCTATTGTTTTTTAAATGTTTATTCTAGTTTTATAGACTAGACGAACGCCTCCAATCAAACTGGAGTTAATGAGCTAGTTTGGTTTATTACATAATCCTCTGTTCTGGTTTATCCAACATTGTTCAAAACCATCTTTCTAACTTTTCTAACTTATAGTTGTTTCAATAGGTAAACACAAAGTTGCAGCTTAACAAAAATTTTATATGCAAGACGGACAACGTAAAGCAGGTTTTAGTTCAAAGAACGCGGTTAATAAAATGTACATTATTATACCCTTACTACGGACAGACACCTGTCAATATGAATATTTACATTTAAGTACTAATTTTTATTGTATTTTGTGTATGTTTACTTTTAATTAAAATATATACAATTTAAATGTAATTACTAGTTTTAATTTTTTTTCAAAATTCAAAAACAAGTCATCGATTGATAACAAGCAATTAAAAAGAAATCAATGTAGAATTCTCCCTGTCTCTTTATTACTTCCCCATTACTCGCCATCTATTTGTTTGTTGGCGTCTATCTATGATGAATTAGAGATAAGTACTTAAGATAAGTGTTAGTTTGTCAAATAATCCATGGGAAACTGACAACTGTACATGTGATGTTATCCTATAAAATATTTGATCAAAACAAAATGAATGTATCAAATTGTATACCTAGGCACAAAACAACACCATGACAATATTCGTACTGCTGAGTTTTATTCAAACACAAATAATGTTGCTAAGCAAAACTGTTTTTGTGACAACGACAAAGCGATTTAAGATATTTTACGAAAAGACTAGAAAGAATTCGCGAAAATACAAATACAAATCGGCCACAACATTTCCTTGCAAAGCTAGTTGTATTGGCAATATTAAAAACACATGCGTGGTATGCGCTATTCGGATTTGATAATAAAAAATTCAATAAAATCTTAATCGGAGTAGTCTTAAAGAACGCGTTTCAGTGGAAACCACCTTGCACTATTTGCTTAAGGATTCCCGCTTAGTCGGGTTTTACGGTTGATAACGAAATGTCACTTGTGTATACACTCGCTTTGATAGTACTGCGTGAAGACCGATTATTCTTTTTCTTGCCGAATAGAATTGACTTGTAGAGATCAAAAACTCTTTTGTTACAAACGAACGAAAACATGATAAACACTCCTTGTAATGGCGTTAGGATTACAAATGTATAGAGAAGAACTTTATTGTTAGTCCACGCATACATGAACCCTAGGATCCAGGTTACACCTGTCAGTGTCGACAGTTTTACAAAAATCATAAGGTTGTTCCTTTCATTTTTGACATTTTTCTGTAGATCCGGCATACGACAGAATCTAATTGAGACGATCACTATCAGGATAATGTTTGTTACAACCGATAAACCAAGAGGTAAAGCAAACGTCAAAGCCAACATCAACGCGTCATTTATGTAACAAACTTTCCCGCCATATCCAATGTTTGTTTGGTCGCTTGAAACCATTTTCACTACTATGTTTGAGGAAACTACAGCAGACGAAAATAGAAAGCTTAAGATTGTGTAAAATGAAAATAATTTGAATCTGCTGTTTATGGAAGTTGTCCTGTCTGTCTGGGTGACAAACACTCTAAACACGTGCATACAACATATTGTCTGCCAGACAATGGTAAGGACCCAAGTGAAGTGTGTCAATATACCGAGCGCGATGCAACCCTTACCAAGCTGTGTTTGCTTCATGCCGAATTGGTATAATAAATGTGCCAAGATCATGGATGCACATAAAGCCATGTTGTTCAAACCCGGCAATGTTCGCAAATTAGGAAAAATAAAATACGTAAATAGTACAACGAGCAAGCTAATAACAGATAAAATGGTACAGGTTAGGCTCAAAATGCCCTCAACTTCATCCGTCACGACATCCGTCTGATTGTGTGTAAGAACGTCATGCAAACCATAAAATTCCATGTAGTCTTTAAAACATATCTTTATAGAGTTCCCATTATCAACGTAACGATCTCTGCTGATGCAAAGAATGACATCACTGAAGCACAAGTAATGATCTAGATGATAAATTTTGAATAATCGTTTGTCGATAATGACATGAGGACATATTTTGAATTCATGAATATGGTTCCAGTGAGAAACTCCGAGACATCGTCTATCGTTGGTAATATAACTTACTGGAACGTTTATAAGTATGTGACCATCATCTGGGTCAGAAAGATATTTAAAACCCAGGATACTCACTTCTTGAAATTGCCTGTTTTCAAGAATAAAATTTAGAGTGACAGTTTTTTCGAGAATAGTTATGTTGACTTCACCGGAAATGGATGATATCACAGCTGACACAAAGTCAGTATAATCGTGTTTATCTAAAATTAAAAATCTTTCACGGATGAGCACAAAAGAAACACTTCCGTTTTCTACGGGAATGTTTTCTGATTCTGATTTAGAGACCTTCAGAAAGAAATTTCTTCTGCATGTTACAGTTTCCAATCCCATGCTGAAACCGATTGAAGAATGAATTTTAGATATGTTTGATATCAGTTCTACCACACAAGTTGAACACTTAATTGGAACATTTTCTGGATTCTGAACAAGAACCTTGATCAATAACTCATACTGCATTTTATTGATAGTCTTGTACATACTTATGCAACTGAAATTTGACAAAATGGCAGGTGAAGTACATTTGACCTCCAAACAGGTGTCCTGAAACAGAAATATAATACTAGATTAACTTTTAAAAACTTCTGTTGTTTTTATACTTTCGCGGCGGCCATATTCGTCATTTTTTGGAATTGTGATTTGGACAAGGACTGGTATGTTTGTGTTCTATTATTACATTAAAAATAAGTCGGGCGGTCACTTCAGTGACGCACATTAAAAATAAATGGAAACTCTGCGCCTTTTATGTTTTTCAAAGTTATTTTATGTAAAGAAAAAAACCAGGTATTATTCGAAAACTCTTTTCTAATTTCTCTTTCTCATACATCTAGTAAATGGGTACACATGTATATCCGAGATTTAGATCAATCGGAATGTCGGGCGTCTTTGTATAAACCTTAACTAGTTAATCTTTAAGAAGGAAGGTTGTAATATTTACTTGACAATATCGAAAGAAGCCACGGAACTACACCTACACAACACCACCACTACAGGAGATAACTCGGTCACTAGACATAATTGAAATGACATTAATTAGTGCAGTTTAAGTATATTTACGATACGATCTTTTATATTGTTTAACATCTAGAAATAGTTATATATGCATTTTGAAAAATTTAAAAAAGTTATCAAACAGTTGGACAACTTTACAATCTGATGTGACATTGTACAAAAATTAAATATTTTGTGTATATTGAACAATGTTTGACACTGAAGCAGTATTTGGCATAATCTGGTATGTAAAACGCTGAATGCATTTTTTCAATTGGTTCCATGTTAGGTAAATTTACTTGAAGAGGAACACTTAAATGTTATGTTAAGATCTGTTTTAGGTACCATTTTCCAACATTTTAAAAATAATATTTATATTGTTGTGAAAGATTTAATTTTCACCAAACGACATCCATATTCACCATTATGTGTCATAGGTCAATACACACCATTCTGTTGTTATATATTGCATTTTCACCATACAACCAATCAATGTTAATCATCATGTTGTCATGGATGTTGACATATGTCACAACCAATCAACTCCTACGCCATTCTGTTGTTATAAAATGCATTTTCACCATACAACCAATCAATGTTAATCATCATGTTGTCATAGATGTTGACATATGTCACAACCAATCAACTCCTACGCAATTTTGTTGTTATATATTGCATTTTCATCATACAACCAATCAATGTTAATCATCATGTTGTCATTGATGTTGACATAAGTCACAACCAATCAACTCCTACGCCATTCTGTTGTTATATATTGCATTTTCACCATACAACCAATCAATGTAAATCATCATGTTGTCATGGATGTTGACATATGTCACAACCAATCAAAACAAACCATTCTGTTGTTATATATTGCATTTTCACCATACAACCAATCAATTTTAACATCATGTTGTCATAGATTTTGACAAAGGTCACAACCAATCAAAACAAACCATTCTGTTGTTATGTTTTACAAATTCACCATACAACCAATCAATGTTAACCATTATGTTGTCATAAATGTTATGGTCACCGCACAGCCAATAAAAACGTTATAATGTTGACATAGGTAACAGCCAACCAATACTTACCACTATGTTTTCATAGATATTATTTCAATCTCACAACAAATAAATACTCACCATTATGTTATCATAAATTTCATTTTTGCCACACGAATCTTGATAAACCCTTTGTATTTTGGTTTTTCTGCTCTCGTCCCTTGAATTAAAATCTAAAAGAACTGAAAACCCAGTCGTTTCAAATTTGTTTTCATTACAGACGGGAACATTTTCAGAGCATGTAAAACATTGTTTGTTCCCAAAGCCGTCATCAGTGAATGAATAAATTGACATTATAGGATCACATGATACGGGAGACATGTACTTGGTCTTATAACATGATTGTACAAATCCACATGTAGGAACATTTATATCAGGTCGAGGGTTATAAAACAAAATATTACACTTCTGGTCTGAATGCCGAACTTGCTCTGATATCTCCATAGTTGTTTGACCGTCTATTTGTCTATTCTTGCATTTAACTTCAGCATCCCAGTAGGTGAACTCTGTCTCACCATTACAAAGAGCACAATAGTTGTTCCTGAATGATACACCCGATTTCGATGTTACTGGTAATGTTTCGAAAAAGTCTTCGGAATTGTCCATTGGCGACGTGGCAACACACAGGTCAATAAGAGTATGGTTTGTTTCTGAAGGTTTACACGCAGAAATTAGCATATAGTTTTCACCTGTTAATTCTGCATCATCAACAGTCAAAAATTCAGCACTGTGGCAGTAATTAATTGAGATTGTATCATTTTTAAACGTGGTGCTATCCGATCCATCGCAACAAAGTTCTTCAGTAATATTACACACAAAATTGCAAGTGCAGTGTTCACAGCAAATTATTTTTAGTTTTGGTTCACAAACACTGTTAGGGTATTCACAAATCCAGCTTTCTTCCATTTCTGGTAAAAAATCATCGGGCATTGCTTTAAACTTTGGCGTTGGCGTTGTTTCACACATGACAGTTGTCAAAAAGCATAACAGTAATAAAACTGGTGTAAATGTTATTCTTCGACTTGGATACATATTGTATACCTAAAACAAATAAGGAATTACCTATGTTTTACATGACAATAGATAGAGCCATCGGAAAGAACTGAAGCAAAGATTAAAAATTATGAGTCCTTATCATTGATGACACAATAGGCAGGATAAGGAATAACATAACATAACATAACATTACATAACAACATAACATAACATTACATAACATAACATAAAAGGCGTTTCTCAGATTTGCATCCATCATATAAAAACGATAATTCTAAAATATATAATGGTATTACCAAAACATTTGACGATGAAAGCAAATAATATCATGATAAAATTATTCATATACCATTTTTGTACCATATAAGACACCCATGGTGTTCCATAGTTTTTTTGTCAGTTACTACGAATTGTTCGCCGATCATCAAAGTTCCTTTCAATGTAACAATGCCAAAAAATACACTCGAATTTTCTTGAATTCATAGTTTGATTATGCGATGAAAACTTTTACTTTATGCAAATAACTGGCGGGTATGTGACTTTTAATAAGGTAATGGTGGGAACCGAATCAATTACCTTTATAATCACACAATGATGTTTCTTTACCTAAAAACTATATACTGGGTCAAGTTATTCAAAGTTCCGTCAGCTTACCATCTCCCGACCAATTAAAAGTGTTCATATATACGGTCACTGAAAATCTTCCACGTACACTAGTCCGTTTCAAAGTTAGCAACCAGACGCACCTAGTCCTAATAGTTGAGCACTATTATATGCAAACTCTTTCTAGACATTTTAATATGGACGACAAAAAACAAGTACGCTATCACTGTATAAGACCAAGTGTATTGTGTAACCTTTTTGTTTATATTTATTGCGTTTTCTTCATTAATAAGATATAGGTAAAGTCACACACAAGAGCATATAACCTATTGGGACTGAATATAAAATCTGAGATCCTTGATAGACCCTAGATCAATAGTAATGATTTTAAAAGAATTGTCAATAATAAAGAGTTTCTACGCATATTCGGATTTTACATCTCCTCATCCCTATAATAATAATAATAATAATAATAATAATAATAATAATAATAATAATAATAATAATAATAATAATAATAATAATAATAATAATAATACAACAACAACAATAATAATAATAATAATAATAATAATAATAATAATAATAATAATTCAAACTTAAGTGAAATCTTAACCGAATTTTAACAGAATTTTATACACGTATTTCATTTTTAGCTAAATACTGTAAATGTTATAAAATCTATAATAAAGTACCTAAAACATAATGGTTAGTAACACACAAGTTCAACGAATCGACTATTAGACTTGCCATAAATTGAATAGTTCTTTTAGATGTGAATTGCTGCAGTACACATCAATTATTGAATGGATTATTATTTATACTGACATGGTTGATTCATTAGAATTATTCGGATTTTTTCCAGACATTGAGCAAATAGTGTCATCTATGACAATACATCAGGTTTCATTTTGTTAGCAAACAATGATTCCTTATCTATATTTGAAATAGTTATAGTTGATATCTACTACAAGTATTCTCTAAGTGTTATACCATGTTGGCTAATTTATTGATCAACTTTTAAATCTCTAAACTTAAGCATAAATATTACTTTTTTACGATTTTTAGACACTATATAATTTTAGTTTGATTTAATTTTTGGTACTTACTATTGATCTATATAGTTTTTTCTTATTATGATGCACTCTAAATTGTTTTATAAATGTGTCAGTTTTGAATTGTTTGATAAAATAAAAGTTATCAAAATAATTTATTCTGAAAATATCAATTTAAACATTAAAGTGGAGAGAAATAGTTTCTATTGATGCGGTCATTTTGTTCATTTGTGAAAAATGATATAATATTTGTTTTGGATACAGTGAATTTGCAGGTATAACGCTATGTATTTTCTCATATAAAATATTATAATTCAATCTGATAAACGAAATCTATTGAAAGCCTTACAACAAAATAAAATAAGAAACAAGACACAAGGTAATAGATACTGAGACAGAGATTATCAAAGTCACACATTTTAAAGGCAAAGAAAATGAAAAATGGTTGACTACAACTAGTCGGCTACATTATTTGCATACGACGTAAACGACATGTCTAATTGAACCAAGTGTCGTATTTTCTTATTGTAAGTTAATAAATAACCAAAAAATATTTCCTTTTTTTTCAGTGGCTCCGTTGGGCATGTTCTCAATATTTTATGACTTACGGATAACAACGTCAGTCCCTGTCTTTGTTTAAAGACAGATCAGGGTGAAAAACGTTTGCCGAAGGTCGTTAAGGTTTTTCGGGCACTCCTGTTTCGAAAAAAACGCCTATAAATGTGTAGATGAATCTTGACTCAAAAGTAAAACACCTTTTCTCCACCGTCTTTAATTGTTCTTTGCGCTTTCTATCATAAAATCTAAATGCGCATATCAGAACACGTTTCACTAAATGTTGCTAACCAATATTCTATTACATTTAAAGAAAGTAATTCAAATGAAAGCAGCTGGTTAATAAAACTATCAAAGAATTAGTTTTATTCAATATGCTTTGTTGTAACTGTGCATGATAGTTTTGGATACAAAAAAGTGTTTTTAACATGTATTTTTAGATCAAAATATTCCTAATAGACAGTCAGGTTCCGAAGAGATTCTTCGAACAAATCCGAGCCACATCTGCGTTTTTGTTTGCTTAAAAGAAGAGGAGCTTAAAGCTTCATTATGGCAATTTTCTGTATGTTTCTTACCAATTAATAAATGTCAACTACTTCCATCATTGGAAGTTTATCAAACAAAAGAGCCGGCATGACCTCATTTTTCAATGCCAATTGTGTAAATCCTAACTATTACCTATAATGATACTGGTGATAAAATTTGATATAAAAGTTAATTTAGAAATGTCATGATTGTGATGTTATATAGAATTACCAAAATAAATTTTTCTGAATTCGGATTTTTAGAGGAGAATACGAAAACAGACTAAAAGAACAAAATATTTCCACATTTCTAACAATTTTTTGATTTTTGTTGGGAAAAAATATAAAATAAGAAAAAATAAGTAAAGAAATAAGATAATATAAAACAATTATCATATAATTAAACATTGACTTCAAAAGAACGCCTTTCTTACTAAAAAGAAATAAAATTAAGACTTATGTTGAAGATTTATTTCCAAAATCGCTGAAGAACAGCTAATTACTTGATTTTAAAATGAACAATTTGAATGTTGAAAATTACAACTTTATTTTTCAAATAAAAATGTATAACATCTCAAAACAAAAACTCCACATTCCTTCATAATTATAAAATTTTAGGTTTAAATTTGTTCTTAACTTGAATTAGAATTATCCTAATTAAGAAGAGAGATTTCAATGTTTAAAAGAGAAAAATTTACAATTAATAAAATGATACCTGTGTAGCCAGCTCCGATAGATGATTCTAAAGTATTTGTCAGTTAACCTGGTGTTTTATCTTTATAATTATTCAGACATTTTACAAACTTCAAATAAAAAAGTGAATACAAACATTTTTTTAATAAAAATACTAAAATCAATCGTATGCTGATGGTTTTGTTCAATTTGATTGATGGGTGGTACATTTTTGTTCAAAGTAAATAAAATATTTCAGTGCTTTCGTTAATTGGATACAGATCAACAAAGCACTTCAAATTAAGATAAGATGGTGTTTAAACAAAATAAAGATTTCTATTGTCCTTTTCTAGTTACAAATTGGCGGAAAAAACGAAACGAAACAATTGAAACAATTAATAGTCAAAAATCTTATTTATTTTTCTGTATCACACACACACACACACACACACACACATATACATATATATACTTTGCATGCATAGTGATCAATATTGTAATGTCTGTCATCTTTCGTTGAACAGCGAAACAACGGAAATGCAAAGCTAAGCCACTCTTTTTACCTTCTAATGGTAAAGCAATGCAATTATGATCTCAATGTATTGCTTAGAATTGGTCAATTCATTAATGTAACAAAACTCAAAATGTTAAAATTATTAATGTTTTTTTTTAAAATATTATGAAAATAAAGAAATGTGGTATGAACATTAAAAAATGTCATTCTGAAACTATGACTACAACATTAGAAATTTTACGTGTTATCATAGTTACATCATTAGAATTTATATCATTAATTAGCGATCAATATTTACAAGTTGTTTATTATTGAGCCTATTTAACAGCCTTGATGGAAGTTCACGTGTATAACATATTTTGCCAGTTTGCAAAGTTCTTACTTTGTTTTTGGGATTGTGATATGGACAAGGACTGGCATGTTTGTTTTATATTACAACCACTGGCCAAACTTGCAGAAACTTTACCATATATTGGATGCGGATTCATAAACTTTGAAAATAATTAACATGCTCATTTATATATATATATATATATATTGTAATATCAGTTAAAGTTGTATTTACATTGTAATGTTAATACCTGTTTGTACCTTGATACATTTTATTCAAATCTGTTGCTACCTTACTTGTATTTTTGCTCCCCAAAAAGCATCAAGTAGCCGCTTTGTCCAGAGCTTAAATCAAAACCTAATAGAGGTATCATAATGAATCTTAGTGGATTTATAGATCTTGATGAGAAGAACTACAGGCACAATTACGTTCCTTTGCATATTGTTAAAACTAAAAAAAAAAAAAAAAAAAAAAAAAAAAAAAAAAAAAAACACTTTCAGACTTTCAGGACTAACCTTTATTTGGGGATTATTTATCGTCTATCCTAATTATCTTGTTTTATTTTTGTGCTATAAATTGTATGTACATGTAGCTGGTGAAATAAATGAAATGCTGATGATGATTCTCGTTTTATTTAAAAAAGAATAAATTTATTTTTAAGACATTTGTTCTGAGATAATCTGCAAAACTAATTTCATACTGACTGCCACACAAGGTTCCTACTATTCTGCAGTATCATACCCAAGTTTTGCTTGTTATTACTATGCCACAAAATATTGGTATAAAAAACGAAAACTGACTATAGACATTACATATATAAGACAAGGTAATTTATTTCTCGGATTTTTATTTTTTTCCAATTACAAGCGTTGATGGAAATTTTAGCTAGTTTCTTATTCAAGATGGTGATATTATTTATATAATATATGAATTTCCGAAATGTGCACATCTGGCATATCAAAATTTAACTGGTATTTGTATTATATATTTACTACCCCTGAGCGGGTACCGCTGCTGGTGGAGTAAAACTTTCCAAGGGTATCCATAACTCAGTAGGCAGTACTTTGTGCTGTCAGAAAATGTACCATTTAGCAAAATTTTCAGTCGTTTAAAATTTGAAATTAATTTAAAACTAAGGTTTGTTCCCTCATGCACAGCATTCTTTAGCTGGATTTGGATTTATATTATTTTGAAACTTTAGATTCATTATTTTCAACTGTTTGGCTTTTTTTATGTATCAAACTTTTCGGTTTTAGTGTCACTGATGAGGAATGAATTTCCGAAATGTGCACATCTGGCACATCAAAATTTAACTGGTATTTGTATTATATATTATTATATGCAATGAAGCTTTCATGATAAATGGCAGGTAAGTTTCTTCGATTTAAACGAAATCTAAGGATTTTAAAATTTTTTGTTATTACATATCCATTTGTATAGTTCTGGTTAAACAGAAATTTTTGTTTCAATATTTGAAAAAATACTGACTTGTTGCTGTTGAGTTTTACTTTATTAATCTTATTTATCTTATTTCATGGTTTGCCAAAATGTGATATTTAGTGGTTTTGATAGACCGTGATTATTAAAGACATAATTAATAACCTTTTTCAATCAACACAAACAGATCATTAAAACATTCTTATCATCAATGCCTCTTATAAAGAAACTAAATGAAACTTCCTACCTAGAGTTTAAACTTATTAGTACTTTTTTTAATCAACAAAAACATGTTCATTTAAACATTCTTTATTAACAAAAATTTCCAACAAAAAAATAACAGACATAAAAAATATAATAATGTGTAAAATTAATATAAAAATTACCATATATTGATTAAAAACTTCTTAAATAACCTTTAATTGAAGTTGACTTACCTGATTGTATGGTAAGTTTAGTTTCCTACTGATAACAAACTACCATTGTCAGAAATCAGTAATCATCATTAAAAACATAGGATATATTATCTGGCAATTACAATACTGAATTGCAATATTGTGGCGATTTTTTCTCTCAAGTTTTGAAATGGAGTGGATTTTTGGTACAATAAATGTATTTATTTTATTTTTTATTGATTGTTTATCAAATGAAAGCAACTTGTGCATAACTGTAACAGATTACAGGGTTTGATAACAAAATAATATTACAACATTTCAATTCTCATAAAATAACAGTATAAATTATACTGTAAATGTAAGTGTCACACAGAATCCGTTACAAATTTATTGTTTTTATAAAAAGTGACACATCATTTATACACCCATATCGCAAACACACTCATCTCATAATACACAATTTGGCTCTACAAAGACAAAACAACAAAGGAACAGCAATGGCTAATTTACAATGTACAATTTATAACTAAACAATGATTTTTCGATTGTCAATTTTTCTATAAGAACAATAAATTATTTGGTTAACCTTCAAAACAATACCTTACTGCAAGTTAAGGTTGATCAATCACCTGTTAATAAAATATGAATATGAATATGAATATGAATTCCTAAGAGTCCTGAATGGACTTGGGATGGATTGTGTGTGTTTTTTTTGTGGATTTTATTTTTATTTATTTATTTTTTTGGGGGGGGTGGGGTGGGGGGGGTGGGGTTTGATTATATATCAAAATGCTGATGTTTACAACAGAAGTGATGTTTTGGTAATGATTTAGGTTTTTCAACATGTAAAATCCCCTTAGCAGCAAACGTTTCTTTTTTACAGAAATATATATTTATTTATATTCCTAAAATATATTATAGTATTATATTAATACAACATTTTCAATTAATTTCGTAATAAAATTTCATAATATTAACCAGGTTAAAAAAATTATTTATTTAAAACACAAATGTCAATCATAATTAACTTATCACAACATTTCAAGAAAACAAAATGTCAGAAAATGATATAAAGTTATATATTGTATGTATATTTTATTTAAGTTTCACACATAAAAGTACATTTAAAATAATACATTAATCCATAAATACAATAAAAACAAAATTAATTTTCATGCCCAGTCTAAAAGACTTATGAGACACATAAAACATATAAAAACAGTTTATAAAACACTTCTTCTGTAAAACATTTTGTTAATTACACTTGCTGAAATAGGCTGAATATCTGTACTTTTCATTAAAAACACAAATTTTTCATTATCGTCTAAAAATTCAAAATCTGGATAAAATTGAGAAACTCTGCTATAAAAACAATATCTTATGTCAGAGTAAAAATCGTATTCAGTTAAAAAATGTTTTTCATCCTCAATCTTGCCAGACTCACAATATTTGCATTTCCTTTCATGTAATGGTGTAACCGGCTTGGAAAAATGACCTGTTTCAACAGCTAATTTTAAACAACCACATCTAAAATTTGCTTAAATCCTACGGTGGTTCCTATTCTTAACATTTGTAACATAATGACTTGCTTTAAGAGAGTCTTTGTATGTTCTATAAGTTCTTAATTTATTGCCATTAAGCTTATTAACATCATTCCATACATCTGTGTACCATTGCAATGAGTCACTCTTAATCAACTTATCTTTTATATAAAAAAACTTTTCTTTTGATTGAACAATTTAAATCAAATACATTATTTATATCATATTCTTGTATTAACCTTTTAACATGACTTTCCCAGCTGCGATTTACATTGCATGAAAAAGAATGAATTTTATACAGTAACCTGTTTTCATCAGTTAGATTCAATTTTCAAAAATACCTATAAATAACAAAATTATCTTGACCATTTTTATCTATAAATAATATAAAATGATCTCACAACAACAAAATATATTGCAACACAATTTTACACATATCTCACCACACAGGTATTTATATTAGCGTGTATTATATTTGGTGCTCCCGAGGGTCTTAAACATTTAGCATGTATTAATATTGGCGCTGTCATTGTTTCCACTTAGACAGGTGAGCTAAAATTAATGTTGAAGTGTATTAATATTGGCGGCAATTATTTAATGCGAAAAGCGCCAATATTAATACACATTCAAAAATAAATACTTATACAGTATGTACATGTACACTGCTTAAAATCGGCACATAAGAATGATGCTAGTAAATCAAGCACTAGCTAGATTCAGTGTTAAAACACATGGACTCATTAATTAACAATAAAATTGAACAAACTTTATATACACTGTAAATAATAGAGAACTGCGTCAATGGAAACTTAAGTTAACTTTGCATTTTATTATATAAATTATTACTAAATGTAGGTTCATTTCCAATTAACAGATCATCCTGGTCAACAGATTCCATATTGGTTATGAGTTCATCGTCATAATCGTCAAGTCGTGCAAGGTGAAATTGCCTGTAAATAAAGAAGTCTTAGTATCAATATTACTGACGAGAAACAATCATCCCCTTATACATGTATCATAAACCTCATACTGATACAAAATAAGCAAATGAACCCAAGCAGGGACCAAATCTTTTCACCTTGTACTCTGTATAATTTGAATCTGTGGGAAATAGATTTGAATTAAAATTCTATTCTAAGTTTTTTGTGTAAACAAGTAGAAATTGCATATTGTATTGGCAAAGGTGATGGTCAGTGACTATGACGATACCCACTTTCGTGTATTATTTGTCTATTATATTGGCGGGGGCCTCTGGCCAAGTGGTGTAAAGCGCACGCTTACGGATCACAGCGCCCCTCACCTCGGTTCGAATCCCACTTGGGGCAGATCTTAGTGTGAGAAAGTTTGTCAGTTTGCTTGCTGAAGGTCGGTGGTTTTCTCCGGGCACTCCGGTTTCCTCCACCAATCCAGAACTGACTGCCTCAAAATAAGTGAAAGATTCTTGACTGGGGCGTAAAACACCATTACTCCTCCTCCTCCTATTATTATATTGGCAAAGTGATGGTAGTTACTGTGACCATACATAAACTTTTTGTATAAAATGTCTTTTACGGTGGCAAGTTGAATGTCAATAAATATTACCATTCCCTTACGTTACAAAATAACAAAACAACTATGGTATCTGTAATAGTAAATAGAACCAAAAATGGTGACCAAATAGCAGGTAACTTAACAAAAGCACACATATTGAACCATTGGGGACATGGTAACTAGATCAAAAATATAATGTACTTACAAAACTGCTTTCTGTTTTTTCTTCATGTATATCACCACAATACCCACAATTATCAGAAACAAGGCAAGACATGATACAACAACAGCCACTGTAACTTTGATGTTGTCTGTAATATACAAATGTATTAATATATACTTAGTTGATACAAGGTATGAAAACACAGTCAAACCTTCAACAAAAACTACATCAATGTGAAGGGTAACTGCTGTCAGAGGTCATCAAAGTTAAAAAATGAGATGTAAACAGATCTAGGGCTTGAACAGCTCACTTGGCTTCATTAGAACTTTTATGTTTTCTGTAATATACAAACAAATAAACGTATACTGTAATAAACAAACATATAAACGTATACTAAGTAAATACAAAATGATAGAAAATACACTCAAAATTTCTTCACAGAAAAGAAAACATTAATGTAAAAGCCAACTGCTTACAGAGATCATCAAAGTTCAATTAATATAGGGCTTGTACAGCTCACCTGGCTTTGTAAGAACAAATTTTTTAGGGTATTAGGGTTCATGCATCACATTTTATTTTTTTTTTTTGTATATTGAAACATTTCAAGACACGAAACCTAACATGCATTGTCAAATATTAAAGATACTGGGATTTTAGAATGTTTTAATTTGTTGTATTTTGAGTTGCATGAACTAAAATGTTTATTTTGATGTAAAATGTTTAATAACAAAGTTTAACTTTGCAAACATAGTGCTTATGTCATGCTTAAATCAAAACATTGGACTTAAAATGTAAGAAAAATAATCCATTACTGTATCCATGTTGGATAAGATAGTCTCAAATCCTTGGTTGAATATTTTAGTCCAGAAATACGCAGCCCCATCTCAGAAATATTCAACAATGCAGATTTTTAATCCTTCATGGCAACTCATAATGGATTTTCTGCATTTATTTTAGAAATTCTTTGAGGAAGATAATCAATTAAATTTTACAATAGGACTCCAATATTAAACTTGAACACCATTTACTTGAATATCGTAGATGACTCAGTGTCATTATTTAAAGATAACAGTTAGTCTTTGTCATGTTTTTTAAATATTTAAATTTGAAGTTAAATGCACTTTTAAATAATTTTACTTTAACTCTATTCATCAAAGAATTTTTAGAAACCTTAGATGAGAAGATCATCTGCTTGAATAGTTCAATTTCTCACAAGGTCTTTCTGTTTTGCCTGCAAAACATGTAAGACTGATAAAAGCTGTAATAACTCTCTTTTAACAATTATAAAAGAAATATTTTTTTCTTGGTTTATCCAATTAAATTTCTTTATGAAACTTACCATCATTATTTTTATCTGTTTGTGGATTTGGATGGGTTCTTTCATGACATTTTGCATTTTTGGTATTAGGTGTAGATTTGGTCCAGGAAAATTCTCCAGAATCTAATCTTCCCTTGTAGGAACATCGGCTTACACTGTATTTTTTTTTAACATATCTAAAAATAAAATTGAATCAATCTCAAAAGAAATAACAGAATTATAAAATATTGTTGCTTGTGCTAAAATAAACACTAAACAGTGTATTTAAAAAAATTTGTTTGTGAAAAACAATGAAACACTCTAAATGGACAATCATTTCAATAATCCAAGCAAGGAGAGGTAAGTATAGCAGATAAAACTAAAAACTTTGCCAAATTTACATAAACAAATCAAGAGATTATGATACATGTATTTAATATATCAAAATCATGATGAAGCCCTTTTTTTAAAATAATAACTTACTGCTTATCAAAATGCACTGAAGCTTTTGAGAGCATCATGTCTGTAACTTTTCTGTTCATTTTTGTATTGTCAATCTTGATGATAACAGCATCAACCAAAGACTTGTCTCCAATACTGTCAGATTCTTTCATCTGTTTGTGGTATAAAGCTACTGCAAAACTTTTACTTGGAAAATTCTGCCAGTGAAAATAAAGAAAAATATTGTAGATATTGCGAATACAATTTTGACAAAACTATTAAAACAAAATACAGAATATTGCATAAAATGAACTACAGAAGTGATGATTATCAATTTTTCAGAAAAGATACATGTATTTCACATTAAAGGTGCAAAGATCCTTCACAGCACTAGCATATCAATAATTCTAAATAATTTCTTTGTGTTTTTTTGTGTTATATTTCATATGTATTTTTCTTATTCTGGTAGACTGTTATGGTGTATGGTTGGTTGCTTTGTCTTGGCTATTGCCGAGTTAAATACAGTTTTGTAGCACCTGAAAGTTTGACACACATGACACTTCAAAACTGCTTTCGGCTGAAGAAATAAAATGCTTTAAGTGTGAAAAAAATTATTTTAATGAGGTAAGAACAAGTTAAATTTTCTTATACATATTTACATGTATACAATATGATGTCTAAATGCTTATGTTTTCAAGGTCTTTAGTTGAAGTTCCAGGATGATTTTCAGCTTTTAAATTCCTATAATCAATTTTGAAACTATGTTGAACTATATGCATATGTGCACTCACTCAGTCACTCAATCATTCATTCTCCAATTTACTAACCAATTCTCTCTCTCTCACTCATTCATTTACTCACTCAATCAATCACTCACTCACCCATTCATTCTCGTACTCACTAACTCATTCTTCTACTGACTCACTAATTTTCTCTGTCACTCACTAATTACATCCTTTACTCACTTATTCTCCAACTCAGTCACTAATTCTCCAAGTCACTATTTTAATCACTTACAATTATTAAATCATTGTACACAAAGTGAAACTAGTTAAAGCTAATATATTACCTACTGCTTTGGTGGCTCAGTTATACAACATCTACCATGAGAGCAAGAAGTTTTGGGTTCAAAGCCTGTCCAGGACAACATTTTAGAAGCTCTTTCCTTACATGACCTCAACATTAAGAGGCCAAAGTATTGACTGGTTTGTGTCAGGATGTGACTGGGGAGCAATATGCTTGTGAAAAATTACTGATGTGATGTGCCACAACATTGAATCAACCAAACTTTTGTTCAGCACATTCTAAGATATGGTAAAAGTACAGTGACCATGAAAGAACCCAAAACCATTCAAATACTAGCAAGATGCTGTAACAACTGAGCCTACCAGCATTAATTGACATCCACCTACCAAACAATAATGTTTAGAACAAGTACCTTAACTGCTGTAGATTTATGGTTCATAATAAAGAGCCCATTATTCATTTTTGCTCCTTTATCAGTTGTTATAAAGTTTAACTTTTTTCCAGAGGTACCATCTATTATTACTATCGAGTATTCCTCGGGCTGGAAACTATGGAAAACTCCAGTTGCTAAGAACAACAATACATTAGTTACAATAACAAGGCTATGATATTTACATCCAATAAATAGTAAGGTCATAAAGATACAAACTGGCACATTACAAATCACCAAGACCTTAAGGAATGGCACTAGATATATACAGATTCTTGTGCTCAGTAAATACATGTTTTTGTGAAAGTTTAAAAACATACATGCTTTATCATTGTTACAACTGTAAACTGGGAAAAATTTTCCATTAAGAGGATTAAATTTTGGCTTGTTCAATAGAGTACCAGAGATCATGTGACTTGGGAGTTTTCTTGTTCACACATGTTTGTTCTTAGATTAATCCTTGGACATTAAAATTTGTAAAAAACTACTGATGTCATATTTAGTAACATTACAACAAACCAACATGCATTTTTAAACATTTTATGTATAAAAGTATAATATTGGATAAAAATTACCATTTAGTTCTACAAATTTAATCTGTCCATTTGGAGCAAAGTTGATCTCATTTATAAACACAGATATTGATGTGTGTGGTCTTGTTGTTGGTATTTTACTTGATACTGTCTGTGCTGGTGTTTTTGTTGTCATTTCTGTTGTTTTAGGTGTTATACCTGTTACTTTTATTGTTGTTCTTGTGTTGTCGTTTGGTTTGTTTGTAATTGGTATTTGTGTAGTTGCAGTATGGTTTTTGCTAGATATTGTGATTGTCTTTGAGTTATGTGTTGTTTTTTCAGTTGATTGTAATGCTGGTTTAGGTGTTTTATTTGTTGGCCCTGCAGTTGTTTTTGTTATATCCATTGTTGGTTTTAATGTAGTTTTTTGTGTTGTTTCTGTTGCTGTATTTATTGTTGTTAGTTTTGGTGTTGTATTTGTTTTTAGTTTTGGTGTAGGCTGAGTTGTTGGTTTTAGTGTTGTAGTTGGTGTTGTTTTTGTTGTTGGTTTTGGTGTAGGCTGAGTTGTTGGTTTTAGTGTTGTAGTTTGTGTTGATTTTGTTGGTTTCTGTGTAGGCTGAGTTGTTGGTTTTAGTGTTGTAGTTGATGTTGATTTTGTTGGTTTTGGTGTAGGCTGAGTTGTTGGTGTTAATGTTGATTTTGTTAGTTTCGGTGTAGGCTGAGTTGTTGGTTTTAGTGTTGTATTTGGTGTTGTTTTTGTTGTTGGTTTTGGTGTAGGCTGAGTTGTTGGTTTTAGTGTTGTAGTTGATGTTGATTTTGTTGGTTTTGGTGTAGGCTGAGTTGTTGGTGTTGATGTTGATTTTGTTAGTTTCGGTGTAGGCTGAGTTGTTGGTTTTTGTGTTGTAGTTGATGTTGATTTTGTTGGTTTTGGTGTAGGCTGAGTTGTTGGTTTTAGTGTTGTATTTGGTGTTGTATTTGTTGTTGGTTTTAGTGTAGGCTGAGTTGTTGGTTTAAGTGTTGAAGTTGATGTTGATTTGGTTAGTTTTGGTGTAGGCTGAGTTGTTGTAGTTGGTGTTGATTTTGTTGGTTTTGGTGTAGGCTGAGTTGTTGGTTTTAGTGTTGTATTTGGTGTTGTATTTGTTGTTGGTTTTGGTGTAGGCTGAGTTGTTGGTTTAAGTGTTGAAGTTGATGTTGATTTGGTTGGTTTTGGTGTAGGCTGAGTTGTTGTAGTTGGTGTTGATTTTGTTGGTTTTGTTGTAGGCTGAGTTGTTGGTGTTGATGTTGATTTTGTTAGTTTTGGTGTAGGCTGAGTTGTTGGTTTTAGTGTTGTAGATGGTGTTGTTTTTGTTGTTGGTTCTGGTGTAGGCTGAGTTGTTGGCTTTGGTGTTGATTTTGGTTGTAGTGTTGTTTTTGATGAATTTTTATAAATATTAGACATCCCTGGTGTTGTCACACTTTGTGTAAAATTTCCATTGCATCTTGAAATAGTCACACTTCCAGCCTGCCAAATGTAAAACAAATTTGTGTTTTTACGAGTATATTAATGTATGTAAAATCATTAAATTTTTTGATATTACAATTTCTGTGCATCTTATTAAGATGAGATTTATGAATTAAAATATAAACAGAAGCTAAGAAGATTTGATAATCTGATGAACTCTAGCCAGTAATGAGAATGCTTATAAGGCTGACGAAAGTAAGTAAAAAATACTAAGAATTTGCTCCAACCACTTATTATACACATGTTCTTCTGTAATCACATTTTCTAAATTGGAACCAACATAATTTAATATCAAGTAATAAATAAAATATAATGAATACCTCTGTTCTTGAACAAAATATAAAAAGCATTGATAAAAATGAAAGATGAATTGTTCTTAAAGTAGAGATTAGAACAGCAGAAAAACCAATTTACTTTATGTCGGAAAAAGATTTTTACATGCATTTCAATTCTCGTATATCAGAGGATATATACAATGTATATATAAAATATATATAATCTTTTTATAAAGAATTTCAAACAGATGGTCTCAAATGGATGGGGCCTTAATTGGGGTATATTATTTATGCTTTACCTGTAATTCTTTCAAATTTTTTATGTAATATGAAGAACTTTGATTTAACTTTGACATCAGGTCTGACATATTTCCTTTTGGTTCTGTATTAGATGTATTAAACAGTAAAACATTTTGTAGATGGAAGTCAGTTGGGAGTTTCAGTAAAAAATCTGTTAAATTTCCAGTAACCTAAAAATATTGATAAATCACAACACATCACTTTTTGCAAAACAAAAATAAATAAATAAATAAATAAATAAATAATAACTTTAAGTTAGTGAATTTCTTACAGTACTACATGTAAGAATTAAGAAAATAAAGTGCATAAAAAAACCAGGGGTTTGAAGAAACTATGTTGTCTTTATATACATTAAATATATACATGTACGATATAATGAATGTAAGTTAGATAACTACAGAAGCATGTTGTGTTAGAACCACATATATTCATTTTATCTGTCTATTTTTAAATTTAGTTGTGCTTTTCTGTATTTTTTTTAGTTTGCTTAGATTACACAGCTAAATTAACAGCCAACAACTTTAATTATCTCTTTTTAAAAAGATTTCAAAACATTAGTGTTCATAAAGAGTTGGTAAAGAGAGGTGATCTTAAATAAGAGGTGGTCATCATGTCAGGGTTTACTTTAACTTAATACATGTATAAACTTTATATATAAGATACCTGATATATAACAACTGCAGAAACTGCACCACTAAAACTTTGAGAACAGTTTATTTTCATTGTGCTGTGTTTATCTCCCTTGCCACTTAAAAGAAAAAATCCTTCATCATTGGTTACATGGTTCCATAGATCATACATGTTGTATCTTGTGCCATTCTGCATGAATATTACAATAATGAAGGAATTTAACAAAATTTTCCTCTTCATTGGGGTGTAGACTTCCACAAAACATCCATCATCTGTTTTTGATATGCTTACTTCGTTGATAACAGGTTTAACTTTAGGACATTCATTCTTCCTGCCTGAATTAAAAAAAAGGACTGTTGAATTCTGATAACCTTAATTTAGCCTTGGGTTTTTTTTTATCATTAATTTTTTTTTTAATTTTATTTATTTATTTTGAATTACTGTTTTGTCCACAAACAGATTTTTTTTCTTATCGTTTCAAATTTTTATGATTTGTTCACATAATTTCACATAAAATCAAAGTCAAATTCACAGCTATCTATCTTCTTGCACACTGTTCACTCATCCCTTACTTGCTCATAAAACCCCTTTTTTCTTTCGGGGACTCAGATCTGATGGGTCTAAAGTGCGCACTTATGAATCACAGCACCTCTCACCACTTGGGTTGGAATCCCACTCGGGACAGATCCTAATGAGGGAAAGTTGGTCAGTTCCCTTGCCAAAGGTCGGTGGTTTTCTCCGGGCACTCTGGTTGCCTCCACCATCCCAGAACTGACTGCCTTGAATTAAGTGAAAGAATCTTGACTGGGGCATAAAAACACAATTACTCCACTCCTTTTTTCTTTCATCCAAACACACACCTAACCAAGTACCGGGTAATCAAACATTATGAAAATATATCCATACCAGGTGTCTGCTTGGTTATTGTAAATCCACGAACATCACGTGAGCTGGAACTATAACATTTACTGAAAGAACCATTGCTGTACCACACCTCATCCCTGTCTTTCAAGAGCACAGGTGATTCTGGAGCAAAGTCTTTAAGCTCTGTTTCATATGCTTTAACATTATCTGTTCCATATATAACATAGTCCAGAAGTCCAGTTTTTGTGTAAGTGGAAGAGTTTGTAAATCTTTTATCCAGGTTTTTGTATAAGGCTAATATGGTCATATTTCCTTGCAGAATACTTGTGTTTGTGATTAAATCCACATTTTGGGTGTCTGGACCACCAATCACAAAAGCACCATCAGAATGAGCACTGAAAATATGTTGATATAAATAAGTTCATTGTCTCTAAATAACCAAAATATAGATCCAGGACTATTATTTGGTGCAAATGGTATTTCTTGGTGAGTCATTAAAACATAATAACTTAAATAAACCTTATAAACTTAAAACTTGAATTCTGTAATTGTATTGTCTTTTTTTTATTATTTAATGATTTAATGAGGTTATACATCCAAGACAAGAATATTTCACTTATATTGAGATGTCACCAGCTTTAGGTTAAGTGGCAGAAATTTTAACCTTTGCAGTGCATCAAGGGCAATGTGCAGGGAGGGTTCTTTAACATGCCACACCTGCTGTGACACAGGGCATCAGTTTTAAAGGTCTCATTTGAAAGACCCTGTGACTTTCATTTCTAAAATCAAAATGCTTTGCAAAAGAACATATTATCTTATAGGAAAGAGTAACTGAAATTGTTTCTTTAAAAAACTATTTATCTTTTCTTACACTGTATTTAATCTCAGTAAGTTAAACTTCTTACAAATTGTTATATTTCTTTTTGTTGTTTTGGATTAATTGAAAAATTCTGATATACCTAGAGATTCTGATTTTAGGCATGTGTATACCCACCAAAAATTATCATTGCAACTAAAACACCTTCCATTATGTTAATTGTTTTGTGAATAAATAAATAAAAGAAAACATCTGAAATATAGATACTGTGAAGCAGATTCTAAATATAGTTGTTAAGATCTTTGTAGAAGCTGTTAAATAAACCAAGCTAAAATCTTCATTTGAATTAAGACAATTTTCTGATGAATCTACTAAAGGCTGATAGAATGGAGACAAAAAATAAATTTATTTATTTAGTCAATAGCTTCAAACTTGCCATACCGATTATGAACCGTCATGAAACCCAGAATGATAACATACACTTGGTTTGAGGCAGTTAACCACAGAAATGTCATATTTCAAATACTTGTAGCCTTATATATGTACGCTGGTTGTTCAATGTAATATTTTTGAACATCGCATCAGCAATTTTTCAGCCATTCAGGAAGAAAGCAGGTTTATTAATATCTTAAGATTAATCTTAGAACAAGTTTGCGAGATGTGCTTGCAAGTGTGTTGGTCTACCTTATACCAGCATGCACAAGGGTGATAATTTTGTTAAGGTGCTAGCTCATCAAGTCAGTATGCCACAGACTGGCATACCACTCTCTCGGACACATTACCCTGGCACTTGGTGAACCAGTCAATAATCTGTCCTCTAATTGCTAAGTACCAGAAATCAGTATCTTAAAATTTATGTATGACCCTGGCTGTCATTCCAGCTCTTGATGCAGACACTCTACCACTGAGCCACTAATACATATATATATATATATATATATATATATATATATATATATATATATATATATATATATATATATATATATATATATATATATATATATATATATATATGAACACTGACCTTTGATTTATAAGATTTATAACTGAGACATCTTTAAGGTGTGGTCCTCCATATATTACAATACTGTAGTTTGTTAAAGTCATTTTTCCTCTTCCATACAGTTCAATATAACCTTGACCTTGGCTTGTTGGGTCAAAAAATATCTCAGATATCAGTAATGAGGCTGAAACAAAAGTGAAAAAAAAGTTATAA
>CM056595.1:13775566-13888066 GCA_029721355.1 Tegillarca granosa
ACTTTTAAAAAAATATATTTTTAGAAAATCAAAAAAAATTAAGAAATTTGGTTAACTTAATGCAGCTTTAAATGCACGAAATTAAATTATCAACAAACAGTCACTGGCCGCCCACCCACCCGGACAACGTCATAACATAATACCCTTCAATATTGACGGGCGTACTACAATCCATTGAGATACCCTAAAACAATCAAGTGCTTTATCGCTATAATGGTGATACAGATGTTGCCATAAGTAAAGGTAAAGCAAGGTGCAAAAGTGTAATTTGCTTTAGTCTCCTTTTTTAACTTAATTATTTAATTACGCTACCGAGCCGACTGCATTGGACAAGGAGGAGGGGAGTGGAGTAATGGTGTTTTACGCCCCAGTTAAGATTCTTTCACTTATTTCGAGGCGGTCAGTTCTGGGATGGTGGAGGAAATCGGATTGCCCGGAGAAAACCACCGACCTTCGGCAAGCGAACTGACAAACTTTCTCACACTGGGATCTGTCCCGAGTGGGATTCGAACCCAGGCGGTGAGAGGCGCTGTGATCCGTAAGCGCACGCTTTAGACCACTCGGCCACCGACAAGAATGCATTGGACAAAAATAGCTCGCTATTTGTTTACTCTTCTTTTAAAGAACATGATTTTGCAACGCTTTATGATATCTGTGCATGTTTGCTATGTTAAAATGTCATACGTTTTCTTTCAATGTTTAGATCTACAGGATGTTGATTTTTTTTCATATTACTTCTAGAATTCCGTGTTGCTTTCGATTTATTTGACAAAGATGGCGACGGGTTTATTACCACGACTGAAATAGCATCTGTCATGTCATCTCTTGGACAAAACCCAACTGAAGCTGAACTGGACGAAATGATATCCAGTGTGGATGCTGACGGTAAGTAAACATACCGTGAATGAGATTGATCTTGACCGTGCTATTCTAGGACCCAACTCAGACAGGATGTAGCTTTATTTCATATCAACAGACTGACGGTTTTCTGTGTTACATAACAATATTATGTATAATGTCATGTACATGCACACTATATTGAAATTTAACACTTGAGTTTGTTCAATGCTTCAATATTTCTGATCAAAATCAAAGTAATACAACCAAATAGTTTATAATTAATTGATTTGAGGAAAATCAACACTATACATAATTATACACAAATTGACTTGTTTTATTTCGCTTCTAGATAGTGGAACGATAGACTTTCCAGAGTTCTGTCTTATGATGGTCAAGCGCATGAAGGTACACGGTACAGAAATTGAGATTAAAGATGCCTTTAGGGTATTCGATCGAGACGGAAATGGGTATATTACAGCTGATGAATTACGTCAAGTCATGACAAATTTGGGAGAGAAAATGTCGAACGAGGAAGCGGAAGAGATGATAGCTGAAGCAGACGTCGATAAAGATGGACAAATAAATTACGAAGGTTCTACATAGTATACTTATAATTTTACTAATTTCTGTATAAAATGCAATAATTGCATTAATTCTCCGACAATCTGGTAATTACAATCTGTCGCTGGGTGCCTTAACAAAGAGCAATTTTTGACTTAATACTTATCTCACTTCTTTGCAAGATGGTCATGTAATCTTACACACCCATTAAACATTTTTCAAAGTATCAACTCATTTCATCTATTATTATTATTATTATTATTATTATTATTCGACGAAAAATTAGCTTCTTATTGCATTTATTTAGCAGGAGACTGGTTAATGTAAGATAAACTTTTCAACGGTTCCAGAATCCTAAGTTTTGTATACATTGGAATTTATTATATATTATTGTTGATGAATGAAAATAACACACCACTGGTTATAAAACTTAACTTTGATGGGCATTTATCAAAGTAAAGATTCTGTGATATGGTTCAAATACTACACATTTTCTCTCTTGTTACAATCAATGATCTCCAGTTTGATCCATTTAAACTTTATTTTACGAAAAAGTATTGAACAAAACAATTCGTTTTAAGAAACATTTCAGCACCTATAATAGATGTTGTAGGTGGATGAACGTTTGATAAAAGCCAAATTAGTACACCAAACCATGATTATAGGTAGAATTTTTCGATTATATGTACCAAAGGTGGAATTTCCAGAACATGGTCACAAAACCGTGATTATAAGAACCATCGGGATTGACCTAATCTATACTAACGGGTGGATTCGGCATCTCGATACATTTGATCTAAATGAAAGCTTAAAAATTGTATTTGACTGCAATGTTTGCGAAAAATAGGTATGGCATAAGTTGTTTCTTCTTTTTTAAATTGTCAGAACTTTTTTTAATTTCAGAATTTGCCAAAATGCTGGGAGCTGGTTTTTGTGGCTGACATGTTGAATATTAAAATATTCCACAAATTCTTATGACGATGATAAGTTGTGCCAATATTCAATACATTAGAACAGATGGAACAATGTGAAATGCGAAGTACATACAGATATATCACATTAAAAATGCTTCAGTAATTGAAAACGGGTTTTTTAAAATGCTTTTAACAGTGGATGTAACGTTGACAAACCGCCAAAATAAACGATACATAAGTATCACTTTTTATGATAGATATAATAATACTGCTTTAAGTATTTTAAGTTGGATATTGTTTTAAAGATTGCCAAATTCATTTCAAATTATTAGTTTCAACTTTAACGATGTTAATGACCCAGATGTTAACCAAGAAACGTAACTATGTACGTACCTGTATACCACACTGCTTCGATTTCGAGAGATTGATAATATACATGGACATTAAAATATAGTGAACGTATTATCGTGAAGTGTTTTTGGTAGTTTTGGCAACTGCCACGTAGATGTTATTCAATTTCAACTTTTCTTTATTAGTAATTGCGGTAAAATGCGCTCTACACGATGAACCAGAATTGAAATTCTATTGTTTTTTAAATGTTATTCTAGTTTTATAGACTAGACGAACGCCTCCAATCAAACTGGAGTTAATGAGCTAGTTTGGTTTATTACATAATCCTCTGTTCTGGTTTATCCAACATTGTTCAAAACCATCTTTCTAACTTTTCTAACTTATAGTTGTTTCAATAGGTAAACACAAAGTTGCAGCTTAACAAAAATTTTATATGCAAGACGGACAACGTAAAGCAGGTTTTAGTTCAAAGAACGCGGTTAATAAAATGTACATTATTATACCCTTACTACGGACAGACACCTGTCAATATGAATATTTACATTTAAGTACTAATTTTTATTGTATTTTGTGTATGTTTACTTTTAATTAAAATATATACAATTTAAATGTAATTACTAGTTTTAATTTTTTTTCAAAATTCAAAAACAAGTCATCGATTGATAACAAGCAATTAAAAAGAAATGAATGTAGAATTCTCCCTGTCTCTTTATTACTTCCCCATTACTCGCCATCTATTTGTTTGTTGGCGTCTATCTATGATGAATTAGAGATAAGTACTTAAGATAAGTGTTAGTTTGTCAAATAATCCATGGGAAACTGACAACTGTACATGTGATGTTATCCTATAAATATTTGATCAAAACAAAATGAATGTATCAAATTGTATACCTAGGCACAAAACAACACCATGACAATATTCGTACTGCTGAGTTTTATTCAAACACAAATAATGTTGCTAAGCAAAACTGTTTTTGTGACAACGACAAAGCGATTTAAGATATTTTACGAAAAGACTAGAAAGAATTCGCGAAAATACAAATACAAATCGGCCACAACATTTCCTTGCAAAGCTAGTTGTATTGGCAATATTAAAAACACATGCGTGGTATGCGCTATTCGGATTTGATAATAAAAAATTCAATAAAATCTTAATCGGAGTAGTCTTAAAGAACGCGTTTCAGTGGAAACCACCTTGCACTATTTGCTTAAGGATTCCCGCTTAGTCGGGTTTTACGGTTGATAACGAAATGTCACTTGTGTATACACTCGCTTTGATAGTACTGCGTGAAGACCGATTATTCTTTTTCTTGCCGAATAGAATTGACTTGTAGAGATCAAAAACTCTTTTGTTACAAACGAACGAAAACATGATAAACACTCCTTGTAATGGCGTTAGGATTACAAATGTATAGAGAAGAACTTTATTGTTAGTCCACGCATACATGAACCCTAGGATCCAGGTTACACCTGTAAGTGTCGACAGTTTTACAAAAATCATAAGGTTGTTCCTTTCATTTTTGACATTTTTCTGTAGATCCGGCATACGACAGAATCTAATTGAGACGATCACTATCAGGATAATGTTTGTTACAACCGATAAACCAAGAGGTAAAGCAAACGTCAAAGCCAACATCAACGCGTCATTTATGTAACAAACTTTCCCGCCATATCCAATGTTTGTTTGGTCGCTTGAAACCATTTTCACTACTATGTTTGAGGAAACTACAGCAGACGAAAATAGAAAGCTTAAGATTGTGTAAAATGAAAATAATTTGAATCTGCTGTTTATGGAAGTTGTCCTGTCTGTCTGGGTGACAAACACTCTAAACACGTGCATACAACATATTGTCTGCCAGACAATGGTAAGGACCCAAGTGAAGTGTGTCAATATACCGAGCGCGATGCAACCCTTACCAAGCTGTGTTTGCTTCATGCCGAATTGGTATAATAAATGTGCCAAGATCATGGATGCACATAAAGCCATGTTGTTCAAACCCGGCAATGTTCGCAAATTAGGAAAACTAAAATACGTAAATAGTACAACGAGCAAGCTAATAACAGATAAAATGGTACAGGTTAGGCTCAAAATGCCCTCAACTTCATCCGTCACGACATCTGTCTGATTGTGTGTAAGAACGTCATGCAAACCATAAAATTCCATGTAGTCTTTTAAACATATCTTTACAGAGTTCCCATTTTCAACGTAACGATCTCTGCTAATGCAAAGAATGACATCACTGAAACACAAGTAATGATCTAAATAAAAAAGTTTGAATAATCGTTTGTCGATAATGACATGAGGACATATTTTGAATTCATTAATATGGTTCCAGTGAGAAACTCCGAGACATCGTCTATCGTTGGTAATATAACTTACTGGAACGTTTATAAGTATGTGACCATCATCTGGGTCAGAGAGATATTTAAAACCCAGGATACTCACTTCTTGAAATTGCCTGTTTTCAAGAATAAAATTTAGAGTGACAGTTTTTTCGAGAATAGTAATGTTGACTTCACCGGAAATGGATGATATCACAGCTGATACAAAGTCAGTATAATCGTGTTTATCTAAAATTAAAAATCTTTCACGGATGAGCACAAAAGAAACACTTCCGTTTTCTACGGGAATGTTTTCTGATTCTGATTTAGAGACCTTCAGAAAGAAATTTCTTCTGCATGTTACAGTTTCCAATCCCATGCTGAAACCGATTGAAGAATGAATTTTAGATATGTTTGATATCAGTTCTACCACACAAGTTGAACACTTAATTGGAACATTTTCTGGATTCTGAACAAGAACCTTGATCAATAACTCATACTGCATTTTATTGATAGTCTTGTACATACTTATGCAACTGAAATTTGACAAAATGGCAGGTGAAGTACATTTGACCTCCAAACAGGTGTCCTGAAACAGAAATATAATACTAGATTAACTTTTAAAAACTTCTGTTGTTTTTATACTTTCGCGGCGGCCATATTCGTCATTTTTTGGAATTGTGATTTGGACAAGGACTGGTATGTTTGTGTTCTATTATTACATTAAAAATAAGTCGGGCGGTCACTTCAGTGACGCACATTAAAAATAAGTGGAAACTCTGCGCCTTTTATGTTTTTCAAAGTTATTTTATGTAAAGAAAAAAACCAAGTATTATTCGAAAACTCTTTTCTAATTTCTCTTCCTCATACATCTAGTAAATGGGTACACATGTATATCCGAGATTTAGATCAATCGGAATGTCGGGCGTCTTTGTATAAACCTTAACTACTTGATCTTTAAGAAGGAAGGTTGTAATATTTACTTGACAATATCGAAAGAAGCCACGAAACTACACCTACACAACATCACCACTACAGGAGATAACTCGGTCACTAGACATAATTGAAATGACATTAATTAGGGCAGTTTAAGTATATTTACGATACGATCTTTTATATTGTTTAACATCTAGAAATAGTTTTATATGCATTTTGAAAAATTTAAAAAAGTTATCAAACAGTTGGACAACTTTACAATCTGATGTGCATATGTTGGTCATATACTAGTATAGAAAGTTTAACATTGTACAAAAATTAAATATTTTGTGTATATTGAACAATGTTTGACACTGAAGCAGTATTTGGCATAATCTGGTATGTAAAACGCTGAATGCATTTTTTCAATTGATTCCATGTTAGAGTAAACTTACTTAAGAGAAACACTTAAATGTTATGTTAAGATCTGTTTTAGGTACCATTTTCCCACATTTTAAAAATAATATTTATATTGTTGTCAAAGATTTAATTTTCACCAAACGACATCCATATTCACCATTATGTGTCATAGGTCAATACACGCCATTCTGTTGTTATATATTGCATTTTCACCATACAACCTATCAATGTTAATCATCATGTTGTCATGGATGTTGACATATGTCACAACCAATCAACTCCTACGCCATTCTGTTGTTATATATTGCATTTTCACCATACAACCAATCAATGTTAATCATCATGTTGTCATGGATGTTGACATATGTCACAACCAATCAACTCCTACATCATTCTGTTGTTATATATTGCATTTTCACCATACAACCAATCAATTTTTACATCATGTTGTCATAGATTTTGACATAGGTCACAACCAATCAAAACAAACCATTCTGTTGTTATGTTTTACAAATTCACCATACAACCAATCAATGTTAACCATTATGTTGTCATAAATGTTAATTTCACCGCACAGCCAATAAAAACGTTATAATGTTGACATAGGTAACAGCCAACCAATACTTACCACTATGTTTTCATAGATATTATTTCAATCTCACAACAAATAAATACTCACCATTATGTTATCATAAATTTCATTTTTGCCACACGAATCTTGATAAACCCTTTGTATATTGGTTTTTCTGCTCTCGTCCCTTGAATTAAAATCTAAAAGAACTGAAAACCCAGTCGTTTCAAATTTTTTTCCATTACAGACGGGAACAATTTCAGAGCATGTAAAACATTGTTTGTTCCCAAAGCCGTCATCAGTGAACGAATAAATTGACATTATAGGATCACATGATACGGGAGAGATGTACTTGGTCTTATAACATGATTGTACAAATCCACATGTAGGAACATTTATATCAGGTCGAGGGTTATAAAACAAAATATTACACTTCTGGTCTGAATGCCGAACCTGCTCTGATATCTCCATAGTTGTGTGACCGTCTATTTGTCTATTCTTGCATTTAATTTCAGCATTCCAGTAGGTGAACTCTGTCTCACCATTACAAAGAGCACAATACTTGTTTCTGAATGATACACCCGATTTCGATGTGACTGGTAATGTTTCGAAAAAGTCTTCGGAATTGTGCATTGGCGACGTGGCAACACACAGGTCAATAAGAGTTTGGTTTGTTTCTGAAGGTTTACACGCAGAAATTAACATATAGTTTTCACCTGTTAATTCTGCATCATCAACAGTCAAAAATTCAGCACTGTGGCAGTAATTAATTGAGATTGTATCATTTTTAAACGTGGTGCTATCCGATCCATCGCAACAAAGTTCTTCAGTTATATTACACGCAAAATTGCAAGTGCAGTTTTCACAGCAAATTATTGTTAGTTTTGGTTCACAAACACTGTTAGAGTATTCACAAATCCAGCTTTCTTCCATTTCTGGTAAAAAATCATCGGGCATTGCTTTAAACTTTGGCGTTGGCGTTGTTTCACACATGACAGTTGTCAAAAAGCATAACAGTAATAAAACTGGTGTAAATGTTATTCTTCGACTTGGATACATATTGTATACCTAAAACAAATAAGGAATTACCTATGTTTTACATGACAATAGATAGAGCCATCGGAAAGAACTGAAGCAAAGATTGAAAATTATGAGTCCTTATCATTGATGACACAATAGGCAGGATAAGGAATAACATAACATAACATAACATAACATAACATAACATAACATAACATAACATAACATAACATAACATAACATAACATAACATAACATAACATAACATAACATTACATAACATAACATAAAAGGCGTTTCTCAGATTTGCATCCATCATATAAAAACAATTCTAAAATATATAATGGTATTACCAAAACATTTGACGATGAAAGCAAATAATATCATGATAAAATTATTCATATATCATTTTTGTACAATATAAGACACCCATGGTGTTCCATAGGTTTTTTTGTCAGTTACTACGAATTGTTCGCCGATCATCAAAGTTCCTTTCAATGTAACAATGCCAAAAATACACTTTGAATTTTCTTGAATTCATAGTTTGATTATGCGATGAAAACTTTTACTTTATGCAAATAACTGGCGGGTATGTGACTTTTAATTAGGTAATGGTGGGGACCGAATCAATTACCTTTATAATCACACAATGATGTTTTTTTACCTAAAAACTATATAATGGGTCAAGTTATTCAAAGTTCCGTTAGCTTACCATCTCCCGACCAATTAAAAGTGTTCATATATACGGTCACTGAAAATATTCCACGTACACTAGTCCGTTTCAAAGTTAGCAACCAGACGCACCTAGTCCTAATAGTTGAGCACTATTATATGCAAACTCTTTCTAGACATTTTAATATGGAAGACAGAAACAAGTACGCTATCACTGTATAAGACCAAGTATATTGTGTAACCTTTTTGTTTATATTTAATGCGTTTTCTTCATTAATAAGATATAGGTAAAGTCCCGCACAAGAGCATATAACCTATTGGGACTGAATATAAAATCTAAGATCCTTGATAGACCCTAGATCAATAGTAATGATTTTAAAAGAATTGTCAATAATAAAGAGTTTCTATGCATATTCGGATTTTACATCTCCTCATCCCTATAATAATAATAATAATAATAATAATAATAATAATAATAATAATAATAATAATAATAATAATAATAATAATGATAATAATAATAATAACAACAACAATAATGATAATAAATAATAATAATAATAATAATAATAGTAGTAGTAGTAGTAGTAGTAGTAGTAATAATAATAATAATAATAATGATAATAATAACAACAACAACAACAATAATAATAATAATAATTCAAACTTAAATGCAATCTTAACCGAATTTTAACATAATTTTATACACGTATTTCATTTTTAGCTGAATAATGTAAATGTTATAAAATCTATAATAAAGTACCTAAAACAGCATGTTTAGTAATTAAAAATCAACAAACTCAAGTTCAACGAATCGACTATTAGACTTGCCATAAATTGAATAGTTCTTTTAGATTTGAATTGCTGCAGTACACATCAATTATTGAATGGATTATTATTTATACTGACATGGTTGATTCATTAGAATTATTCGGATTTTTTCCAGACATTGAGCAAATAGTGTCATCTATGACAATACATCAGGTTTCATTTTGTTAGCAAACAATGATTCCTTATCTATATTTGAAATAGTTATAGTTGATATCTACTACAAGTATTCTCTAAGTGTTATACCATGTTGGCTAATTTATTGATCAACTTTTAAATCTCTAAACTTAAGCATAAATATTACTTTTTTACGATTTTTAGACACTATATAATTTTAGTTTGATTTAATTTTTGGTACTTACTATTGATCTATATAGTTTTTTCTTATTATGATGCACTCTAAATTGTTTTATAAATGTGTCAGTTTTGAATTGTTTGATAAAATAAAAGTTATCAAAATAATTTATTCTGAAAATATCAATTTAAACATTAAAGTGGAGAGAAATAGTTTCTATTGATGTGGTCATTTTGTTCATTTGTGAAAAATGATATAATATTTGTTTTGGATACAGTGAATTTGCAGGTATAACGCTATGTATTTTCTCATATAAAATATTATAATTCAATCTGATAAACGAAATCTATTGAAAGCCTTACAACAAAATAAAATAAGAAACAAGACACAAGGTAATAGATACTGAGACAGAGATTATCAAAGTCACACATTTTAAAGGCAAAGAAAATGAAAAATGGTTGACTGCAACTAGTCGGCTACATTATTTGCATACGACGTAAACGAAATGTCTAATTGAACCAAGTGTCGTATTTTCTTATTGTAAGTTAATAAATAACCAAAAAATATTTCCTTTTTTTTCAGTGGCTCCGTTGGGCATGTTCTCAATATTTTATGACTTACGGATAACAACGTCAGTCCCTGTCTTTGTTTAAAGACAGATCAGGGTGAGAAACGTTTGCCGAAGGTCGTTAAGGTTTTCCGGGCACTCCTGTTTCGAAAAAAAAAACGCCTATAAAAGTGTAGATGAATCTTGACTCAAAAGTAAAACACCTTTTCTCCACCGTCTTTAATTGTTCTTGGCGCTTTCTATCATAAAATCTAAATGCGCATATCAGAACACGTTTCACTAAATGTTGCTAACCAATATTCTATTACATTTAAAGAAAGTAATTCAAATGAAAGCAGCTGGTTAATAAAACTATCAAAGAATTAGTTTTATTCAATATGCTTTGTTGTAACTGTGCATGATAGTTTTGGATACTAAAAAGTGTTTTTAACATATATTTTTAGATCAAAATATTCCTAATAGACAGTCAGGTTCCGAAGAGATTCTTCGAACAAATCCGAGCCACATCTGCGTTTTTGTTTGCTTAAAAGAAGAGGAGCTTAAAGCTTCATTATGGCAATTTTCTGTATGTTTCTTACCAATTAATAAATGTCAACTACTTCCATCATTGGAAGTTTATCAAACAAAAGAGCCGGCATGACCTCATTTTTCAATGCCAATTGTGTAAATCCTAACTATTACCTATAATGATACTGGTGATAAAATTTGATATAAAAGTTAATTTAGAAATGTCATGATTGTGATGTTATATAGAATTACCAAAATAAATTTTTCTGAATTCGGATTTTTAGAGGAGAATACGAAAACAGACTAAAAGAACAAAATATTTCCACACTCTAACAACTTTTTGATTTTTGTTGGGAAAAAATATAAAATAAGAAAAAATAAGTAAAGAAATAAGATAATATAAAACAATTATCATATAATTAAACATTGACTTCAAAAGAACGCCTTTCTTACTAAAAAGAAATAAAATTAAGACTAATGTTGAAGATTTATTTCCAAAATCGCTGAAGAACAGCTAATTACTTGGTTTTAAAATGAACAATTTGAATGTTGAAAATTACAACTTTATTTTTCAAATAAAAATGTATAACATCTCAAAACAAAAACTCCACATTCCTTCATAATTATAAAATTTTAGGTTTAAATTTGTTCTTAACTTGAATTAGAATTATCCTAATTAAGAAGAGAGATTTCAATGTTTAAAAGAGAAAAATTTACAATTAATAAAATGATACCTATGTAGCCAGCTCCGATAGATGATTCTAAAGTATTTGTCAGTTAACCTGGTGTTTTATCTTTATAATTATTCAGACATTTTACAAACTTCAAATAAAAAAGTGAATACAAACATTTTTTTAATAAAAATACTAAAATCAATCGTATGCTGATGGTTTTGTTCAATTTGATTGATGGGTGGTACATTTTTGTTCAAAGTAAATAAAATATTTCAGTGCTTTCGTTAATTGGATACAGATCAACAAAGCACTTCAAATTAAGATAAGATGGTGTTTAAACAAAATGAAGATTTCTATTGTCCTTTTCTAGTTACAAATTGGCGGAAAAAACGAAACGAAACAATTGAAACAATTAATAGTCAAAAATCTTATTTATTTTTCTGTATCACACACACACACACACACACACACACACACACACACACACATATTTATACTTTGCATGCATAGTGATCAATATTGTAATGTCTGTCATCTTTCGTTGAACAGCGAAACAACGGAAATGCAAAGCTAAGCCACTCTTTTTACCTTCTAATGGTAAAGCAATGCAATTATGATCTCAATGTATTGCTTAGAATTGGTCAATTCATTAATGTAACAAAACTCAAAATGTTAAAATTATTAAGTTTTTTTTAAATATTATGAAAATAAAGAAATGTGGTATGAACATTAAAAAAATGTCATTCTGAAACTATGACTACAACATTAGAAATTTTACGTGTTATCATAGTTACATCATTAGCTATCAATATTTACAAGTTGTTTATTATTGAGCCTATTTAACAGCCTTGATAGAAGTTCACGTGTATAACATATTTTGCCAGTTTGCAAAGTTCTTACTTTGTTTTGGGGATTGTGATATGGACAAGGACTGGCATGTTTGTTTTATATTACAACCACTGGCCAAACTTGCAGAAACTTTACCATATATTGGATGCGGATTAATAAACTTTGAAAATATTTAACATGCTCATATATATATATATATATATATATATATATATATATATATATATATATATATATATACTTTGTGCTGTCAGAAAAGGTACCATTTAGCAAAATTTCAGTCGTTTAAAATTTGAGATTTATTTAAAACTATGGTTTGTTCCCTCATGCACAGCATTCCTTAGCTGGATTTGGATTTATATAATTTTGAAACTTTAGATTCATTATTTTCAACTGTTTGGCTTATATATTTTTTTTGTATCAAACTTTTCGGTCTTAGTGTCACTGATGAGGAATTAATTTCCGAAATGTGCACATCTGGCACATCAAAATTTAACTGGTATGTGAATTATATATATATATATATATATATATATATATTGTAATATCAGTTAAAGTTGTATTTACATTGTAATGTTAATACCTGTTTGTACCTTGATACATTTTATTCAAATCTGTTGCTACCTTACTTGTATTTTTGCTCCCCAAAAAGCATCAAGTAGCCGCTTTGTCCAGAGCTTAAATCAAAACCTAATAGAGGTATCATAATGAATCTTAGTGGATTTATAGATCTTGATGAGAAGAACTACAGGCACAATTACGTTCCTTTGCATATTGTTAAAACTAAAAAAAAAAAAAAAAAAACACTTTCAGGACTAACCTTTATTTGGGGATTATTTATCGTCTCTACTAATTATCTTGTTTTTTTTTTGTGCTATAAATTGTATGTACATGTAGCTTGGTGAAATTAATAAAATGTAATGCTGATAATGATTCTCGTTTTATTTAAAAAAGAATATATTTATTTTTAAGACATTTGTTCTGAGATAATCTGCAAAACTAATTTCATACCGACTGACACACAAGGTTCCTACTATTTTGCAGTATCATACCCAAGTTTTGCTTGTTATTTCTATGCCACAAAATATTGGTATAAAAAACGAAAACCGACTATAGGCATTACAATATTACATATATAAGACAAGGTCATTTATTTCTCGGATTTTTTAAAAAAATTTTCAAATTGCAAGCGTTGATGGAAATTTTAGCTAGTTTCTTATTTAAGATGGTTATATTATTTGTTATATGCATTGAAGTTTTCATGATAAATGGCAGGCAAGTTTCTTCGATTTAAACCAAAATCAAAGGATTTTTTTTTGTTACCAATTTGTATAGTTCTGATCCAACAGAAATTTTTATTTCAATATTTGAAAAAATACTGACTTGTTGCTGTTGAGTTTTATTTTATTAATCTGATTTATCTTATTTCATGATTTGCCAAAATGTGTTATTTAGTGGTTTTGATGGAACGTGATTATTTAACACCTAATTAATACCCTTTTTCAATCAACACAAACATGTTCATTTAAACATTCTTTATTAACAAAAATTTTTTAACAAAAACATAACAGACATAAAAAATATAATATTGTGTAAAACTAATATAAAAATCACCATATAGTGATTAAAAACTTCTTAAATAACCTTTAATTGAAGTTGACTTTCCTGATGGTATGGTAAGTTTAGTTTCCTACTCATAACAAACTACCATTGTCAGAAATCAGTAATCATGGATAATATTATCTGGCAATTACAATAATTGCAATGTTGTGGCGATTTTTTTCTCTCAAGTTTTGAAATGGAGTGGATTTTTGGTATAATAAATGTATTTATTTTATTTTTTATTGATTGTTTATCAAATGAAAGCAACTTGTGCATAACTGTAACAGATTACAGGGTTTGATAACAAAATAATATTACAACATTTCACTTCTCATAAAATAACATATTTATACTGTAAATGTAAGTGCCACACAGAATCGGTTACAAATTTATTGTTTTTATAAAAAGTAACACATCATTCATACACCCATATTGCAAACACATTCATCTCATAATACACAATTTTGCTTTACAAAGACAAAACAACAGCAATGGCTAATGTATAATGTACAATTTATAACTAAACAATGATTTTTTGATTGTCATTTTTTCTATAAGAACAATGCATTCTTTGGTTAACCTTCAAAACAATACCTTACTGCAAGTTAAGGTTGACCAATCACCTGTTAATAAAATATGATAAGGAATTCCTAAGAGTCCTGAATGGACTTGGGATGGATTTTGTGTGTGTTTTTTTTTTTTTTTTTTTTTTTTTTTTGTTGTGAATTTTGCAAAAGTCAAGGGAGAAACTCATAGTTGTTTCATTGATTTCGATTCAAACGAAAAATAGTAAATATTTGATAGAAAATATCAAATGTTATAACAAAATCAAAATGACTAGCAATTCACATGTAAAATTATTCGAAAATAGATGTATATGCAACATATATGTATGTGTGTGTGTGTGCATGTGTGTATAAAAATAGTTTCAGACCTAATTATTAATAACTTCATTAATTACATTAGATTTTAATCATCTTTTGACTGATTGTTTAAGTGATTGGACACACATATCAAAAGTGCCAGGAATTTTATAACTGTTTTAGTCACTGTGTTTATGATAGTAAAACATGTACAACTTTCATTGAAAATCAAATCAACTTGAATTTAGTTTGATTTTCTTCTTACTTGATCCTTAAAAATTGCTATGCACATTTGCAATTACCATAAAATATTTCTGTAGAAAGAAAACTGTTCCTGTCAGGGGGGTTTTATATATAAAAACGCTGATGTTTACAACAAAAGTGATGTTCTTGGTGATGATTTAAGTAACTTATCACAAAATTTCAAGAAAACAAAAGCCAGAAAACTATCTTGACAATTTTTTTCTATGAATAAAATAAAATGATCTTACAACAACAAAATATATTGCAACACAATTTTACACACCACACATGTATTTATATTAGCGTGTATTATATTTGGTGCTCCGTATAGCATGTATTAATATTGGCGCTGTCATTGTTTCCGCTTAGACATGTGAGCTAAAACTAATGATGAAGTGTATTAATACTGGCGATAATTATTTAACAAGAAAAGCGTCAATATTAATACACAGCAAAAAATGAATACTTATACAGTATGTACATGTACACTGCTTAAAATCGGCACATAAGAATGATGCTAGTAAATCAAGCACTAGCTAGATTCAGTGTTAAAACACATGGACTCATTAATTAACAATAAAATTGAACAAACTTTATATACACTGTAAATAATAGAGAACTGCGTCAATGGAAACTTAAGTTAACTTTGCATTTTATTATATAAATTATTACTAAATGTAGGTTCATTTCCAATTAACAGATCATCCTGGTCAACAGATTCCATATTGGTTATGAGTTCATCGTCATAATCGTCAAGTCGTGCAAGGTGAAATTGCCTGTAAATAAAGAAGTATTAGTATCAATATTACTGACGAGAAACAATCATCCCCTTATACATGTATCATAAACCTCATACTGATACAAAATAAGCAAATGAACCCAAGCAGGGACCAAATCTTTTCACCTTGTACTCTGTATAATTTGAATCTGTGGGAAATAGATTTGAATTAAAATTCTATTCTAAGTTTTTTGTGTAAACAAGTAGAAATTGCATATTGTATTGGCAAAGGTGATGGTCAGTGACTATGACGATACCCACTTTCGTGTATTATTTGTCTATTATATTGGCGGGGGCCTCTGGCGAAGTGGTGTAAAGCGCACGCTTACGGATCACAGCGCCCCTCACCTCGGTTCGAATCCCACTTGGGGCAGATCTTAGTGTGAGAAAGTTTGTCAGTTTGCTTGCTGAAGGTCGGTGGTTTTCTCCGGGCACTCCGGTTTCCTCCACCAATCCAGAACTGACTGCCTCAAAATAAGTGAAAGATTCTTGACTGGGGCGTAAAACACCATTACTCCTCCTCCTCCTATTATTATATTGGCAAAGTGATGGTAGTTACTGTGACCATACATAAACTTTTTGTATAAAATGTCTTTTACGGTGGCAAGTTGAATGTCAATAAATATTACCATTCCCTTACGTTACAAAATAACAAAACAACTATGGTATCTGTAATAGTAAATAGAACCAAAAATGGTGACCAAATAGCAGGTAACTTAACAAAAGCACACATATTGAACCATTGGGGACATGGTAACTAGATCAAAAATATAATGTACTTACAAAACTGCTTTCTGTTTTTTCTTCATGTATATCACCACAATACCCACAATTATCAGAAACAAGGCAAGACATGATACAACAACAGCCACTGTAACTTTGATGTTGTCTGTAATATACAAATGTATTAATATATACTTAGTTGATACAAGGTATGAAAACACAGTCAAACCTTCAACAAAAACTACATCAATGTGAAGGGTAACTGCTGTCAGAGGTCATCAAAGTTAAAAAATGAGATGTAAACAGATCTAGGGCTTGAACAGCTCACTTGGCTTCATTAGAACTTTTATGTTTTCTGTAATATACAAACAAATAAACGTATACTGTAATAAACAAACATATAAACGTATACTAAGTAAATACAAAATGATAGAAAATACACTCAAAATTTCTTCACAGAAAAGAAAACATTAATGTAAAAGCCAACTGCTTACAGAGATCATCAAAGTTCAATTAATATAGGGCTTGTACAGCTCACCTGGCTTTGTAAGAACAAATTTTTTAGGGTATTAGGGTTCATGCATCACATTTTTTTTTTTTTTTGTATATTGAAACATTTCAAGACACGAAACCTAACATGCATTGTCAAATATTAAAGATACTGGGATTTTAGAATGTTTTAATTTGTTGTATTTTGAGTTGCATGAACTAAAATGTTTATTTTGATGTAAAATGTTTAATAACAAAGTTTAACTTTGCAAACATAGTGCTTATGTCATGCTTAAATCAAAACATTGGACTTAAAATGTAAGAAAAATAATCCATTACTGTATCCATGTTGGATAAGATAGTCTCAAATCCTTGGTTGAATATTTTAGTCCAGAAATACGCAGCCCCATCTCAGAAATATTCAACAATGCAGATTTTTAATCCTTCATGGCAACTCATAATGGATTTTCTGCATTTATTTTAGAAATTCTTTGAGGAAGATAATCAATTAAATTTTACAATAGGACTCCAATATTAAACTTGAACACCATTTACTTGAATATCGTAGATGACTCAGTGTCATTATTTAAAGATAACAGTTAGTCTTTGTCATGTTTTTTAAATATTTAAATTTGAAGTTAAATGCACTTTTAAATAATTTTACTTTAACTCTATTCATCAAAGAATTTTTAGAAACCTTAGATGAGAAGATCATCTGCTTGAATAGTTCAATTTCTCACAAGGTCTTTCTGTTTTGCCTGCAAAACATGTAAGACTGATAAAAGCTGTAATAACTCTCTTTTAACAATTATAAAAGAAATATTTTTTTCTTGGTTTATCCAATTAAATTTCTTTATGAAACTTACCATCATTATTTTTATCTGTTTGTGGATTTGGATGGGTTCTTTCATGACATTTTGCATTTTTGGTATTAGGTGTAGATTTGGTCCAGGAAAATTCTCCAGAATCTAATCTTCCCTTGTAGGAACATCGGCTTACACTGTATTTTTTTTTAACATATCTAAAAATAAAATTGAATCAATCTCAAAAGAAATAACAGAATTATAAAATATTGTTGCTTGTGCTAAAATAAACACTAAACAGTGTATTTTAAAAAATTTGTTTGTGAAAAACAATGAAACACTCTAAATGGACAATCATTTCAATAATCCAAGCAAGGAGAGGTAAGTATAGCAGATAAAACTAAAAACTTTGCCAAATTTACATAAACAAATCAAGAGATTATGATACATGTATTTAATATATCAAAATCATGATGAAGCCCTTTTTTTAAAATAATAACTTACTGCTTATCAAAATGCACTGAAGCTTTTGAGAGCATCATGTCTGTAACTTTTCTGTTCATTTTTGTATTGTCAATCTTGATGATAACAGCATCAACCAAAGACTTGTCTCCAATACTGTCAGATTCTTTCATCTGTTTGTGGTATAAAGCTACTGCAAAACTTTTACTTGGAAAATTCTGCCAGTGAAAATAAAGAAAAATATTGTAGATATTGCGAATACAATTTTGACAAAACTATTAAAACAAAATACAGAATATTGCATAAAATGAACTACAGAAGTGATGATTATCAATTTTTCAGAAAAGATACATGTATTTCACATTAAAGGTGCAAAGATCCTTCACAGCACTAGCATATCAATAATTCTAAATAATTTCTTTGTGTTTTTTTGTGTTATATTTCATATGTATTTTTCTTATTCTGGTAGACTGTTATGGTGTATGGTTGGTTGCTTTGTCTTGGCTATTGCCGAGTTAAATACAGTTTTGTAGCACCTGAAAGTTTGACACACATGACACTTCAAAACTGCTTTCGGCTGAAGAAATAAAATGCTTTAAGTGTGAAAAAAATTATTTTAATGAGGTAAGAACAAGTTAAATTTTCTTATACATATGTACATGTATACAATATGATGTCTAAATGCTTATGTTTTCAAGGTCTTTAGTTGAAGTTCCAGGATGATTTTCAGCTTTTAAATTCCTATAATCAATTTTGAAACTATGTTGAACTATATGCATATGTGCACTCACTCAGTCACTCAATCATTCATTCTCCAATTTACTAACCAATTCTCTCTCTCTCACTCATTCATTTACTCACTCAATCAATCACTCACTCACCCATTCATTCTCGTACTCACTAACTCATTCTTTTACTGACTCACTATTTTCTCTGTCACTCACTAATTACATCCTTTACTCACTAATTCTCCAACTCAGTCACTAATTCTCCAAGTCACTATTTTAATCACTTACAATTATTAAATTATTGTACACAAAGTGAAACTAGTTAAAGCTAATATTTTACCTATTGCTTTGGTGGCTCAGTTATACAACATCTACCATGAGAGCAAGAAGTTTTGGGTTCAAAGCCTGTCCAGGACAAACATAAGAATTCAACATTTTAGAAGCTGTTTCCTTACATGACCTCAACATTTAGAGGCCAAAGTATTGACTGGTTTGTGTCAGGATGTGACTGGGGAGCCATATGCTTGTGAAAAATTACTGATGTGATGTGCCACAACATTCAATCAACCAAACTTTTGTTCAGCATATTCTAAGATATGGTAAAAGTACAGTGACCATGATAGAACCCAAAACCATTCCAATACTAGCAAGATGCTGTAACAACTGAGCCTCCCAGCATTAATTGACATCCACCTACCACACAATAATGTTTAGAACAAGTACCTTAACTGCTGTAGATTTATTGTTCATTATAAAGAGCCCATTATTCATTTTCGCTCCTTTATCAGTTGTTATAAAGTTTAACTTTTTTCCTGAGGTACCATCTATTATTACTATCGAGTATTCCTCAGGCTGGAAACCATGGTAAACTCCAGTTGCTAAGAACAACAATACATTAGTTACAATAACAAGGCTATGATATTTACATCCAATAAATAGTAAGGTCATAAAGATACAAACTGGCACATTACAAATGACCAAGACCTTAAGGAATGGCACTAGATATATACAGATGCTAATGCTCAGTAAATACATGTTTTTGTGAAAGTTTTAAAAACAAACATGCTTTATCATTGTTACAACTGTAAACTGGGAAAAATTTTGCATTAAGAGGATTAAATTTTGGCTTGTTCAAGAGAGTACCAGAGATCATGTGACTTGGGAGTTTTCTTGTTCACACATATTTGTTCTTAGATTAATCCTTGGATATTAAAATTGGTAAAAATTACTGATGTAATATTTAGTAACATTACAACAAAGAACATGCATTTTTAAACATTATATGTATAAAAGTATAATATTTTATAAAAATTACCATTTAGTTCTACAAATCTAATCTGTCCATTTGGAGCAAAGTTGATCTCATTTATAAACACAGATATTGATGTGTGTGGCCTTGTTGTTGGTATTTTACTTGATACTGTCTGTGCCGTTGTTGTTGGTTTTGGTGTTGTATTTGTTTTTAGTTTCGGTGAAGGCTGAGTTGTTGGTTTTAGTGTTGAGGTTGTTGTTGATTTTGTTGGTTTTGGTGTAGGCTGAGTTGTTGGTGTTGATGTTGATTTTGTTAGTTTCGGTGTAGGCTGAGTTGTTGGTGTTGATGTTGATTTTGTTAGTTTCGGTGTAGGCTGAGTTGTTGGTTTTAGTGTTGTAGTTGATGTTGATTTTGTTGGTTTTGGTGTAGGCTGAGTTGTTGGTTTTAGTGTTGTAGTTGATGTTGATTTTGTTGGTTTCTGTGTAGGCTGAGTTTTTGGTTTTAGTGTTGTATTTGGTGTTGTATTTGTTGTTGGTTTCTGTGTATTTGGTGTTGTATTTGTTGTTGGTTTTGGTGTAGGCTGAGTTGTTGGTTTTAGTGTTGTAGTTGGTGTTGTTTTTGTTGGTTTTGTTGTAGGCTGAGTTGTTGGTGTTGATGTTGATTTTGTTAGTTTCGGTGTAGGCTGAGTTGTTGGTTTTAGTGTTGTAGTTGATGTTGATTTTGTTGGTTTCTGTGTAGTCTGAGTTGTTGGTTTTAGTGTTGTAGTTGATGTTGATTTTGTTAGTTTCGGTGAAGGCTGAGTTGTTGGTTTTAGTGTTGTAGTTGGTGTTGATTTTGTTGGTTTTGTTGTAGGCTGAGTTGTTGGTGTTGATGTTGATTTTGTTAGTTTCGGTGTAGGCTGAGTTGTTGGTTTTGGTGTTGATTTTGGTTTTAGTGTTGTTTTTGTTAGTTTTGTTGTTTTATTTGATGTTGGTTTTGCTGTTGGGTTTGTTGTTGGTGTGTTTGATGTTGTTGTTGATTTTAGTGTATGTTGAGTTGTTATCTTTGGTGTAAGTAGTGTACTTTTTGTTTGTGTATGGGTTGCTTTTGTTGTGAGTTTTCCAGATGGTTGTGATGAATTTTTACAAATATTAGACATCCCTGGTGTTGGCACACTTTGTGTAAAATTTCCATTGCATCTTGAAATAGTCACACTTCCAGCCTGCCAAATGTAAAACAAATTTGTGTTTTAAGGAGTATATTAATGTATGTAAAATCATTAAATTTTTTGATATAACAATTTCTGTGCATCTTATTAAGATGAGATTTATGAATTAAAATATAAACAGAAGCTAAGAAGATTTGATAATCTGATGAACTCTAGCCAGTAATGAGAATGCTTATTACTGCAAATAAGGCAGACGAAAGTAAGTAAAAAATACTAAGAATTTGCTCCAACCACTTATTTTACACAGGGTTGTTCTGTAATCACATTTTCTAAATTGGAACCTACCAAATTTAATATCAAGTAATAAATAAAAAATAATAAATACCTCTGTTGTTGAACAAAATACAAAAAGCATTGATAAAAATGAAAGATTAATTGTTCTTAAAGTAGAGATAACAACAGCAGAATAACTGATTTACTTTATGTCAGAAAAAGATTGTTACATGCATTTCAATTCTCATATATATATATAATCTTTTTATAAAGAATTTCAAAGAGATGGTCTCAAATGGATGGGGCATTAATTGGGGTGTATTTTTAATGCTTTACCTGTAATTCTTTCAAATTTTTTATGTAATATGAAGAACTTTGATTTAACTTTGACATCAGGTCTGACACATTTCCTTTTGGTTCTGTATTAGATGTATTAAACAGTAAAACGTTTTGTAGATGGAAGTCAGTTGGGAGTTTCAGTAAAAAATCTGTTAAATTTCCAGTAACCTAAAAATATTGATAAATCACAACACATCACTTTTTGCAAAACAAAAATAAATAAATAAATAAATAAATAAATAAATGAATAAATAAAAAATAATAAATAAATAAATAAATAATAACTTTAAGTTTGTGAATTTCTTACAGTACTACATGTAAGAATTAAGAAAATAAAGTGCATAAAAAACCAGGGGTTTGAAGAAACTATGTTGTATTTATATACATTAAATATATACATGTACTACCGGTATATAATGAATGTTAGTTATATAACAACAGAAGCATGTTGTGTTAGAACCACATATATTCATTTTATCTGTCTTTTTTTAAATTTTGTTGTGCTTTTCTGTATTTTTTGTGTCCTAGTTTGCTCAGATTACACAGCTAAATTAACAGCCAACAACTTTAATTATCTCTTTTTAAAAAGATTTCAAAGCATTAGTGTTTATAAAGAGTTGGTAAAGAGAGATGATCTTAAATAAGAGGGTCATCATGTCAGGGTTTACTTTAACTTAATACATGTATAAACTTTATATATAAGATACCTGATATATAACAACTGCAGAAACTGCACCACTAAAACTTTGAGAACAGTTTATTTTCATTGTGCTGTGTTTATCTCCCTTGTCACTTAAAAGAAAAAATCCTTCATCATTGGTTACATGGTTCCATAGATCAAACATGTTGTATCTTGTGCCATTCTGCATGAATGTTACAATAATGAAGGAATTTAACAAAATTTTCCTCTTCATTGGGGTGTAGACTTCCACAAAACATCCATCATCTGTTTTTGATATGCTTACTTCGTTGATAACAGGTTTAACTTTAGGACATTCATTCTTCCTGCCTGAATTAAAAAAAAGGACTGTTGAATTCTGATAACCTTAATTCAGCCTTGGGTTTTTTTTTTATCATTAATTTTTTTTTTAATTTTATTTATTTATTTTGAATTACTGTTTTGTCCACAAACAGATTTTTTTTCTTACCGTTTCAAATTTTTATGATTTGTTCACATAATTTCACATAAAATCAAAGTCAAATTCACAGCTATCTATCTTCTTGCACACTGTTCACTCATCCCTTACTTGCTCATAAAACCCCTTTTTTCTTTCGGGGCCTCAGATCTGATGGGTCTAAAGTGCGCACTTATGAATCGCAGCACCTCTCACCACTTGGGTTGGAATCCCACTCGGGACAGATCCTAATGAGGGAAAGTTGGTCAGTTCCCTTGCCAAAGGTCGGTGGTTTTCTCCGGGCACTCTGGTTTCCTCCACCATCCCAGAACTGACTGCCTTGAATCAAGTGAAAGAATCTTGACTGGGGCATAAAAACACAATTACTCCACTCCTTTTTTCTTTCATCCAAACACACACCTAACCAAGTACCGGGTAATCAAACATTATGAAAATATATCCATACCAGGTGTCTGCTTGGTTATTGTAAATCCACGAACATCACGTGAGCTGGAACTATAACATTTACTGAAAGAACCATTGCTGTACCACACCTCATCCCTGTCTTTCAAGAGCACAGGTGATTCTGGAGCAAAGTCTTTAAGCTCTGTTTCATATGCTTTAACATTATCTGTTCCATATATAACATAGTCCAGAAGTCCAGTTTTTGTGTAGGTGGAAGAGTTTGTAAATCTTTTATCCAGGTTTTTGTATAAGGCTAATATGGTCATATTTCCTTGCAGAATACTTGTGTTTGTGATTAAATCCACATTTTGGGTGTCTGGACCACCAATCACAAAAGCACCATCAGAATGAGCACTGAAAATATGTTGATATAAATAAGTTCATTGTCTCTAAATAACCAAAATATAGATCCAGGACTATTATTTGGTGCAAATGGTATTTCTTGGTGAGTCATTAAAACATAATAACTTAAATAAACCTTATAAACTTAAAACTTGAATTCTGTAATTGTATTGTCTTTTTTTTATTATTTAATGATTTAATGAGGTTATACATCCAAGACAAGAATATTTCACTTATATTGAGATGTCACCAGCTTTAGGTTAAGTGGCAGAAATTTTAACCTTTGCAGTGCATCAAGGGCAATGTGCAGGGAGGGTTCTTTAACATGCCACACCTGCTGTGACACAGGGCATCAGTTTTAAAGGTCTCATTTGAAAGACCCTGTGACTTTCATTTCTAAAATCAAAATGCTTTGCAAAAGAACATATTGTCTTATAGGAAAGAGTAACTGAAATTGTTTCTTTAAAAAACTATTAATCTTTTCTTATCACTGTATTTAATCTCAGTAAGTTAAACTTCTTACAAATTGTTATATTTCTTTTTGTTGTTTTGGATTAATTGAAAAATTCTGATATACCTAGAGATTCTGATTTAAGGCATGTGTATACCCACCAAAAATTATCATTGCAACTAAAACACCTTTCATTATGTCAATTGTTTTGTGAATAAATAAATAAAAGAAAACATCTAAAATATAGGTACTGTGAAGCAGATTCTAAATATAGTTGTTGAGATCTTTGTAGAAGCTGTTAAATAAACCAAGCTAAAATCTTCATTTGAATTAAGACATTTAAGGCTGATAGAATGGAGACAAAAAATAAATTTATTTATTTGGTCAATAGCTTCAAACTTGACATACTGATTATGAACCATTATGAAACCCAGAATACACTTGGTTTGAGGCAGTTAACCACAGAAATGTCATATTTCAAATACTTGTAGCCTTATATATGTAAGCTGGTTCTTCAATGTAATGTTTTTGAACATCAAATCAGCAATTTTTCAGCCATTCAGGAAGAAAGCAGGTTTATTAATACAAATGTATCTAAAGATTAATCTTAGAACAAAGTTTGTGAGATGTGCAAGTGTGTTGATCTACCTTATACCATCATGCACAAGGGTGATAATTTTGTTAAGGTGCTAGCTCATCAAGTCAGTATGCCACAGACTGGCATACCACTCTCTCGGACACATTACCCTGGCACTTGGTGAACCAGTCAATAATCTGTCCTCTAATTGCCAAGTACCAGAAATCAGTATCTTAAAATTTATGTATGACCCTGGCTATCATTCCAGCTCTTGATGCAGACACTCTACCACTGAGCCACTAATATATATATATATATATATATATATATATATATATATATATATATATATATATATATGAACACTGACCTTTGATTTATAAGATTTATAACTGAGACATCTTTAAGGTGTGGTCCTCCATATATTACAATACTGTAGTTTGTTAAAGTCATTTTTCCTCTTCCATACAGTTCAATATAACCTTGACCTTGGCTTGTTGGGTCAAAAAAAATCTCAGATATAAGTAATGATGCTGGAATAAAAGTGAAAAAAAGTTATAAAAAAAATAAAATATGTTTATCTTTCTGTGATTTTATTTGTAGCCTAAATATAAAGCTTCAGCATAAAGATTTTTTTACCAAAAAGTTGAAATCTTTCTTAATATAGTATTTTTTATTATAAGTAACAATAAAATAGAGTAAACTTTATTAGTCCAGTGAGCTTTAACCAAAAAACTTCAACTGTAAAATCAAAAATTTCTAATATAGTCCTCTGGAAAAGCCATAAACTGTACTATAGGTCATTAAGGATCCTTTGGAACTGCTTACAATAAGCTGATTTTAATAATACATATGGTAGTTACTATACTAAAGCATCAACAGGGGTGAATATATACACACACACTATTATAACTTGTTCAAGTAGTTAAATAAATTCTGTTTTCATAAACGCTCTGCCATCAGATCCTAAATGACCTACCTATTCTGTGCATCAGAATAAAATGATGCTAGAAGTATATTATAAACATAATAAACCATTTAATTACCTTCATGTAAGGCAGTGTTGTCACTGTGTTTGTTGTTTTGTCGCTGTGGAGTTGGGGTAGAGTTGCTGCTTTTTAGTGTCACCCCTTGTGTCTGTAAAAACAATGTGCATTATCTGTTAACTCATTTTAAATATCTTATATACATATTAAATGACAAACAAGAGATTAAAGAAAAAATAATTAGCTTACCTGCATGGCAAGTATATACAAAATAAGACCAAAGACTCCTTTGTACTGAGAAAGGTAACCCAGTGACTATACCCATGTCTACCTATCTTTCCAGCCATCCATCTAGTCAATTTACACCTTTAATTTTCAGTTGATCTAACTTTCTAGCCACTGATCATCAATTTATCAATCATTTAGATCAATAAATCACTCTATCAATCCAAATATATTCTACCCTATCAATTCATGCATTTACTAATCTACAAACTATCTACCTACCAATTCATCTATCCATCCATTCATTTACCAATCAGTCCATCATCCATCAACCTATTCATCTGTCTATCTGTCCATCCCTATCTATCAACTAATTCATACATCACCCATCCACAAACCTACAAACAGTCTATCCATCAATCTATCCTTCCACTAATCAATCCATCCATTCATTCACCAATCCACCCATCATCCATCAATCAATTTATCCATTTATTAACTATCTATCTACCAATTCATCCATCCATTCATCCATTCACCGATCCATCCATCATCTACTGACCCATTCATCCATGTAAACTAACTGTCATTCAAACTATCTACCCATCCATCCATCAATCCATCTGTCCATCCAACAATTCATCCATCTAACTATATTGCAATTAGTAATTAAGATAATGTAATTAATAGAACTTACCACAGCTATATGTAAACTTAACCATGTAAGTACAAGTACATTTATCTTTTTCTTTACCTTGATTTTCATGTTGACCTCTGACTGAAATTATAAGATATATGATTAAAATAAGAATTACATTTTAACACTTGAAGTGCATGATACTGAATGACTTTGGCTTAAAGGGTACTCTGATTGTTTGAGCTGTCATATTTAAAGGATGACAATTAAAAAAAAAAAAAAAAAATTAAAAAAAAAAAAAAAACAAACAAATACCAAGGGACCATATAATGACTGAGATGTCATTGGTATTTGGGAAACTATGTTTAAGCATTTAAATTAAAACACTATTTTAAATTATGCAGTGGAACTGCTTTACCAAAAATTTTCCACACCAAAGATTTTATAACTTTTGATTGGTAATCACTTAACACAGTTTGATTGAACAATTATTATTAATAAATTATTAATCTCCTAATAAACTTGTAAAGTTTATGACAGAATTTCATTTTATTTAGATAACATTAAGGCCTACTGTTGCTAATAAGAAAGGGTTTTCACATTTATTCGGTAGCAGAAATCTTTGCAAATGTTGAACTGTATGCACTTAAACAAAAAATTATTTTATCAACCAAATAAAAGTATACATAGATATATTAAATGATAACAAAATGATATATATATATATATATATATATATATATATATATATATATATATATATATATATATATATATATATATATATATATAACCATTTCTAGCTATTGTAAGACTCTGCTAAGATAACATAGATAACCTAAATGCACATGTAATTTCAAATATTTGTTTATCACAAATACATGTAGAATTTTTTTTTTAAATTTGATTTATCAGCTCAGTCTGACTTTATCAAATATTGTCTCTATAGTGAAGTACATCTATGTTATAAATGGTCCAAAATATAGACCACACATTTTAACATAAATGGGAATGTCAGAGACATGAAACAAACCATGCAACTGAATACCATTTTGTCATGTGCCTGTGAGTTTGCTCTACCAGTCATATGCCTATTAAAATTAGGGACCAGTCAGTTGTATGAAGCTGGATTAGTGTAATCAGATGATAAATCCAAATTTGACCTTTGATGATTAATCCATGTCGGTTTTATACAATGTGGATTATATAACTGATATGACACAGTTTATCCATGTTGATTTTATACAATGTGGATTATATAACTGATATGAAACAGTTTATCCATGTTGATTTTATACATGTGGATTATATAGATTGATATGAAATGACAAATCTATGTTGGATTTATACAATGTGGATTATTTAGACTGATATGACATGACCTATCCATTTTAGTTTTTTTTTAATGTGGATTATATAGACTGATATTATATGACTTATCTATGTTGATTTATACAATGTGTTATTTAGACTGATATGACATGATTTATCCATGTTGATTTATACAATGTGGATTATTTAGACTAGTATGAAATGATTTATCCATGTTGATTTCTACAATGTGGACAATTTAGACTGATATAACATGATTTATCCATGTCGGTTTTAAACAATGTGGATTATAAAGAGTTATATGACATGATTTATCCATGTTGATTTATACAATGTGGATTATTTAGATTAATATGACATGATTTATCCATGTTGATTTATACAATGTGGATAATTTAGACTGATACAACGTGATTTATCCATGTCGGTTTTATACAATGTGGATTATATAGACTTATATGACATGATTCATCCATGTTGGATTTATACAATGTGGATTATTCGATTATTCAGACTAATATTACATAATTTATCTATGTTGAATTTATACAATGTGAATAATTTTGACTAATATGACATGATTTATCCATGTTGATTTATACAATGTGGATTATATAGACTGATATAACATGATTCATCCATGTTGGATTTATACAATGTGGATAATTTTGACTAATATAACATGATTTATCTATGTTGATTTTGTACAATGATTGATATGAAATGACAAATCTATGTGTGATTTATACAATGTGGATTATTTAGATTGATATGACATGACTTATCTATGTTGATTTATACAATGTGGATTATTTAGACTGATATGACATGACTTATCTATGTTGATTTATACAATGTGGATTATTTAGACTGATATGACATGACCTTTCCATGTTGGTTTTATACAATGTGGATTATATAGACTCATATGACATGACTTATCTATGTTGATTTATACAATGTGGATAATTGAAACTGATATGACATGATTTATCCATGTCGGTTTTAACAATGTGGATTATATAGACTTATATGACATGATTTATCCATGTTGGATTTATACAATGTGGATTATTCCATTATTCAGACTAATATTACATGATTTATCTATGTTGCTTTATATAATGTGGATAATTTAGACTGACACAACGTGATTTATCCATGTTGGTTTTATACAATGTGGATTATATAGACTTATATGACATAATTTATTCATGTTGATTTATTCAATGTGGATTATTTGATTATTCAGACCAATATTACATGATTTATCTACGTTGAATTTATACAATGTGGATAATTTTGACTAATATGACATGATTTATACAATGTGGATTGTATAGACTGATATAACATGATTTATCTATGTTGAATTTATACAATGTGGATAATTTTGACTAATATGACATGATTTATACAATGTGGATTATATAGACTGATATGACATGACTTATCTATGTTGATTTATACAATGTGGATAATTGAAACTGATATGACATGATTTATCCATGTCGGTTTTAAACAATGTGGATTATAAAGAGTTATATGACATGATTTATCCATGTCGGTTTTAAACAATGTGGATTATATAGACTTATATGACATGATTTATCCATACTGGTTTTATACAATGTGGATTATTTAAACTAAAATGACTTGATTTATCCATGCTGGTTTTATACAATGTGAATTATTTAGACTAATATGACCTAATTTATCCATACTGATTTTTTATTCTGTGGGAGATTTTTTTAGACTAATATGACATTAGTTTTAAAAGTTGGTAATTTGTGCTGTGGATTATTTGACTCGTTAAGACATGATTAATTCATGTTAGGCTGTGGATTATTTTACCCAATATGACAAGGTTTATTCATTTTGTCTTTACATTCTGTGGATTACTTAATTGAATATGACATGTTTGATCCATAAGGATTTTTTTATCTGTGGATTATTTTACCTTATATGACATGATTAATCTCTGTTAGTGGTATGTCCTGCATAAATCCCTATAATAGTGTATTAACCTTCTTTTATCATATGTGTGTGTGTGTGTGTGTGTGTGTGTGTGTGTGTGTGTGTGATTAATATGTATATTAAATGATTTCACAATAATCAAATGTTACATATGATGAAAAATTACAAAAGTAGGTCACTGAACTACTGATTACTAGTATGACAAAATAAAATGTGTTACTTGATCAACTGAAACAGAAACAGAAAATAAAAAAAATTTACTGTAAAAGGCTATCTGAATACATCTTGTAATTAAAAAAACAAAAACTAAAAATGCCTAGTGAACCAAAATGTTGACTTTATAGACATTCATTACCTAGAGGTTTGTTTCATTAAAAATATGGGACAAAAGGACCTTAAAACAGTTGTCTTGAAATAGAAAGGTAGTCTTGATACAAAAGTGGTCACTATACCAGGTTTAACTAAATGTATAATTACATGTTAATTAAAATTTCAATTATTTAACAAATAAACCATTCAGCTAATTAATACAATTGTTCATTATATATATATATATATATATAACATCAATTTGAATGTACTGTACCCTAACTGATGAAAATGAAAGTAACTGACTAGTTTCCATAATTAAAAAGATAAAACTTAACTTACAGTTTCAACAATGAATTTATCCAAATTTTAACAGGAAAAAATTAAAACAAATAATTTTACTGAGAGGAAGTTTACATGTACATGTGTCATCAAGTTCCTGGTACAAAGTTTGTAGCCCCTGGCGGATAGAATTTACTCAGAGATCGGTGTTATATCTATCTCGATATCTCCAATATTGACATTTAAAGATAAACAACAATATTAAATGTTTAATGATAAAAGAGGTACATATAACAGGTACAATGAAAATTACCTGTAAGTTGTCTTTATATAAAGGACACCTTTACAATACACAGCATATCAGTGGGTTTATTAATCACATACACTGTATTACTGAAAATGGACTCATAGTTGGTTTAGAGGGCTTTTTTTTTGTCTGCCAAAAGTGATAGATATTTAGCTTAGTTAAAACACATTTAAATGTACATCTATAGTTATCTGTAAAGAATGCATCCATAAACTGACTGTAAAAAATTTCCTGTCTTTATTGAAGTAAACAAAACATATCCTACAAGGTCAGATATTATAGAAAATATGGACACAAAATAACTTTGTTTGTTTCTGTTTAGATAGAACAATTTTTGGTCCACTGATATAACTAAATTGAAGAAATGAACAAAAGAAGTAAAATTTTATCACTTTTTTATTTCATGTAAATTTATTATGTTTTAAAACAGTAAAATGTTTTTCTTTTTTAGATCAAAATTACACTGTTTGATTTTTAATGACACCACAGTTGTTGACACCAATGTGTAGGTTTTTAGAAATGATTACAATCTTTATACAGGTATAATTGAAAAATTTCCAACAATCAAAAAACTGGATTTGTACAAACTTTAATTATAAAAAAATAAATTCTATTCAAAAGAAAAACTGATGAATCAACATTGTTTACAATAGATATTTAATATTTATGTTATTATCCTGCTGACAGAAAAAGCATGACTCAAATTTAACTTTAATTTGGTTTACAAATGAAATATGATTTTCTTTTATTTTTTTTTCATTTATTTTTTTATTATTATTATTATTATTATTTTACATTTGTTTAAATAATACAGTAGAACCTATAAATTCTGAACATCTATATAGATTGCACATGTACGCTGATTTATCAAACAATAAAATTGGCATGTTCTAATAAATAATTATTTTATTTTGAGACATATTTCACAGAAAAAATTAGCCGTAAAAACTGATTGTTTTATAAATTAAACAGATTAAAATACCCTCAACTGTTATAATTTAGAAAAAATATAGACTTCACAGAAAACATCAGCTGTTAAAATTGATTGTTTTTTAGGTTATACAGTTAAAAATACTCTGATTCTAATAATATAGGAAAATATTACCTGGACACTTATAGTGGATTTACTTTTACATAGCTGATAGAAAACATAGTATTATTATGTTTAATTTACAACCTTTATGAAACAAGCACCTGTCAAAAAAGACAACATTTAAGTCCTTTAATTATTCCATATTTTAAAGTTGATTGATGATTTCCAGGACTGGTTTTAGTTTTACCAACAGGACTAATGTATTGTACTGCACTATGTTAGTATTTTGGTATAATTCTGTGATGTTTCTTTTATAAAAAACATATAATACAATGCATGATTTAGATTAATGTGATGAGAAGTAACTAACATACCGTACTTGAAAAGGTTCTGTGTATATATTTCTATTCAACAAGTTTATTAAGTCTGCATAAATTATTATAACAAAATAAATTAAGATATGAAGTATATATACTAATTACATTATGACTCTCAGATGTATCAAAAGTTCTGTCTTGAAAACAATCCTAATAGCAAAAATAATTATTTGACCATAAACAAATTTGATGAAGAACAATTTAGTATAAAAACATCCAATCTTTAGTAAATAGGTCAACATACAATTTGTCAGTTTGCCTCCAACAGTTGACGGTTTTCTCTTGGTGCTCTGGTTCCTCCACTGTCACAGAACTCACTGCTTCTACATAAATGAAAGCATCTTGACTGGGCATACCTATCAAGTCACATGCATTATGCATGTGTCGCATGCATTTTGGATGTAAACCAAGCTTACACACTAAACTTTCACAATTACATGCATAATCAAACTATCTAGAAAATAAAAACTGGCAACATCTATTTTTATCAGTTTTTAACATTTTCAGCATCCAATACTAAACTGGTACTGGTAGATCCTGTATTATATACCCATCTGGTAATATTTTAATTTCTTGTGAATGTTTTGTAGATTCTGACACTGTTGTTGATGTTTCAAATTGCAGGTAAATGAAAGATTTTACACCATTCCCCCCCCCCCCCCCCCCCCCAATTTTTCCTGGTACCTCAGTCACATGCATAACTTTGAAAACCCTTGACAGCTATGTATTGTTATTGAACATTCAAATATCAAATTGAAACTTACCAAATTTCCCTTTATGGAATTTTTCCATGTACATGTACATGGTGCACATGCATCTCTTTACACTTCTTGAGATTTGATTCCTGGATTTAAATGTTGATTTTCCTTCTGGAATACACATACTTGAATGTACACTTTTATAGATATCCCAGTAATTTTCTCATCTGTTTCTATGCAGTTATATTCCGGTTACCAGTAATCAATATTATGAAAGCTGTGAACATATAGATATATAAATTACTTTCAACCTCAAGTGAGGCATCAGTGAGGATTTTTTTCAGGTATTCTCCCTCTTGTTACAGAGGTAACAACATTCAATCATTTGAATTGAAGAAAGTAAAATTTGGACAGAGTATTCAAAAATATGTTATAAACAACCCTAAATTTGATTAAACATAAATAATATTTCAGTTGAAAATTTATTGTTTAAAACATGCTCTGAAAAGTTGTTGCAAAACTGATTTTTACTAAAATATAAACAAAATTATCAAATAAGTAGATATTATATGTCTATGCACAACTGAAGACATGAAAATCACAATAATTAATTTACCGGTAACTGAAAGGTGCAAATTCACATGCTTCCCTATCAACTGCGTGAACTACCGAAATGAAAGTTGGAATTCCCAAAAATATTAGGCTAACATAACCGATAAAAGAAATATATTTGATTTTAAAAAGGAATATTAAACCCTGACATATCATACAAAATTACATAAAATAATAAAATATCACAAACATCATTGTTTATTCATAGGTAAAAGAAAAGGTTATTTTTATGACTAGTAAATATTATCAGTTACATTTCCGGGTCGTTGAAATTTCCTAAATTAGAACTGGCGGGAAAAAGAAAATGGCTGCTAGATTAAAGTCGGAAATAACTTCTGCATTTAAAATGCATGGCTTCACTCTAAGAAGGTATATATTGGCTGACGGGTTCATGATAAACCTAAATACAACACATTCTTTACTACAAAGATAATTGTTAAGTTTATTATACACTTAAATTATATTTTACATACCATTATGCACCTGATACCTCTCTAACGTGTAACAGGAAAAGAATGCAGTGATTCGAACCCGGGACCTTCCCAAATCGGGAGGAAAATACCTGAAAAAAAAACACATCCTCACCGAGTGCCCCGGTTGAGGATCGAACCCAGCCCAGGTAAAAAGAGTGCTCTATCACAAGGCTAAAAGAGCTGGACCAGACAGTCTGGCAGTAAATCACTCCTATCTACCATATAAAAGACATCAACAGCACAACTAGCTCATCCTTGCTACACAATAAATATCCTACTGTTGGTTTCACTGTGTTTGTGAAAGTGAAATGTGCTTGAATTTCATAGAAAATCCAATAAGTTTGAATTACAGTAAGTTTGATATTTTTCACTTAATTCAACCCCATCATCATGAAAAGTTGATAAAAGCATAAAAAAAAGCATAGGTACGCATACAATATCTGTTTAGTTGTAGTTAAGTATGTATGAGATAGGAATTTAATAAATATTTGCATTGCTATGGCAATGACCAAAAATTTTTCAGGATAAAATTTTATAATCAAATACACGACAAAGATGTGATAATGTTGGTTAATATTTCACAAGAGAGCAATTTCGGAGAAAAGAAAAGACATGATCCAGGCATAAGGAATCATCTAGAAGATTGACAACCTTCCTTATAATAATTATTTTTAAACTTAAAAAAATCTTAAAGAGCAATATCTAATTGAGTTACCAAATCAAAATCTGATTTTCATAATTGACTTAAATGTAAAATAACATTATTCCATACATTCCTTTGGTATGATTTGAAAAAAAAAAAATTCTCAAAAACCATGGATGACTTAAAATCACTAGGTACCAGGTAATTGTCTGAGTTTTTGTGATATCTTTCCTAAAGTTCAGTAATTTAGCTGACAAACACCCTGAAAAATCAAATTCAAAATCAAATTCTCATAAAAAAATTTTGAAGTTTTCAATTTAATACTGTATTATTTTTGGATCTAGATTATTTAAAATTTTGTTTTTCAGTGATGCCAGTAAATATTTAGTTGATGTATTATTGTTAGTGAGTGAAGTTCACAGAGAAGAATGCCTGGATAAAATTATAGAAGTTGTACAAAAACAACCATGTAAGTGAACATGTTGTGTGATGTTATTATTTAAAACAGACTGACATCACATTTATAAAAATAAAAATCAAAGATGCAAAACCATCTAAATATGTAAATTTTGATATAATAGACCATGTGCTAGATGAAACATTTATCAGGGGGTCTCTGTAGATGAGTGGTGTATTTAAAACGCCAGTTTATAAATCACTTTGTCCAGGTTTATATCCTGCTTGGATTCTAGTGTTAGTGAGTGTTATGAGTTCCTGTGAAGAAATGTTGGTAGTTTTCTTACACATGCCTTAATCTTTCATTTTGAACTTTTTTCAATGAAGCACATTATATGCAAAATACATTAACATAAACTAACACAGATACTAACGCTAGAATTTTTTTTACTCTGCAACATTATTTTGCTATCAAAAATTGTTAATAATCTTATGTTTACAATAAAAAAGTATCCATTCCTTATCACTTTGAAATGTATATAATTCAACAGGGATATAATTTCACCCTTTAGCTGTCAAAACTAATTTGCTAGTATGAAATTTCATGCTGCACCACCATGTAGGTATAATATCCCTTTCACCATTTTTTTGCATTAAATACATATCCCTTAAGCTAAACATGAAAGGAAATATGGACAATTGAATTAACATGTGTACATAAATGAATTACATGTATATATATATATATAGTTAATTGTAAACGTTTGAATCTTTTTTATCTCTAACTCTATTTGAAAACATATTAAAAGTTTAAGCTGACAACAAAAAAAGGGTGAAGTAACATATTTATACATTTTATCAAACTTTAAGCTGACTAAAAGCCATTTGATACATTTCAAAATCTGCTAATACCAGGGTAGTAATTGTATTTTGATGACAGTCATTACACTTTTTTCTCTGTTATGTTGAAATATTAGTTATATATTAGTTTATACCATGCTTCCAGTTATATGAGTGAGTAATGACCACTTACCAGTAATAGACTAGGCAGTTGCTAGTCCAGTGCTCTAGGATTTTTCCATGACACTGACTTTCAATGGGAAAGTCACAACAGAAAATCCACTTTCCCATAAAAAATTTACTTTCTCACCATGTCTTGGTGAGAAAATATAGATTGCGAGTAAATCTCAGTTGTTTTTAATATTCTTTATTGGAAATACAAATAACAAATGTTCTGACAAACAAAAAAAACGTACTTGATACAAAACTAAAGCAAAATACAAAACTACAGATGTACAGTACGAGTTATCTCCCTTTGTTGGGCAGTAAAGAATGGAGATTTCAAGAAGAGGATTTGAAAAAGTTATTATCAACCAACAGTGTTTTATGGGGAAACAATTACCAGTGGAAAAAAGTAAAAAAGAACTGCACTTGATAATAGATAAAACACATATTTTAATAAACTTCACTTTCCTACTGAGAAGAAAGCCAATATTTATCACTTTCGGGTGACAGAAATTCACTTGGTACAGGAGACGGGAAATGGGAATCCTAGAGCACTGTGGTCATGGTCAGCTAAAGCTAAGCTATATTCAAAACTATCTGTTTGTCTGCAGTGGATTAAAGTTAATGGATTAAGGATACTAATTTATTAACCCTCCAACAGTACATAAATATTAAGAATATTTGTTAAATATAAGGTTAAGTAATAAATTTAAGCTTGATAAATAACTTTTTTCTCCATTAAATTTTGTTTGCTGTACCAAGAAGATTTTTCCAATCAATATAGCTTTCATTATTTGTCAAACATCATTCAATATACATGTTCTAAGATTGATGAAGATAACACAAAAATATTCACTTCATATTTCATTTCATGCTGTAAAGCTAATTATTGAATATCAAATTCCCATCAAATAAAAGCTACAGCAATCATTCTTTTGTAGCAATCCACTGATGTCTGTATCAATATTTGGATCAATTTGTTTAATGAAAAATTATAGAATTTTTTATTAAAGATTTTTGAATATTTAGGTAAATTATTTTTTATGACAGATATTGTTATAATATAAATTTTTGATTTTATATCTGTAGTGGCATCATCATTGATAAGCAAGTCGGTATGTGAAACAGCAGTACAGGAATGTAATGCAGAACAAGATGAAGAAGGGTGTGTCATAATAGTATTATATATCCAAATTTAATACAAACTTAACTAAAAGATTTCTTATATCTGGGCAATTTAAACTCTAAAGCTGCATTAAGTTTTTCAGTTTTCTGAATTTTTTTTGATTTTCTAAAAATATATTTTTAAAAAAATTGATAACTTCTAATCACGATCTGTAAGATTCATTTTCTAAAATGTTATTCCTATTAGCTGTAAATAAACAGAATCTTCTAATTGGTCAGTGTTTAACAACGATAATTATTTGCTTGGAGCATGCACTCTGATGTAAGGAAATTCCAATGAATTGAAGGTGAAACCTGACAAATTGTATTAATTGTCCATCATTAATATCCAGATTTATTCTCAATGGTGTTATGTATCCCTTACAAAGTCACAAATGATTAATTAAATTAAATTCTGTGTTTAATTTATCGTACTTCACCATTTTGTATGTTGTGTTAAATGACCCGGTTTTTTATGACGTAACCATGTTCTATAATTAAATCCCACAGGCTAAATCTGGCTTGGAAGTTATTGTTAATTCTGTATTTATTCGAGCTTTTATTGTTGAACCAAATGCAACATTGTTCATGAGAAATATCATTAATTAGATCAGCAGTTTTAATTTTTTTTCCTAGGAAAACTTAATGCAGCTTTAACTGTGTGTAAGGCTCTTTTTGTGAATTTCAGCCATAAGTAATGTCATAACATTGTTTATATTTCAGAGAAGATGTATTTTGTGTCATAGATGCCTTTGCGGTTCCGAAGTATACATATGTCCCAGAAAGGAAGAAGTTTATTCCGTATGTACTGAAATATTTCTTATAATCCAACATGCCTTGCATTAAAGAACTTTGTGTACATGTATATAACTATAGTGAATTTTCCACTTCACAGTTGATTAGAACAATTTGTTTTTATTCTCTCATCAAAATCAAAGATTAACAAGACACTGAATATTTGAAATTCTTTTCCCCAAGTAAGACCAAAGATAAAATGAAATGAATGTCTTTGTAATGTAACAAGTCAAAAGATTAAACGTGGGGTTACATTCCAGTTATGAGCCTATAATAGCACTGAGTATTTAGACTTTCATTTCTAAAATTAGAATATTTTTTAACAGTTCTTACCCATTTTCAAAGCCTGTAATGTACCAATATTCAAAGCCTAAAGTAAAATCTCGCCAGGAACCCACCCCTGACCTGGCACTATAATCAGGTCCCTTACCAGCTGAGCTACCATAGAAAAGTAAATAAATTATTTGTGAGTCTCAGACTTAATTTTGGTGTGTTGGTAATTTTTAATTTATATTGTAATTATAATTTTACCATACATTATAAACTCTGTACAACACTAATTTCAAATCTAAAAAATTAATTGCAGTTGTTTTGATGACCACAGAGCACATTTAAAAGAATGACAGCATTTTAAAAGCTATATTTTTGTATTGAAGTCAAAATATTAAGTCTCTCTTTTTACAGAAATAGTACTATTGGATTACCTCCCCCTTGTCTACATGGAACAGCTGATGATAAAGCAAGATTGTTTAGAGAAAGATACACAATATTGCAACAGGTATGAAAAATAAATAATATTACAGTAGGTAAGAAAGATAAACAAAAATGCAACAGGTAAAAAGAATATACCATACTGCAACAGGTGTGAAAAATAAAAATTACAGTAGGTAAGAAAGATAAATAAAAATGCAACAGATAAAAAGAATATACCATACTGCAACAGGTATGAAAAAAAATTGCAGTAGTTAAGAAAGATAAACAAAAATGGAAACGGGTAAATAGTATGTACTGTACTGCAACAGGTATGAAAAATACATAATATTGCAGTAGGTAAGAAAGATAAACAAAAATGCAACAGGTAAAAGAATGAACCATACTGCAACAGGTAAAAAGAATGAACCATACTGCAACAGGTAAAAAGAATATACCATACTGCAACAGGTAAAAAGAATGAACTGTACTGCAACAGGTAAAAAGAATGAACCATATTGCAACAGGTAAAAAGAATGAACCATACTGAAACAGGTAAAAAGAATGAACCATACTGAAACAGGTATTACAAAGAATAATTCTACAGGTTATACTCTGTGTAGGTTTCAGAATTTCAGATACAAATACATTTGACAAATTTCTAGTTAGAGAACAATCTGAGTAGAGACATCACTTTAAGGCACCTTTACTTTTATTTATGTTTCAACCAAAATGATCAATTATAAACAACACATATACACATGTACCAGGTACTGCATATAAGATCCAAATGCATGAGTAGACTTCATTAAAAGATTTCTTGTATATATAAATATACAAGTTTCTGTTTTATCTTCTGAAGGGGTGAGAGATCTCGTTCCAGAGGCTTGGCAGGATTTCTGTGTACAGAGTAAAGATTTTATTTGTTCAATACTGATGTAAAAAATAATTGCAATAATATGTGGTTTCTTCTTTATCAGAGAACACAAAGACATGATTTATTTACACCACCAGCTGTTGGAGCTTCCCAAGATGAAAATACTAAAAAGTTTCGGGTATGTTATTTTAAACTGTTTTTGTTATGCTGAATGCAGCCTCTGAATTATCCCTCACAAATCTCCCCAGAAGAAATTTATTCAGCTTTTAACTGTTTCCTAGAAAACTACACAAATAAATTGCAAGTAATTTAAAAAAAAATAAGTAAATGGTTAAATTTATATTTAATGCAAAAATTATAGTTTTATAAAGAAACCATTGGTCTCTGATTTTGAACCAAATCATGAAAGAGAAAGCTCTCATAGATTTAGAATAATTGTTTAATTTTTTAAAAATTGTTACTTGTTTTGTTGTATTTTGTAGTTACGACCAATAGAATATCTTCTTGGAAGTACAGCAAAGCTTGGTGAACTTATTGTGTTAGGTATGCTCACACAAATAAAAGAGGTATGTTGATGTGATTATTTAGTCATTTAAATCTTATGCAAACAATTTAGATTTTAAACCATGATGTGGATTCAGATACTGGTATCCACATATCATGTCTGTATTGTTTTAATGTGGAAAATTGGTACATGTACTTTGAAACTGAATTTTTAGAAATAGGATATGCTGAACACTGTTTTCTTTACATGAAACCTTAATGGATTTTTATCTGTCATACTTCAGATTTTTAACTTGGGTTTGTAATTACCAAATTTTGATTAAAATCCATTTTCACTATTAACTTCAGGTATGACACTGCATTATTATAGAAATTGGTAGGAAAAATACATATTTTATATTAGTTATTTAATTTTAATCTATGTTATCGATTTTATTCAGGGAAAGTGGTATATTGAAGATCCAACAGGAGCAGTACAGATAGATTTAACTAATGCTGTATCCCTTATATAACCATTTCAAATAATGGTAGTAATTTAGTAGATAATATACTGTAAATATTTGGGTTTTTATCTACATGTAGGTGCTGAGAAGCTCTGTGATATCAAAGCTTGTTTTTTAGACTAATATGCTGCAGAGGCCACTGCCTTTTAGTGCAGATGACCATATTTTATATCCATTGTGTTTAATGCTTGGTGTCAATTTTCCTGTTTTAAATAGATCAATTAATAAAGTTATTTTCATTAGACAAGATGCAGAGGAAGCTAAAGTGTTTTTCTACAGTTCTTTTTATACTCCTCAAGATAAGATATGACTTCTCGATATAAGTGAAATATTATTGACTGGGATATTAAACACCTTTACTCAACTCGACTCAAGAAGTGATAATAAGGATATATAGAAATCATCATGTATGACTGTCTGTGAGTCCTTGTGAATTCATGTCTAGGCCGTAACTCATAAGTGCTGCTGAGGAATTTCATGAGACTTTACATAAATGATATCCATGGTCCAGGGGTGTGTTATAACCTTGAACTAAGGCAATTTTCATAGTTCATTTTATCTTTGAACAACCATGTCAAAGCCATTACTCATAAAATTTCGAGAAACATCACACAAAATTATCTCAGTTGTCTAAGAGTGTGATATGTAGTTCAACCACAATCATATCATAAAGATTACAGTGAAAGAGGGTATGTTTGAAAATTAAGTCCTTGTCATTACTCATTCCTGCTTTGTAGAGATTTCATCAACCCTCACACTACTGATCTTTATGGTCCAGGAATATGCCATGATCTTGTACCTGTGTCATCTTTAAGGCCAAGATTATGGATGGTACATGTTTAAAATAGTGTCCAGGTCATAATTTGTTGATGTTTCTGAAAAATTCATTAAGTCTGCACACAAATTATTTTGATGGTCCAGGGGTGTGTAATGACCGTTCAAGGTCATATTTTAAAGTTCATTGTAATGGTGTATGTTTGAAATTGTTTTCCAGGCCACTGGTGCTTGAAGAGATTTTTATGATTTTTCACAACAATTATCATCAGGTCATAATTAATTGCTGCTTGGAGGGGCTTTTAGAAGTTTTACAACAATCATTGTTCAGTGATTTGTCTGGTGTGTCGTGACATTTACGGAGGTCACACATCTTAAAGGTCAATATCACCATAAAAGTAATATGTAAACGTATTGGTCTTAAGCAAAAATCATACTTTAAGGGTAAAGGTCACAAAGGACGTATGTGATTTAGGATAATTGTAACAGGTTTGCAGGATATTAGTTCCTGTAAACCAATGCTATTTTTAATTCTCTATATTTTTCTAAAATAAAATAACACTTGTATAATTTTTGTTGAACCTGGCAACGCCATAAGGCGAAACTCATGTGTTACTTTTCCGTTGTCAGCAGTGGTGGTATGTCAAAATGTGAAAGTTTAAATCAGATTTTGACATCGTTTTAATTGTTTATCAATAAAATCTATAAAAATCACATTTCCTTAATATTTAATCAGAAATTCCATAGTGGTCTATTTACTGAAAATTGTTTTGTGTTAGCTGAGGGCTGGTATGAAGATGAAGTATTCCATGTGAATGCATTTGGCTTTCCACCTCCAGAGCCAGCTAAAACTACACGGTAAGTGTCACATTTATCAAACAGCCTCCGTGGCTTAGTGTTAAAGTGTCTGTCTCAAGATTGGGAGGCCATTGGTTTGAATCCCTGTCTGGACATACATAGACTAAAATTTGAAATATTGCTTCCTCTTGGCGCTTGTCGTTAAGAAGGAGTAATGCACTGGGGGAGTAGCATACTTTTCTGAAAACTTACTGACTACTGACTCTGTGATCTAGCACATTACCAAGAAGCACCGAGTGTGCACTAACATGACAGGCCATAACACACTGACACTCTTCACACATATACAAACTTGTTCTTAGAATAATTAATAGAGATACATAACCTTGCTCTCATCACAAATAGCTAAAAAAAATTGTGACATTCACATTACAACAACAAACCACTTTATCATTCCATGTAAATCCCTTTGTTTAGTGGCTAATTAGTACATGTAGTAACAACGCTGTCAGTTGCAAAAAAAAATATCCAAGTCCAGTAATTATTTCTTATTTCTGGTTTTCAGGTCGTATTTTGGTAATATCAACTTTTTTGGTGGTACCTCTACTATATGTGCCAAAGCATCAGCTAAACTTAAAAAGATAGAGGAAGAGAATGAAGAAGCTATGTTTGTATTTCTGTCTGATGTATGGTTAGATCAATTTAAGGTAAGGATTGTCTAATACAGGTATTACAATGTACATGTATCGGTATAATTACTTCTTTTTTTTTTAAATCCAGGTTTTGGGACTTTTGTTGAAACTATGCTAGATTTTAAAATGTTGTTGCATAATAAAATTCAAAATTAAGGCCTCGTCTCATAAAGCAAGCTTAAGGCACATGCATTATATGTTGAATGGCATGTTTCATGGATATATAAAAATGAATAGTTTTTTTATAAATCATAAAAGAAATAATTTTTTTTTTTTCTAATTTATATTAACAATCATTCAATTCACAGAGTCATACATGCATTTCACTGTTTTTATTCTCACTTTGATTTGGTTATCTAAATTTTTTTCTGAATTTTTCATGAAAACTGACATTATACATGTACATGTATATGTCATACTTTTTCAGGTATTAGAAAAATTACGTGTTTTATTTACGGGGTATGCAGAGTTTCCACCAACTGCTTTTATATTATGTGGTAATTTTATGTCAACTCCTAAAGGTAGCGAACATGTTCAAATTTTAAAAGGTAAGCTTCAGGATTATAATTTATTGTCATCTTCTTCGCAGTGACAGATTGCTGAAAATGAGTATATATATTTGCCATCTTAAACAATGTGAAAATACGTATTGGGATATGTTAACGATTTTTTATTTTCTTTAATTTTTTTTTTGTTTCGAAATTGGTATAAAAATATAAAAAATATAATTTGGTTTTTTTTAAGTGCAGTCAAATTTCACCTGTACCTTTTTCATGTGGAATAATCGGATATTGACATATTTCGAAGCCAGTCAGGTACCATTATGCAGCTGTCATTTGTTAAAGTCAAGAAGTTATACAAAAATGTACATAGTATTTTGTTTACCATGGTAACAAGACAATTGAGACTGTTGTCATAGTGATAAATCTTGGTGTTAGTTCAAAAATCTAATCAAGATGTGTGTAACTGCTGGTAGACTAATCAGGAATTTTGTGTATGACTTCCAAGATGTCTTCCTTCCATTACAATGTTTTTGTTTAATTTTTCTTGCAGAATGTTTTCATAGTTTAACTGAATTAATAACAGAATTTCCTTCATTAGTGGAAAATAGTAAATTTGTGTTTATACCTGGACCACAAGATCCAGGTCCCGCTTCGATATTTCCTAGGTAAGTAAATAGTATCAGATCAGCAGTACTTAAAAAAAACAAATTTATGAAATTGGGAAGTATATGAAGATTAAACAGCAGGACAAAATGTTATGATATTATGAAGTCGAAATTGGTAAATATATAATATTAAAATATCAGTGTTCCTTTTAATATTACATTGTGAATTTTTCATGTAAATGTTTATGTGTACTATCTGTTTCACTGTATTTGTGACAGTGAATAATCAAAATCTAATACAATTAAATAAAGATTAGTATTATTAACTTGGAGTCTAGTTGTAACCGAAAATCACACTCTATTCCTTATTAACTATATAATATTTCTGTAGAAAAAAATATGTTGCAGCTGTAGAAATTTTACATTTTAAAAATAGTTATATTCACACTGGAAGTGATGCTTTTCATGAAACATTGCCTAATTTTCAACCTGTAAAATCCTCATAGTAGCAACTATGTACTCTGTGTAGGTATTCTGATAATTCAAGCTGCGCATATCAATTTTCTGTTATGACCAGGCTAAAGTAAATAAAAATATCGGACTTTATTTTAGTTAATTAGTATTACACATTCTGTAAATATTTAACATAATTCTTTGTCACAAAGACAGTAAAGCTGTTAGTTGGTGATTTTTTTGTGTGACAGTATTCTGGCGAGATCCAATATTTCTTTCCTGTTAATTAATGGCCACAAGATAGGTGGATTCACAAGTAATAAGAATTTAAAACTGAAAAATGTCTATGAATTTTACCTGATACTAAGTTTGATCTAGCATGTAGTTTTCAGGAGAGTAAGATTAGCTTGATTTAACGAGCTATCAGTTATTGTTAAATATTTTTTCTACCTTGAACTGAAATTGGCTGTTCTTCACTATTTCATCTCCTGTATACATCACATCTAGTACAGCTCCACTACCTTGGTTGTAATGATAATCATTTCAGTCCGTCCTGAAAAGTTTTAACTACACCTTAAAAATAACATCTTTCTAAAACATATATGTTCACTTTATATGTTTTAGGCCTACAATTCCAAGTTCAATAACTGAGGAAATAAGAAAAAAGGTTCCTTCAGCTGTTTTTACCAGTAATCCATGTAGAATACAGTACTGTACACAAGAAATAGTTGTATTTAGAGAGGATATTGTAACAAAAATGTGTAGAAATTGTGTTAAATTTCCATCAGATGGTGATGTACCTACACATGTAAGTATTTTGTTCATACCCATTTCTCCCTATTTTTAATTTATTACCCATAGGAATTTAATACTTTGAATAAACAAGTAAAACAAAGGGAAAAAATATATTCAGTGAAAACATTAGGATAAAAACTATAGTCTGTTTTAAAGAAATGAGAAATATCTCAACATTTCATTTGAAAAAATTAATGTTCAAAACCTTAATAATTATAGTATGTCCGAAAAATCTATCATTCATATATGTGTGTGTGTGTGTGTGTGTGTGTGTGTGTGTGTGTGTGTGTGTGTGATATAGAATAATTCAAACCTATTGTTCCAGTTTAAAACTGCATTAATTACCGTTATTATGTGCTAATAAATAGATAAGTAATTTTAAAAAAACAAAACTTTTGTTGATTTTTCCCCCCTTTTTTCTCAAGCCTGGCATTGCCATTAGGCGAGACTTAGGTGTTACATTTCCGGTGTCAGCGGCAGCGTGTCAAAATGTGAAAGTTTATGATAAAGTCAAAAACTAACCAGGCGAGACATTTAATTCCATGGAATTCTTGCTTAAATAAAAAATACAAATTATCACATGATAAGCATTTTTAAAGCTAATTTGTTCTTTTTTTTTCGGAAGGTAGCAGTGTCAATAGCAATATTAGCATGCATACATATGTTAAATATTTTTGTTTTTTTTGATGTGCATCATGTCTGGATCAGTCCCAGCATTCTACTTACAGATTTTGTTTAAATAAACTTCATGTAATCTATAGACAGAATGTTTTAATATTATGATATAGGCATGCTTCATACATCATTGTTTAAAATGCCTTTATATTTCAGTTTTCAAAAACTTTGATATGCCAAGGTTATCTGTGTCCATTACCATTACATGTATGTCCAGTATATTGGTCATATGATTGTGGACTAAGGTTATATCCAATACCAGATCTTATAGTCTGCGCTGACAAGTTTGACCCTTTCCATTCAACAACAGTAGACTGTACAGTGATGAATCCGGTAAGTTATAATGCAAACTTTGTTTTCCCTCTCTCATCCTGATTCTTCCTAGTTCTGCTTTCAGAGTAAAGCGTTTGTCCTCACCTGAAGTCTTTGGTTTGGAATATGATATATTATCAGGAAAAACCTCCAGTGATTGGCCTAGAAATGTAACCCCAAAACAATAGCATTATGTTCATTTCACATACATTTATCACAGCATAGTTAACTAGATTTTGTTGTGATGGTAAACTATCAAGATATTCCTACCATCTTGACCTTTTTGGTCTCAAAGGTTAGGGACAATAGTTATAAAGGAAGCAACAACTAAAGGTAGGATTACTCTATCAAAACATTGATCAGCTTTGATCAAAGTTACTCAGAAAAGCATTGAGACTATCAAAAACTTTAATACACAAACTTTGATAAATGCTTTGAAAAACTTTGTAGGATAGAATTCAATTTATTCTAACAATTTTGATGAGATTTCAAAATCACAATTTAGATAAAACTACACTCAAGCTTTCAACCAGAAATACTTGCTGGAAGCTACAAATGTTAAATGCATTATTGAATAGGTGATTCTCCTAAAAATTCATCTTTGTAACTGATTTGAAAAATCCCAAAGGTTGCAGTAACATGGGATTAACTACCGATTTGTAAAACATTTCATTCATCATTCTAAACTTGTGTTTGACTTATGTTCACTTTAGAATACAATTAAATATATATGGTAGATGTCATTATTTTTTATTGATTTTTTTTTTTTTTACAAAATAAAAAAAAAACAATAAGAATAAATGATATTTCATATTTTTGAGTAGAGTAGATTTTGGTTGTAAGGGAGTTAACTCAAACAGACTTAGTTCTTTAAAGCATCCTGAAAAATTTTCCTTGTGTAAAATTTTACCAGTAGATAGCAAAATGCTAGTATTATTAGGGACAGCTAATGGAATTTGATGTACAATACTTGTCATTATAAAGTAGAAGATGTACCAAATTATTGTTCTGTAACAAAAAAAAATGTTTTAAAAATACATGATGCATAGATAGATAGAATAAACAGAACAGATGAACTATTTAAAACAAACTACAGTAAGTTAAAAGGTGAGCATAATTTCCAATATATATAAAAGTCAAATTTGATGGTGTTGGTTTAACTTTTGGCTCAACAAATGTGATTGTTCAGCACCCATCATGCATTTTGCTAAAACAGTTTAATCCTTTTATATAAAACTGCCAAGCCCAAACCTGAATCTTGTCTGTAGCTGTCTCTGGGATTTGCATAAAATGAAGTGTTGATGTCATTTGTGTCCAATAAAAGAGGAAATACATGTAGTGAGAAAAACATAAAAAATTTTGCTAGAATTTAGGTACTTTAGATTTAGCATTCAAAAGTCAACTATGGAATTAGCAAAAAACTTTCAATGGACTTCAAATGAGGAAATTGAAGAAGAGCCTATATGAATTATTTAAAGATTATCTCTGATGGGAATACATTATCTAGACTTTAGATATTTTAGATTTAGCATGATACATTGAGAAGACACTTTGCACAAATGGAAATAATATAAATTATTTACAAAAAAATAAAATCATTTAATGAGTGCACATAGATAGACTTTAGATAAACTAGATTTAGCAAATTAAGATAAATAATTGACATATTAACTTAAGCTTTTTTTTCAGAAAAAAAGTAAAAACTATTAATTTGCAAAATTAGCTGTGTTGAGCCTGGTTTGACTCAAATATACTACCAGGCTTTATTTTATATGTTGTAATAAATCTTAATTGTGAAAATCTGAAATGTATCTTAGTTAAAGACAAATACATGTACATATACTGTAAAATCACAAATATTCGTGGGGGATTAAATTTCGTTATTTTCATGGGTTTAATTTCCATTGCCCTCAATGGGATTTATTTTCACAAAACTGAATTCCACGAAAATTTCTACCAATAGAATTTTTTAAAAATGCAAAACCACGAAATTTTAACCCAACGAATATTAATGATTCTACAGTATTAAGTAGCTGGCCTGCATGAAAGCTTTTTCTTGCAACAACCAATGTCCCCACACTCTGTTACAGCCAAAATTTATCAGTGAAATAACAGGGGTATCAATAGGTTAAAAACTAATCTTTTTTATTTGAACTTGAAAAGAATGTTATGGTACAGAAATAGAACTCAATGTATTAAAAACGCTTGTAAATATTTCTTTATCTGGCATAATGAATAGTAATCATATTCATGGCATTTCTTGTGATTGTATTTAATCTGTCATTGATAGTCCATTTTACATTCTTTTATCTGTTAATGTTTCACATATACTTAGTCCAACAAAAAATGACAATGAAACTTGACAGGGATGTTTCCAGAATCCAAGTTCTTTCAAATTTAAAAAAAAAAAATTGGCCTTGACATTTATTCTCTTTATCAGAAGGACCACTTGTTTGGTCACATTATCATATTACATTTCTCCATTAAATTTAAGGGGCCTCAGTGGCCGAGTGGTCTAAAGGGCACACTTACAGATCACAGTGCTTATCACCACCTGTTTTCGAATCCCACTTGGAATAGATCCTAGTGTGAGAAAGTTTGTCAGTTCGCTCACCGAAGGTCAGTGGTTTTATCTGGGCACTCCGGTTTCCTCCTCCATTCCAAAACTGACCATCTCGAAATAAAAGAATTTTGACTGGGGCGTTAAACACAATTAATCCACTCTACTCCCCTCCACTAGATTTAGTATTTGTTTACTTTTTCATCTTTCAAACAAAGAATTAAGACTCTGGTTTCCTCCTCCATTCCAAAACTGACCATCTTGAAATAAAAGAATTTTAACTGGGGCGTTAAACACCATTAATCCACTCTACTCCCCTCCACTAGATTTAGTATTTGTTTACTTTTTCATCTTTCAAACAAAGAATTAAGACCAATTGTCAGAAATTTTCGAGATCCACATTCTGATGTAACCTTTTTCTGCTGTTGCCTATTTTGGTCATCCCCAACATAGTTTGGGACTTATTGATTTGCCCTTTATTATTTTTATTATTATTATTCCGTATTTTTCTGCCACACTTTTGTAAACACCATAGCTCAGAAACGGTTCAATGGAATGTGATGAAATCTTGTACACTTGTTCCCTTTGACATGTAGTGGTGCCTTTTGGGGGTCCTGTCTGATTGGTTGAAATAAAAAGGGAGATAAGAAGGATGTCACAGTCTACTGATTTTGCACTCTAGAAAAGAAACTAATTGACCGATCTCGATGAAATTTGTTTATATGTACAATTTTAAATGCTCTACATGTTGTAGCACAAAGTCGGACATTGTTTTCATGGTCCAGTGATTTTCTTTGTTATTTTAATAGTTGTTGAATGAAAGTTTGTAAACAGCATTTTTGAAACACCATTTGATAGAATGTAATGAAACTTTGTACTCTTGTTCCCTATGACATGTATGTCAATTTAAAGGCTAAAAGGGCAATTTTGGTGAAACTTGGTTTGTAAGTAAAGCTTTAGATGTTTCAATATAAAGTAGGTCATTGTGACCGAATAATTTCTTGAAGTTATTATACTTTTATCTTCATTCAAATACATCAATCAATGCTACTACTAACACTCAGTTCTTTTCTAATGTACAAGGTTGCCACCATAGGGGGTGACTTACCCATTGATTGAGCCCTGCTAAAACGGAATGTCTAGTCCTTGATAAAAATCTTGATAATCTTCTTTAAGATATTAAAAATCATTTAGTCAATTTCTATACAGTAAGATGATTTTTTAATTTCAGAACAAAATAAATCCACTGTGAAATGTTGTTTTGTGGCCCAGTAAAGATTCTTTCACTTACATCAAGGCGATCAGATCTGGGAGGGTTAGGAAGGCAATTTAAAATGTCAGCCTTTCTGAAGTTGGAGATCATTGATGTATTGAGTTGAGTTGAGTAATGGTGTTTAACGTCACAGTCAAGAATATTTCACTTATATTTAGACATCGCCAGCTATAGGTGAAAGTGCAGAAATTTTGCCTGTGTTTTGCAATGATGGCATTATACAGCAGGGTTCTTTATCGTGCCACGCCTGCTGTGACACGGGACCTCAATTATTTTAAAGTTCCCATCCGAAAGAACCATGACTTTCATTTCGTAATGCCCAGTGCTTGGCGAAAGAATGGTCACTACCCACTTTTAAGTCTTGAGTCAGACCTGGTTGCGGTTCAAACCCACTACCTCCCACTTACAGAGCAAGCACTCTATCAACTAAGCTACCGCAGTGGTAAATTGATATATTGACATATTTGGTGAAATCAGAACTAAACTATTACTTTGCTCAAAAGTTAGATATTCCTATTGAACTGTTTGTAGGTAGTGACCATGATTGCAACTGTGATATAGCTCCTCATTTGGGAATATATTAACAAAAAGTTTTTTTAAAAATATTGATCTTTGGTATGTGTGAATAAAATCTTAGCATTGAATTTGGATACATTGAATTCCTATTATAAAAAATTTAAATATATCGGATATCCAATGTTAAACTTGAAGATTTCAGACAAAAGAAGAAGGAAGGTCTTGAATAAGCTTAGGTGATGATGATTATGATGACATTGGATAAACCAGTTGATAAACCTGTCCTCTTAATGTGGAGTTCCAGAATGAGAAGCAGTATCTCAAAATTTTAATTTTTTTTTTTTTAATTTTTTTTTTTTTTTTTTTTTTTTTTTTTTTTTTTTTTTTTTTTTTTTTGTATGACCCACCTGAAAAACTGGATTGTTCCACAACCTCCCATTCTCGAAGGAAAATGTTCTACCAATTAAGCCTCCAAGATGGCACAAGTATATGATTTAGGAAATGTTAGTAGCATCAGTATTTTCCTAAAGCACAAGTAACCTTTAACACTCCTATATTTTGACCTACTCCATACTGCACACTGAATTCCTACTTTTGAACTTTGATTATTGAATCTGAATATATCAGATTTTTCCTATTGAACTTTGATATTTTTTAAGTACCCCCTTGTCATACCTCTACCTTTTTTACAGGTAATTATGGATTATAATGGGTTTAGTGATAAAAGGAGGTTTTCAAAATTTAGAAGTAGAAGTCAAGTGTTTTCTGTTTAAAATGAGAGATCTAGTAAATTAAGCAGATTTGTAATCATTTTGGAATAGTTGTGATTAAAATTTAATACAAAATTGTGATAATAAGAATTAAGGGAGTTGATGTGAACAGTACACTGTATTGTACTTCATTATATTGAACCCGTAATACTTAATGTTGATTAGTGATGTCCAATCGGACAAAAAATCATAATCGATAATCGGAGAGGCATAATCGATCAATTAATCGATAATAATCAGAATTACTTAGTAACTGTACATCAGTATTCAGAAACAAATAAAGCTGAATATAAATACAGTAGTCAGAAACAAATAAAGCTGAATATAAATACAGTATTCAGAAACAAATAAGGCTGAATATACATACTTTAATTGTAAAAGCCAAGTGTTCTTGCTTTGTGATTGTAAGTTAAAGGCCAGATAGCTCCTTGCCCTGATAGACTGATAGTGAAAGGAAACGGACTTTACTACAATCCGGAAACTACTCGCCAACGTTGACGATGATCGATTATTTATCTTGTGATCGATTATTAGGATTGCTGCCCTGACAGCGACTGACAATCGATCATCGGCGATAATCGTGACATCACTAATGTGGATAAATCAAATACCTACTTATATTAAAAAAGAATCGGATGAAGTTTTCATTATATATTTTCCAATAATATCTCGAATTAGACATGGAATCATTGAAGATACAGAAAAGTGCAAACAGGTACATGTACTTATGATCCCTGTTTCAGCCCCAGAGGTGTTTTTAATTAAAAAAAGTTCAGTGATGTTGTTGAAGCATATAACAAAGGAACCTAAGAAGACTTTGTTATAGGAATTTGATTGTATTTAAATTTCTAGATAACAACTCTTATCTGCAAGAATATTATTAGTTACATAGTTTTTAAGCAGGGTATATGGGAATCATGTCTGATATTACCTCAGACGGCTTAGAAAATTCCAAACACTTTGCTTGAAAACTATGTCATAAATTTATTCCTATTTCTGACTATTCAAAATTGGTATCAATTCTCTCCTTTTAAGGAGGATCTCGTCTGTATGCGATACAAAGTCTTCGTGTAAACACCCTAGACGGCAATAAATGTTGACCAGAAACTCATTCATTATTTCCTTTGTCAATTTACCATACTACGGTATTATAGATGTTTTTAAAGTTGCATCTGTCATTATTTATATCTATTCATTTCCTGAATAAATAGCACATAGAATTTTTGGTTGGAAGCAAATAGTTAAATAAAGTCATCTGCCATGTTTTTTCATACACCCAGAATAAAATCCATCCACCCTGTGTGAATTTCATTAAGTAAACCAGCCAATCAAATTTTAAGATTTTCAGAAATATGGATAAAGACAGATACAACAAACAAGATCCATTTGGCAATATGTGGACAGGTTGTGTGTTTAGATCGATGGAAAATAAAACCAATCTTTCTTGTTGTTTATTTCTTAACATATTAATCATAAAAATGAATCAGAACATACTTTTCTGTAAAAAATTTCTCTCGTAATCTTTCATATATGATTAATGTGTTTGACTATGTAATTATTGCATCATTAATTTTGAATTTGTATATATTTATTATATCATCATAAATTTTGAATCAATAATTATTATGTTTTAAACATTTTCGTGTTGCTTTTTATGAAAATTAATTTTTCATATTTCAAACACAGATACTAAAATGAAAAATCAAAAGAAATTGTATATATATATTGAGTGGGGGAAAAAAAATTAATGTTGTTTCAAGAAAATTTAAAACTAAAAAATCAGGCCAGTACACATATTTATAAAGAATCATTTAAAAATCATTAAACTGCATCTGTTCACATGAATATTTTAGATTAATATCATCATTAGATAATACCAATAACTTCCTCTTTAAACAAACATTATTAAAATCAATAAAATATTTATTTTATTTTACATCTAAACCATTGACAATCCTCAATCCTCTATTTACTTCTATTTTCCACATAAAAAATTAAAAAATAATTTTGAATTGAAAACTAGAATTTATAGATAACCATCAGACTGGCGACAACGGGACAGTAACACTAATCACCTCTATATCATTTCATATAAAGATTATATTTCCACGGTAACCTTGGTGTTTTATTCTCCAAAATATTTAAATCGATACTCACCTAGTTATTGAAAAGCTTAGTTCAACAGCTAAGTTGATTATCCATAACACACGATTTAAATGACAACAGGTTTGAAAAATTTAAAAGGAAGAAAAAAAAAAGAAGAAATAATTACACCATATTTTGACAACAATAACTCGAGTCACGATTTAAATTTTGAGTGTTTTATTTTAAAGTTTTATAACTGTACTGGGGGTAACATTTTTTCTTTTAAAGAAATTTGATATTAGACCGAAGACTTTTGGTTTTCATGATGCAATAACTGAACAGATTGTAACATGATTGTGTCATAGAAAGAAATCCCAAGTGCACATAATTACATGACTTAGGTTAAAATATTGACAATAAAGAAATGTGTAGGTTTGATTGGATTTGAAAACGTAATTGATTTAAATAGCTTTTTTGTAATCTTTGAAGTTAGACTCTTTAAAGATCTTCTCTTCAATTTTTCTTTCAAGTTTTCTAATTTGATTTTGAAAATGATACTTTTTATAAAATTCAATGGTTATGATGCCCTTTATGAAGTTCCCTCATGGGATCACAGTTATAATTATGATACTTTTTACCAGCTTCCCACATGGGATCACAGTTGTAGTAATGATACTTTTATCAAGTTTCCTCGTGGGATCACCGTTAAATGATACTTTTTATCAAGTTCCAACATGGAATCACGGTTACATTAATGATGCTATTTATTAAGTTCCCACATTGGATCACAGAAACATAATGACATTTTTTATTAAATCCCACATGGAATCACAGTAACATAATGATACTTTTTATCAAGTTCCCACATGGGATCTCATTTACAGTAATGATACTTTTTATCATGTTCCCAAATGGGATCAGAGTTACAGTAATAATATATCTTATAAAGTTCCTACATTGGATCACAGTTAAATTTTGATACTTTTTTTCAAGTTCCCACATGGGACCACAGTTACATAATGATACTCTTTATCAAGTTCCCACATGAGATCTCAATTACAGTAATGTTGTTATTTATCAAGTTCCCTCATGTGGAACTCAGTTCCAATAATGATAGTGTTTATCTTGATCCCACATGGGATCTTAGTTACAGTAATGATACTTGTTATCAAGTTCCCACATGGGATCTCATTTACAGTAATGATACTTTTTATCATGTTCCGAAATGGGATCACAGTTACAGTAATAATATATCTTATTAAGTTCCCACATGGGATCACAGTTAAATTATGATACTTTTTATCAAGTTCCCACATGGGATCACAGTTACATTAATGATTCTTTTATCAAATTCTCACATGAGATCTCAGTTACAGTTATGTTGTTATTTATCAAGTTCCCTCGTTGAGAACTCAGTTCCAATAATGATAGTGTTGATCATGTTCCCACATGGGATCTCAATTACAGTTATGTTGTTATTTATCAAGTTCCAATAATGATACTTTTTATCATGTTCCAACTTGGGATCATAATAACTAAAATTTGTGGCTTAATCACATTTCCATTCAGACATAAAGAGAAAAAAAAATTGGTTATCTTGTTCAAAACACTAGCATTAAATATGTAGAGTTACATATAATATTCAGCTATTTTAGGGTTAATACTGTTTAAGAGAACTATTACATTATTTACTGTGTTTATGATGTGGGTATAAATAAATACAGCAAAGCTCTCAAACAGGAATCAATATGTTATTTTTTTTTACTGGAATATAAGATCATTTTTTCTAAAATCAATATTCTGGTATTTTATCTTGCCTTTGCTCAATCAATTTTTTAAAAAATAAAAATACTAAAAGTAACATCAGCAGCATTATTGAATCTTTGGATAAGTACAGAAAAGCTTATGTCATATCTAGATGCTGGCATTAGTAACAACATCAGCAGTATTATTGAATCTTTGGATAAGTACAGAAAAGCTTATGTCATATCTAGATGCTGGCATTAGTAACAACATCAGCAGCATTATTGAATCTTTGGATAAGTACAGAAAAGCTTATGTCATATCCAGATGCTGGCATTAGTAACAACATCAGCAGCATTATTGAATCTTTGGATAAGTACAGGAAAGCTTATATCATACCCAGATGCTGGCATAAGTAACAACATCAGCAGCATTATTGAATCTTTGGATAAGTACAGAAAAGCTTATGTCATATCCAGATGCTGGCATTAGTAACAACATCAGCAGCATTATTGAATCTTTGGATAAGTACAGAAAAGCTTATGTCATATCCAGATGCTGGCATTAGTAACAACATCAGCAGCATTATTGAACCTTTGGATAAGTACAGAAAAACAGGTGTCATACCCAGATGCTGGCATTAGTAACAACATCAGCAGCGTTATTGAACCTTTGGATAAGTACTGAAAAGCTTATATCATACCCAGATGCTGGCATTAGTAACAACATCAGCAGCATTATTGAACCTTTTGATAAGTCAGAAAAGCTTATATCACCAAGTAACAACATCAGTATGAGAGTTGGTGTTCAATGTTTATAGTGTTTGTAGAGAAGTGCTTCTTGGGACTCGAGATAAAGGATGAAGGCTTTGTTAGAAATAAGTATTAAAACAAAGTTCCAATAGAGCAATAAATTTTCTGATTCGTTAAAAAAAATTGTACTTAATTTGATTTGACTTATTTTATTGTTGTTCTGTTATGGTTGAATATTCACCTTTTTCTTCAAAGAAAGTGAGATCTATTTCTAGATTAATTTATAATGAATCTTCCAAATCTTAAAACAAGACTAACATAACTTGAAATCTAGTATCCAGAATTTAAAGATTTTGATTTCAAAACAATGAGAAAAAAACAATTTCATGGTATTTTTGGTATTTGGGAAAATAAAAGCTTGATTAATTGTGATTTTTAACACTGCATCAGCGAGCATAACACTACCCCAGTAACGTTATTCTGACACTGGGTGAACCAGTCATTTCTCTGCCTTCTTAATGGTGAGCACCAGAACAGAAATTCAAAAACCCTAGTAGGGTTTGAACCCACACCACAGTCTCCACTCTTGAGACTAATGCTATACCACATTAAAACAGATTTTTAGTTCTCTGATCTATTGTAGATCATTTTCTTTTCATGTTCAGTTGTAGATCATTTTCTTTTCATGTTCAGTTGTAGATCTTTTTTTTCATGTTCAGTAATTTTCCATGTTAGAATAGTTATCTTGCCATATATGTCTTAAATGAAATTATTCAAAGGAGCATGATCTTAGGATCCATTTGTGAAAATAAACTACATGTATTTATATCTGACATTAAAAGAGTAAGATATACCAGTCATGTAGTCATCAGTAAGATGTACCAGTCATGTAGTCATCAGTAAGATGTACCAGTCATGTAGTCATCAGTAAGATGTACCAGTCATGTAGTCATCAGTAAGATGTACCAGTCATGTAGTCATCAGTAGGATGTACCAGTCATGTAGTCATCAGTAAGATGTACCAGTCATGTAGTCATCAGTAAGATGTACAAGTCATGTAGTCATCAGTAAGATGTACCAGTCATGTAGTCATTAGTAAGATGTACCAGTCATGTAGTCATCAGAAAGATGTACCAGTCATGTAGTCATCAGTAAGATGTACCAGTCATGTAGTCATTAGTAGGATGTACCAGTCATGTAATCATCAGTAAGATGTACTAGTCATGTAGTCATCAGTAAGATGTACCAGTCATGTAGTCATCAGTAAGATGTACCAGTCATGTAGTCATCAGTAGGATGTATCAGTCATGTAGTCATCAGTAAGATGTACCAGTCATGTAGTCATCAGTAAGATGTACCAGTCATGTTGTCATCAGTAAGATGTACCAGTCATGTAGTCATCAGTAAGATGTACCAGTCAAGTAGTCATCAGTAAGATGTACCAGTCATGTAGTCATCAGTAAGATGTACCAGTCATGTAGTCATCAGTAAGATTACCAGTCAAGTAGTCATCAGTAAGATGTACCAGTCATGAAGTCATCAGTAAGATGTACCAGTCATGTAGTCATCAGTAAGATGTACCAGTCATGTAGTCATCAGTAAGATGTACCAGTCATGTAGTCATTAGTAGGATGTACCAGTCATGTAATCATCAGTAAGATGTACTAGTCATGTAGTCATCAGTAAGATGTACCAGTCATGTAGTCATCAGTAAGATGTACAAGTCATGTAGTCATCAGTAAGATGTACCAGTCATGTAGTCATGAGTAGGATGTACCAGTCATGTAGTCATCAGTAAGATGTACCAGTCATGTAGTCATCAGTAAGATGTACCAGTCATGTAGTCATCAGTAGGATGTACCAGTCATGCAGTCATCAGTAAGATGTACCAGCCATGTAGTCATCAGTAAAATGTACCAGTCATGTTGTCATCAGTAAGATGTACCAGTCATGTAGTCATCAGTAGGATGTACCAGTCATGTAGTCATCAGTAAGATGTACCAGCCATGTAGTCATCAGTAAGATGTTCCAGTCATGTAGTCATCAGTAGAATGTACCAGTCATGTAGTCATCAGTAAGATGTACCAGCCATGTAGTCATCAGTAGGATGTACCAGTCATGTAGTCATCAGTAGGATGTACCAGTCATGTAGTCATCAGTAAGATGTACAAGTCATGTAGTCATCAGTAAGATGTACCAGTCATGTAGTCATCAGTAAGAATACCAGTCAAGTAGTCATCAGTAAGATGTACCAGTCATGAAGTCATCAGTAAGATGTACCAGTCATGAAGTCATCAGTAAGATGTACCAGTCATGTAGTCATCAGTAAGATGTACCAGTCATGTAGTCATCAGTAGGATGTACCAGTCATGTAGTCATCAGTAAGATGTACCAGTCATGTAGTCATCAGTAAGATGTACCAGTCATGTAGTCATCAGTAAGATGTACCAGTCATGTAGTCATCAGTAGAATGTACCAGTCATGTAGTCATCAGTCATGTAGTCATCAGTAAGCCATATTGGAACAAATATATTGATATTTTATCAGTGACAAGAATGTTCTTTTTATTTATTTATTTATTTATTTATTTATTTATTTTCTATTATTTATTTTGTGGTTTTTTTTATTTTTTTCATTATTATTAATTTTTTTTTATTTTACAAAATTTTATTTACTAGGCAAGATTTTTTTATTTCTTGATCTCAATTGGTTATTACATTGTGTACCTTTTCACTCTGAATATACATATTTATTTAAGTTGTGAATAAGTATACATTTAATAATTTAAAATTTAAACATGAATACTAATCAATTATTTGTCTTTTCTGCTATAAAAGATACAGTAATGGTAATTGATGAGACATGCCTTTAAATAGCGACATATTTTTATTTTTAATAAATTTTTTTTTTTACCGCATGGTCTTGTTATTATTCTATATATAGAATGCTGTCCTTGACTGGTTTTTTTTTAAGGCTTGCCTATATAAGCATGACAGAATTTAGTCTCTTTAATTGGTTAAGGATAGCTGAGTGAAAACATCACAGAAATATGAATGGATAGGATTTATAACATTGTTGCTCATTTATTATTTGACTAAGAAATATTATATCTATTGCAAAGAAAATTTTAGTTATAAAAAGGAAATTATTTAGTACAATTTTTCACTAAAAAGTGAAAAATATAACGATTTTGAAAATTAAGGAAGTTATTTTATATTTACCAAAAAATATTATGCTAGTGAATAACGCAGGAACACTTCAGGCTTCTCAAGATTTTTTTCTGGATTCTCGAACAATGAATGGTGTACAACGTCCGCCAATTTCTCATACAGAAAATATTTATCAGAGAGTTCCCATTCCTGAGATGCATCACCATCCTGTACCAAACTATTACAACAACTATTACTATCATCAAAATTTTCATCATCATCATCACCATCATCATCATAGTTCATCAGAGCAGGAAATAACAATACAGGACTTGTGTACCTGTCAACAAAGACCAGTGCAGGAAACCTTTCTACATCAGATTTTGATGGGTAAAGGCTACAAAAATGACTGTTTGTATGTGAATCGTCCAATGAAACCAGAGATTTATCATGACTACACTTGCTGTTATTCTCCAGTGTCGTACCATAGTAATTATTCATCATTTCAACATCAGTAATTTAACAGGTAGAGTAATTCATTTTTTTAAACTTTTAAATGTTGCTTTTATATCTAATATTTAAAAAGCTTCTGATTTTCATTTTACATTAGAAAGATTTAAAGAATTTTTTTTTCTTTAATTCATGTGTGTATGGTATTTTAAATTTGAAAATGGAGGGGTGTGTGTGTTTCAAAAAGATTTTTTTTTTTCAAAATGCTACAGAATTTTATAATTTTTTTTTTTTAGTATTGTCAAAAAGGGAAATTAACATATTTAGAAAATAATGTATTTACAACAATTTTGATTAATAGTCATATCATTTTAAATTCCATATATCAGTATGATAAATAAATGTGCATTTTTAGATAAAAAAAAATGTTAGATAAAAAAATTAATTTTAAAGATACAAACTTGCATCAGATTATCAAGGTCTGTGCCTGTCTGTACTAAATTGTTTGATGGTTAAGTTATCACGTTTTCAGCACACCTACATTCATACAAGTCATTGATATAGTCATACCACATGTACACCAAATCATAAATATCTTTAATGTTATCTTTTGATCAATTAAAAATTTGCACAACCCTGTTCATTAGACCATTTAGCATGTGATCAATGGGCCTCGTGTTGATTGGCTATCATTTTGGGGGTCAATGTCTTGTCATTTGCATATGTTAACCTGATTTATTTTAAAGTGATTTCTGAAAAAGATTTTAAAAAAATGAAACTTGTCCAACAAGATCTATATCCAAAAAATTGGGAAAGTTGGGATAGAAACAAAAGCAAATGTTTTAATTTCATTTTAATGGAGTTGACTCATTGGGTTATTGATTGAGTTCATTGAAAAATTTATGTTGGGTTTACCATTTTTTTTAGTGTATTTCCAGTTCTGTGAAAATAAATAAAATTCCAAGTATTTGAAGAAAAGTTTTTAAAAAATATCAAGAATATAATTCTCTATTGGTTTATTAGCTGAAAAATGTAATTGCCATGATGGCTAGAACATCAGGGGATTTTTAAATATATCTCACATTAGTCTTTATTTTATTTATTTATTTCATTTTATTTATTTATTTTTTTTATCTATTTTTTAAATTTATAGTTTTATTTTTTTTTGTGCCGGGGGGGGGGGGGGGATATGAACAATGTAATGATAATAATAACACTAAGAAACAACTGTTCTAAAATCCAGTCATGAGTATAGAAAAAAATCAGTGACATACTTAAAGAAAATAAAAGCTGCACAACTACCTCAGCATCAGTAATCAAAACTATGAGTCAAATGATGAAAAATTGGACAAGATCAGTAGGGTTTACATATAAACACTAATGCTTTATGCTTTTGTTTTTCATAATGATAAATTTAGCTGGAGTCTAAATTGTGTTAAACTTGAGTATCATAGTTGGATATTAATTTCAGAAAGTATAGTAGTAGAAATAAAACCTGTGTACTGTAAAATCTACTGAAGGCCCTACACTTAACCCAAAACAATAGTGCTAGCTGTGTTTTATTGTTGATATAAACCTACAAAAAGCAACTAAGCTTCAGTTATCTCTTTAGAGGTACTTTTGCTACAACTTAAGACCAAACGGCAACACTGATTTTGCCATTATGTCTGGTCCCCATTCAGTTTCAGTCAAGAATGTTCTTACCTGAACTGCCAGTTGTTTTTTACTTCCTGAGTTTTGATTGTTGAAGGATGCTCTTGTTTAATGATTTGATTTTTGTATTTTTGATGTTCATGATTTTTCAGAGTCAATTTAATTTTGCATTTCATATGAGTTGGTTGTCATTCCAAAATATCTTCTGAGTAAAAGAAAAAAAAACAAAAAAAAACGCAATCATTGTTCAAACTACATATCAATGCTTTTATAGTACACTGATTATATTTACTATGTCATCAAATTCAACAACATCAAAAATACATCAAAAGATAATTTGATCAATAGATTAATGTAGTTAAATGAACTCATCTGTTTCATATTTATAATGGAAAAGTTCTATATTTCTATAAGATTTAAGTGAAATATTTCCGCTCTTTGTTGTTATATAGAACTATCTATGAAGGGGGTAATCATAATGATACTGTTATAGAAAAAAAAAAATTGTCCCATGAGCAGGTAATTAGGTGAGAAATTCACCTTTAACGAGAAAATCACCTTAACAGTACTAAGTTCAGCCTAAACCTATTATCCTGTACATTGTAACTTATGTATCAAGGTTGTATGGGAACATGATAGGGTTTTTTTCTCTCTCTCATTTGACGTCAGTATAGGTAATCGACACAGATTTTAAAATTTAAAAATGTTAGTCTTTTTTTGTATGAAAGATAAATAAAAATATATATTGGGATGTGATATTACATGAAAGGATAAAGCGCAGCTTAAAATTATGAGAAAAAGTAAAGACAAGAATAGATGTCATGAGACAATATATGCCTACTGGTATGTCAGTACAGATATATTTAAATAAAAAAATAAGTAAATGGGTTTTGTCATTATAAATAAATATAACAGTGCTGTAACTAGGTCACTAAGTGACCTAGTTAATATAGACATAATTTGGTCATTAAGTAGTACTGGCAGACAGGTGAGGATAAAACAAATCAATCAACCATGGCTTTCTCTTTCTATTTTGTTAATTGATCATTCATTGAAAATGTGTTTAATGTGTATCGCTGGAATGTTTTTGTGTGCAGAGCATTATGTGCATGAAAAAATAATTTTATGCACCTGTGAGAGAATTTTAAATGATAATTGGTAAATCTGATTCACGTTGATTGACAGAATGTTAACCATGTGCATTTTTTTTTTAAAACCCTGAATATTATATTTTTTTTTTGTTAATTTTGGAACTGTGACAAGGAAAAATATAAATATAAATAAACACATGAATTAAAAAGAACATGTATTCCTTTACTTACATAAAGATATTGCATTTTAGTGACGGCTGTATGAAAAGATATTAAAATGTTATACAGAAATGAGTAAAAATATACTTATTAAAGCTGCATTAAGTTTTGCAAAGAAAAAATTAAAACGGTGCTAATCTAATTAATGATGTTCCTAATGAACAATGTTACATTTGGTTCAACGATAAAAGCTCAAATAAATACAGAAATTACAGTATTTACCCAGCAAGATGCAGCATTTGGAATCTAATATTCGAACATGGTTACGTCATAAAAACTCGGGTAATTTAAACACAACTTTCAAAACGGTGAAATACGATAAAATAAACACAGAAGTTCATTGAATTTGTCATTTGTGACTTAGTAAGGGATACATAATACCATTTCAAATACATCTGGATATTAATGAAGGACAGTTAATGCAATCTGTCATGTTTCACCTTCAATTCCAGGGTTTTTCCGTACATCTGTGCGCATGCTCCAAGCTCATAATTACCATCGTAAAACTCTGACCAACCAGTCAGAGGATTCCGTTTATTTACTGCTAAAAGAAATGAAATTCTAAAAAATGAACGTCACGGATCGTACTTTTTAAATTTTAGGTAACATTTGTAGTGAGGAGAACGGCACTGTTTTGATAACGTGGGGGATTATTTAATTTGTAATTATGTAATTTAAAAAAATGCATTGACATTCAATTTCTTGGTTTTCTCTAAGTTATAAAAATATAGAAATTCCCAATGAACATTCGTGATTTTACTGTTTTTGACCTCAATACACTTAGCAAGTATTTACTTCAACAACTGGTTAACTTTATTGTTTACTTTATTTGTTTATTTTTTCTGTATTTTCAGGGATCATTTCCAAGAACAGACTTCAGCTTTAAAGTCTACATGCCTGCAACAAGGAAAGTTGAAGATAGTAAAATTGGAGACTAAAGAATACATATTCACCGTTATCATATAACTTATTTATTACAACAATTACTGATAGTAAACATTCTAATAATGCAAACATGTACTTTCAAACAATTTTAAATCACTTTCTTTTTAAATTTTAAATGCCGGTTTCAGATAAATTATTGTTTATATTTAAATGATATTTTCTATTGTTTGGTTTTTGTTGAGCCTGGCATTGCCATAAGGCGGGACTTAGGTGTTACTTTTCCGGTGTTGTCAAAGGCAGCGGTGTGTTAAAGTTTTAAAGTTTATGTTAAAGTAATGTATTTTCTACTCTGTCAAAAACTAACCGAGTGTGACATTTAAATCCATGGAATTCTTGTTCTGTAATGCAACATGTTAGTGAGAAAAAAAAAAACCAATTCGTCCATTATCAAACATCTTTGGGTCTCACTCGAAATGCTTGTCTTATTAAAATGTTTACTTCAGTATGTTTTATTTATGTCATATTTTATGTTTGCATTGCTGTATATCTGTGTTTATGCTTGTGTATGTGTTTACCTAGTAACTCAGAGATAAAATAACATTGAAAATATTTTTTATTGGCAATAATTTTAAGGAAAAAAAACCCAAAATCTGGACCTACTCTAGTTCAATATTGCAAGATGGACATTTTAAATGCAGTGACCCGACTTTCCCAGAGTAAACTCTGCCCTTGCATTTAAAAATACTTTTTCTCTACATTTTTTTTTTCATTCAATTGTATCTATTTCTAAGACAATACATCATGATGCAAAAAGTTTTATTGTATTTTGAGAATGCATTTCTGTTTGTATTTGATATTTAAAATTAAAAAATAAAAATGAAAGTGAAAGTAAACAAAATGCAATACTTTGCTAAAAAATAATTTTGATATATGAATTAAGGTTTTTTTTCTCTTGGTATTTTTATTTTATTGAATTCATTATAAATTTATTAAAAGAATTTTTTTCAGTTGTCAAATATAATGTTTTGTTTCTGTATTTAAATACATTGTACATGGAGTTTATAACATTGTACTGCTAAGTTTCATTGTGTTCATGTTTCTATGACAACAGATTATCATCAATGTTGAGCACATGCAACAACAAGGTGTTGAATAAATCATTAAATTTAAATGATGAAATTAGAAAAACATATTCAATATGTATTTGTATGTTTTGTTAAGGAGAGTATTTATTTATATTTTTCGGAATTAAGGAAAATATTTGTTAAAAGATCAAGCAAAAATGTTTTGCCAATGAAATGAAGAATATCATATTTGTATTAAATGTATGTAAAAACAAGGTAAATGTAAAAAATGTTTTAAATTTAGCGTTTTGACTGCACAAACCTGTATTTAATACCTCTGTAAGAAAATTTTATCTTTTAATATTTATTAGTGTATCTGTACAGCATGGAAACCAATATAGCTTTTATCCTAGTAAAATAAATATTCAGCTTATTGACTTGATTGTTGAGACTTTATTTGTTAAATTATCTTCTGGGCAATAGTTGAAGGAAAACGGGAACATGCTTTAAAAATATAGTCAGCTCTACTGGAAAAGTAACATATAAGGGTGTTGTGACTATAACTATGAATATTCAAAAATTAGTTTTTTCTGGGTTGCTGCTAGTAGTTTGAAATGAGCATTTAACTAAATTGCAACAAACAGAAATGACTAATCACTGAGATTACCAATAAGAAAATGCTGTTTGTAGAGCTGTATGTTACTCAATCAGAAAAAGCAGTTACCAAGTTGCAGCTAGCACATTCAATAAGTTGGTTGAATGTTGTTTAAATCACATCAGCAATTTTTCAGCTTTTGGTGACCAGACAATTTTTCTTGTAAACTTCAAGGAATATCTAAACAAAGTTGTTTATGATTTTTTTTGTGAGTATTTCTGATCTGCTATGTACTAGTGCATACTTATGGCGACCTCTAGAGTGGTATGGATTTGCCTGCAATGTAGCAGATAAAACATGGTAGACCGCTATGTCCACGTCATGTAAAAACCTATGACAAAAAGAACACCATTTATCGCTTGTATTCGAACTTGCAATGGCAAGATTTTTTGAGTTTGAAGGCTAATATAGTAACTACTTGGCCACTGTGGCCCACAATAAAAAAAGAGGGCGTTATGGAGTTCGAGCTAGCACTACCACATTATAGCTATTGCCTTTTAGAAATTGCACATTATGAAGTTTTGAAAAAAAATCAATCGGCGAGAACAATGAAGTTGCAGCAAGCTCGATTATATTTTGCTGTTACACTTCTTTGCTGACCATTGAAACCCTAGATAAAAGACTAGTTAAAACCAAATTCGTCATGTGAAACGAATCAGAAAATTTTAAAAAAGTTTTCAGCCTTAAATTGATATGACTTAGTGTTCTGATCAAACTTTGTATAACTTATAATATCAAAAAATTAAAATAATAAACCAGAAACAATAAAAATAATCGGAGGCTTCATTACCGGGATCGCTGACAATACTTTGTTGGGATAAACAAGATTTACCTGTTTTACCATACTTGCTGTTTCTAACCCCTGGAATATTAACTGGAGGAAGAACATCGCTAAAGAATTATACGCGAATTCCCGGGAAAACGTTGTGAGACATCACTTGGTCCTATGAGGAAACCCACGTCATTAATTGGACGTTATGTACTGGCTTGATCAGCCTTGGCAACGTTTACCAATGGTGCAACACGTTGTTTGATTCATAACAAAACATCAGATAATTTGTAGCCATGAGAAACTCTACTACTGCAAAAATGATCATTGGAAGTTTAAAAATAAGTTAATAGTTTTTTATCCTATCTTAATTAATTTTGAATGTAATGTAACGTTACGTAGTTACAGGATATGTTTAAAACTACATGCACTTGAAAATGGTCGTATTGAACTCAACGTATGTGATTATGTTGCGTAAATATTAGAACGTTTTAATAAGCACGTGGTAAATTTACAGAGAATAAATAAATTAAACAACAACCAGTAGGATGTATAAATTCTAGCTTTTTTGTATGCGTCATCAAAACAAAGTACATGAAACATGATTGATGCTTTATAAAGGTAGACCCTAAAAGTCTACAAAGTATTAAGTACTCATACAAGATGAATATTTACGTTAAGTAATTATTAACCTTGAATTAATTCATCAACAATGACAATGACTTATTAAATCATGTTTTTGATATTGTAACGCCAAAAATAATTTTTAAGTGCATTACCGGCAATATGTCAAAATGTCATTTAACACACAATGGTGTATTCCGAGGTTTGTGGACGAAGGTTGAGATTAAGTTTATTAATTCATTATTTTCAACTGTTTGGTCTATATATTTTTTATGTATCAAACTTTTCGGTCTTAGTGTCACTGATGAGGAATTAATTTCCGAAATGTGCACATCTGGCACATCAAAATTTAACTGGTATGTGTATTATATACTTATTCTTAAGTAGCTAATTATTTTTTATTAACGTTAAATATATATATATATATATATATATATATATATATATATATATATATATATATATTTATATATACCCATCCCTTGTAACAGTCAAAATTATAATCCACTGTTTTGTGTAACAAGCATTCTCCACCAGAATAACAAATCTGATTAAGTGCTTCCAGTTCTGGGATGACACAAACAGACATTATGGAACATTGTACTGCGAATATGCTTACCCTCTCCTTTCAACAACTGTAAACGTTTTTAAAAAGAGATAAATAATGTAGTCAAAAATAATAACTGACAAAAGCCGTAGTAATACCAAACACTAAAAAACACAAAAAGACCAATAATACATAATTTATATAGAACAGTCTAATTTTATCGTTCTAAAAATGAAGGCAGTGGTGAGGTGTGAGTAAAACCAACATCGGGAAAGTGGTGTAGTGCAAGTGCCAAGTAAGTACTTAACTTGACATTGAATGAAAATTACAATTTTGGAGTAGTGTGAGAACAACTTACTGGATTCTAGACAAACATTGGGACAGTGATGTCATTTATGTACCTTACTTGTTATAGGACAGAAATGGGGACAGTGGTGTGGTGTAGTGTGGGTATAACTTACTGGATTCTAGACAAATATGGGACAGTGATGTTATTTATGTACCTTACTTGTTATAAGACAGAAATGGGGACAGTGGTATGGTGAAGTGTGGGTACAACTTACCGGATTCTAGACAAACATTGGGACATTGATGTCATTTATGTACCCTACTTGTTATAGGACAGAAATGGCGACAGTGGTGTGGTGTAGTGTGAGTACAACTTACTAGATTCTAGACAAACATTGGGACAGTGATGTCATTTATGTACCTTACTTGTTATAGGACAAAAATGACGACAGTGGTGTGGTGTAGTGTGGGTATAACTTACTGGATTCTAGACAAACATTGGGACAGTGGTGTTATTTATGTACCTTACTTGTTATAGGACAGAAATGGGGACAGTGGTGTGGTGTAGTGTGGGTATAACTTACTGGATTCTAGACAAACATTGGGACAGTGGTGTTATTTATGTACCTTACTTGTTATAGGACAGAAATGGGGACAGTGGTGTGGTGTAGTGTGGGTATAACTTACTGGATTCTAGACAAACATTGGGACAGTGGTGTTATTTATGTACCTTACTTGTTATAGGACAGAAATGGGGACAGTGGTGTGGTGTAGTGTGGGTATAACTTACTGGATTCTAGACAAACATTGGGACAGTGATGTCATTTATGTACCTTACTTGTTATAGGACAGAAATGGGGACAGTGGTGTGGTGTAGTGTGGGTACAACTTACTGGATTCTAGACAAACATTGGGACTGATGTTATTTATGTACCTTACTTGTCATAGGACAGAAATGGGGACAGTGGTGTGGTGAGGTGTGGGTACAACTTACTGGATTCTAGACAAACATTAGGACTGATGTTATTTATGTACCTTACTTATCACAGAACAGAAATGGCGATAGTGGTGTGGTGTAGTGTTGGTATAACTTACTGGATCGAATTTCGGACAAATGATGTTGTTCAAGTACTTAATTTGTCATAGGACAAAAATGAGGACAGATGGGTGAGTATAACTTACTGGATTATAAACAAACATCGGGATAGTGGCGTTGTTTGAGTACCTAACTTGATGTATGAACATCAGGATGGAGGAGAAGTACAAATATTCTAGTAGATTATATGAACATTTTAATGTTGTTGTACGAATACGTCTGTACTTGAAATAATTTGTTTTGTTGCTAATTCTTTCTTTTTCCATTATCACTTTTTTCGGAAAAGGGTCTTTATTATTTGGTTCTAGAAACGATTTTTGCGAGTGGTGCCTTGGCTAAGCGCAGTTATTTCAATTGAATGAAAACTTTCAAATGCAAATTAAAAATCCTTGAAGGAAAAAGTTATTTAGATTTAATTGATAATTAATATGCTGTCATGACTAAGTATATTTGAATTACGGACATGTGGTTCTGAATGTTCGTATGATAATTAGTATGCAGACATTGATTGTTGATGAGATATCTGAAGGTCAATACAATAAAATATCTCACTAAAATTATAATTTTATTTTTATATCAAAACAAAATACTAAAATAGTAATGTCTGTCAGTGCATTTACTGTACTTCATTTCCTCGGCAAAGTTGTAAAATAAAAATTAAAAAAGGTATATTCAAGTTTTGAAGGGCATTTGCTAATTATTTATCTTTTAATTACGCGATTTCCAGATATTTTACATAGCTTTGTTCTGTCAACTTTTTGTTTGACGTTGATGAATCGTGTAACGTTGTAAACACCAATTACCTAATGAAATGTAAAGTAATATATACTAAAAATCCGTATGACGTCATAAATGTATAAAAAAAAAAATACATGATAGGTACCGGTTTCAAAAGATAAAAATGAAAGATAAAAAAAACCCCAGAAAGTTGCGAAAAAGTACTACAAAAATGTCAATCAAAAACTTCACCTCAGGTTTGATTTGAAACGCCCATCTAGTCAGTCAGGATGAAGTCTTTATTTTTTTTTCACAAAAAAATAAGTATAAAAAAGTCGCCGCATAAGTAACTTGACGCCACCTTAGACTGTAGTGTAAGCGGTATTATAATAGATCGAATGAAATAAAGTTCAAAGCTTTAAAATGTTTTTAAACACCATTGTATGATAAACAAGCAAGACTAGAATCATTTACGAAGAATCAAGACACAACCACATCTTGTATGTGACCTGGAGTTGGTTTTAATAACCGTCTGAATAAATCGTGAAAAGTAGTTCATAGATGAAGCTAAATGAAGCTAGGAGTTTGGATCTGAAAATGTTTTAAAAATTTTAAATGGGAGTGTTGGTATACCATCATTTTCTGAAACGAAATAATAACCTCTTGCCCACCTATGGTCGGGTATTAGTCTTAATTGTTTTATATTGCAACAGCAATAGGTTGATTATAAAGAAAAGGAAAAGGGAATCCGTAAAAATGGATTTAGAGAACGTGGCAACACCTTTACAATTTCCAGTTTGATTGTACATGAATAGTTGTTCATTAAATCGGTCATGATAAAATATACTATAATAACATCCAGAACCAAAGGTGGTGTGTTCATATTACATAAATGCCTTTCACAACAAATAACTAGACGCCCCTAACTCTACAGTTTAAGCGGTATGCTAAAATCAAAATAACACAATGTCAAAAATATTTGTCAGATCTTATAGCCATCTATAATATCAGAAATATTTTTTATAATATAAGTAATTGCCTTCGTCCTTTTTTTCTAAAAATAGATTTAATTTTAAACATTTACTTTCGATTAACTAACGCAAACTTAAATGCAAATTTTATTCCCATATCAGGACACGAAAATAGTCAAGTCTTTAGGCGTATACTAGTAACCTGGGGTTTATTAAAATTAAAAAAGTTTTAATTGTTTATACACGCATGCTAATTCCATATTGTTTTAATCAAATGTAAAACATGTAGATAAAGTTTTCATAGCTTTGTATTTTTTTACACAATTTAAAAAGTTTTTTTTACCTAATTCAATGCACTCTGTAATAGCCAAACTCTTGTAAGGGGTTACTTTAGAAGTGTTTTATTTATTATTATAATAACAATCTCACATCTAATAAAAGGATTATTATCAGTTAAATTCAGCTGTGTATATATATACATACATACATATATATATATATATATATATATATATATATATATATATATATATATATATATATATATTGATTGTTTTATGGGAAGAGCAGTTAAGGAAAATAGAAAAATCATGTTCAAGGAAAGAGCCTACTAGTTGCAGATGTTTGTTTATATTCCAGAAACAAAAAAACATGTTCAAGTGCTGTTTTTATACGCCCGTTTATGACGGGACGTATTATGGTATGGTGCAGTCCGTCCGTCCGTCCGTATGTCCACACGTCGTACATTAACTCAAGAATTCTTTGAGCAATTTTAATGAAACTTTTTTGAAATGTTTGTATCTAAGGCAGAAAGCTCCCTTTCGTTTTTGAGATTCGTATGTTTTCTCGTTGCGGAGTTATTGGCCTTTAATTGTCAAATTTTAGGCAATTTTTTACATGTCGTACAATAACTCAAAAATGCTTTGAACAATTTGAATGAAACTTTTGTGTTATATTGGTATCCATGGCAGAGAGCTCCCTTTTATTTTTGAGATTCGTATGTTTTCTTGTTGTAGAGTTATTGGCCTTTAATTGTCAAACTTTAGGCATTTTTTGCATGTTGTAACTCAGAAATCATTTGATCTTTTTTATGAAACTTTTGTGTTATATTTGTCCAAAATCAAAAAGAGAGGGTAAGCATATTCACAGTACAATGTTCCATAATGTCTGTTTGTGTCATCCCAGAACTGGAAGCACTATAATCAAAAAGGTCTGTGAATGAACATTGAGAAATAAATTTGCTACTTTTGTTTTTAAAAAATATGTTTCAGCTAAATGTCAAGTTGTTTAAGACATTTAAAAAGAAGTTTAAATATCTGACGGGCGTATCATGCGCTCCAGGCGCAGCTGTTTATTTATTTGACTCTAACAAGAAACATCGGGGTTACCTTCGTGAAATTGATTCAGATTCACGGAGACGTTTGTCATATTGGCATCCACCATTTAAAATTGTTTGCGATCATATAATAATGTTTTGCAAACATATAATGGTGTTTGCTTATAATATGATGATGACATATATCCATGTAATGGCAAACGCTAATAATATAATTATCTGATGATATCATATAATGACGTAAGCAAATAATATATGGTAAAAACAAAACATATTAATGATAAAGTGAAAACAAATAACGACGAAACCCGATCATATAATGATCAGACCAAATAATATAATGGTAAAACTATAACATATAACGATGAAAGCAAATAATGTCATGATAAAACGAATTCATATACCATTTTGTACAATATAAGAGACAGCTATGATGTTCCATACAATTCCATACAACAAAAGTTATGGTAAGGTTATGTTGACCCCAAAAAAATACAAGTTCTCATCTAAATTCTACCCCTGACATTTGTAGACAAATTGGTATCTAATTAATTTACCTTATCTTTTTTCTGATATATCTTCATTTTAATAAAGCGTTAGGGTTTCCATGTTAAAAGAATGACCATGTTGTTGTTAGTGGGTATTGTTACTATTTATTGGTTTATCGTAATAAATTTGCCGCCTTCGTAATCATTTTTTCAAATTGTTCCATCATGTTTGTTTGTTGATTTTGTTAAAATTATACACAGTGTGTAATTTAACATATAAACAATGCTATTTTGATTTTAATAAATAAATAAATGAATAAATAAATAAATAAAGGGAAAAAGGTTAACAAAAATTAAAACGTTAAATCAGATGAAAATATGTTTGAAAGTGTTTGAATTCATATATATAGAATTTTCAGTGAAAAATAGAATACTAAAGACGCGATTAAAAGCGGGACAAAAATTATTTAGTATGCAGACGGCAAGATGTTTTAGATTACACTGTAGACATTTAATTAAAATAATGACAGAAGACGGAGTGTAATTTTATTTTATACAAAGTTGTAGTAAGCTTAAATAGACATTAATTTGTAACATTATTTCTTTGATAATTATTACAGCTGAATATTTAAATCTAGACTCAGTTTTGCAGGCGTTTATTTTAGCTGAAATGTGAACCCGGGCTCAGTTTCATTCATTTTAACTGAAATGTGAAGCTGGGCTCAGTTTCGCAGACATTTAATACAGCTGAGAAATTGGTTCAGTCTCCAAATATTTATTTCAAATGAAATGTCAACCTGGGCTTTAATTTCACAAATATTTATTTCAGCTGAAAATTTGAGCCTGGGTTCAGTTTTGCAGATATTTATTTCAACTGAGGATTTGAAACTTGGCTCAGTTTCAGATATTTATTTCAGCTGAAAATGTGAACCTAGGCTCAGTTTCACAAATATTTATTTCAGTTGATATTGAACCCCAAGTTCAGTTATGCAAACATTAATATTCCTTTCAGCTGAAAATGTAAACCTGGGCTCAGTTTCACAGATATTTATTTTAACCAAAAATGTTAACCTTGGCCCAGTTTCAAAGTCATTCATTTCAGCTAAAAATGTGAGCCTAGACTCAGTTTTATAGATATTTGTTAAAAATGTGAACTTGGACTCAGTTTTCATATAATTATTTCAGCTGAAAATGTCAACCTGTGCTCCCAGTTTCACAAATATTTTTTTCAGCTGAAATGTGAAGCTGGGCTCAGTTTCACAGATATTTATTTTAACTAAAAATGTGAACCTTGGCTCAATTTCAAAATCATTTATTTCAGCTAAAAATGTGAGCCTAGACTTAGTTTTATAGATGTTTGTTAAAAATGTGAGCCTGGCCTCAGTTTTCATATAATTATTTCAGCTGAAAATGTCAACCTGTGCTCCCTGTTTCACAATTTTTTTTTCAGCTGAAATGTGAAGCTGGGCTCAGTTTCACAAATACATGTATTTATTTCGGTTGATATTGAAACACTAGTTCAGTTTCGCGGACATTCATTTCAGCTGAAAATATGAACCTGGGCTCACTTTCATTGACATTCATTTTATGATCATCTGAATATTGCAATTTATGTTTAGTTTCATTTACTTCGGGTCAGTTTCATAGAGAGTTATGCCATAAACCACTTTTTTGAATTTAATCATAAAAATAAATTCAAAAAGTGGTATATGACAGTTACACTGAATTAAAATTTCATCGTCATATAATTTTTTGGCTTCCGTTATTTTATGTGGTAACATGAAAACCACATTCGTTTATTGAAACTTCGGGAGTAATCATTTCAGTTAAGATGTGAACATTGGTTTAGTCTAATTGACATCTGTATCCGATTGATAATATCTAACCTATTTCAAATTCATTTAATCTAATTTAATTTTTTTTTTTTTTTTGCGAAAATGTTAAAGTATCGAAAATATCTTTTTTTTGATTTGAGAGTACAAAATACAAAGTAAAATCTAAATTAAATAAAAAGTAAAAGTTGTGCACACAGAGCATAACGTTTACGAATTACCTCTGCATTTCATGTTATTCAAGAAACATTGCCTCTCTCAATGGGTTTAAATCAGATTAAAATAAGCAATTCTTAGTTAAGATTCTGTTGTTAAGATGTCAGGACAAACATGTACAACTCTCGATTTTTTCAAGGTTTTTTTTTTTTTTTTTTTTTTTTTTTTTTTTTTTTTTTTTTTTTTTTTCCTAGTCATACTTTTAATATTACAAACTTTTAGCTACAAGAGCGACACCTTTTAATAGCCACTTCAGATATATTTGTTTCTATTAAAACTTTATATTTAACCGGTAATTTTCTAGTTCCAGACAAATTATTTTATTCGTAATTGATGCTTGATGCTATAAAGGTCACAATAACATAATTAACAGTTAAAAATTCTATTAGCATGCTGACAAGGTGTTATTTTCACTTCATAAAAACCCTTTAATCTCTACTGACCTTAAAAAGCTCAGACAGACATGTGTTTTTTTCATAATCCATCAAAGTTATATATATATATATATTTAAGTACAGAAAAATAATGTACAATGGTTGCTATTTGTATGACTTAGTAACCACAAGATTTAATTAAACAACTATGATGACTTGGTTTAAACCAGTACAGATTGTTCCATATTAGTGAACAATAGTCGCCATTTTTTCCAAACAGAAGCAAACGAGGGTCTAAGGTCTTACTTTTAACTATGGAGACTGTAGTCCAGCAGAGGTTGAGCTGAACCTTCAATATTGGTCTATAGTTTTTTTCTCTGCATATATATAAAGATTATATTGTCCAGTTTTAGAATTCAGTTGATGCCACTCTGTCACCCTTGAGCAATTATTAAATTCAAGATGGCGTCCAAGATGGCTGTCATAACATGAAAATATGCGTTTGTGAATTAGTTGCTTGAATAAAATCTAATTTATTGAATGGTATTTTCAAAAGTTGTTATCCCCTGTTGAGAAACCGATGAAGGGGATATAGTAATGCCTTCCTTCCGCCCGTTCGCGCGTCCCACTTTAGTTTTCCTAAACCGACCATAGAATTGTCATGAAACTTTAAAGTAATGATCATTGGAGAGTTATTCATATCGCAAACAAGTTCCAATTTATTGATTTTTAAAGAAGTTATGGCCCTTTGATGGTTCTTGGGGGGTGGGTCACTGAAAGCTCTTGTTGAATTTATCGCTATCATGTTTGGTAAGGTGAAAGTTACTAAATATATCGGTTATGAGAATGAGTCTTTGTATAGCAAGTTAACTGTCACGGTGTTTACATGTACCGGTCCTTGTACAAATTACAATCACCACCCCATCCCAAGTTATACATTTGTACTTCCATCAAGGAAGAGAAGCCGGGGCCGGGTGCTCAAGTGTAAGCACCTTCTGTCTAGCTAGCGATACCCATCAAGTGCAAAGTCAAATTTAAGAATAAAAGGAACAAGGGGCTATGGTAAGTCAAATGTATTCAGTAAAAGTTTGAATACAGCGGCTCCATAATCATCAACAATATTGTGATGATGGCCATAAAATTTGAGTCTTGATTAGCCTAGGCTTGCAATATCCTTAAGTCAACAGTTTAATTGCAAGAAGTTGTATAAAGTCCCCGAAGTGGGAACAAGCGTATTAAAGCTGCATTAAGTTTTCCAAAGAAAAAATTAAAACGGTGCTAATCTAATAACTGATGTTCCTAATGAACAATGTTACATTTGGTTCAACGGTAAAAGCTCGAATAAATACAGAAATTACAGTATTTACCCAGCGAGATGCAGCATTTCGGATCTAATAATAGAACATGGTTACGTCATCAAAACCCGGGGTCATTTAAACACAACTTTCAAAATGTTGAAATACGATAAATTAAACACAGAACTTCGTTGAATTTGTCATTTGTGACTTAGTAAGGGATAAATAACACCAGTTCAAATACATCTGGATATTAATTAAGGACAATTAATGCAATCTGTCATGTTTCACTTTCGATTCTAGGCTTTTCCCTACATCCGTGCGCATGCTCCAAGCTCATAATTATCATCGTAGAACTCTGACCAACCGGTCAGAGGATTCCGTTTATTAACAACTAAAAGAAATGAAATTTTAGAAAATGATTGTCACGGAACGTGGTTAGAAGATATCTACTTTTAAAAAATATATTTTTAGAAAATAAAAAAAATTCAGAAAATTGGTAAACTTAATGCAGCTTTAACTGTGAAACATATACACTGTACCCAGGAGACGCAAGGGTATTACTGCAAAGAAACAGAAAGTTGACAATAAAAAAAATGAAAGTCATCACGTTTGTCGTATAGATTCAGATGTAACCTTTCGAGGGTTATAATTGAGGCATAAGTCCAAATATGAAGCAGAACATGAAAAATCTGTCGTATCTTTCATTATTTTAAGCTCACTTGGATAGATGGCATTCACATATTCTCTAAATTTGTAATTATTTAGAGATAGAACGTCATCTATATATCTGTTTGTGGAGTTGAATGATTTAGCGATAGACTCTCTCAAGATTTGACAAGGTTCTGTAAAAATTCTGACTCATATGAAGAAAGAAACAAAATAGCAACTAAATATGCACAGTTTGTGTCCATTGGTATACCGATTGTTTTTTTTTTTTTTTTTTTTTTTTTTTTTTTTTTTTTTTTTTGGGAAAATTATATTACCAAACACAACAAATATGTTGTCTATCAAAAACCCTGGCATTTTGTTGATGGTATCTTCAGTATATTTTTGTTTACAGTCTGTATGGTGTTGTACAAAATAACCAGAATCCGAACACTGGATATTTAAATTTCGATTTATCGTTTTTGTAAAAGAATGACAAGTGAATGATTTGTTTTAGACCTTCTTTCAATCTAGATGAAGGATAGTGGTGTAAAGGGTAGAAAAATCAAAAGTGTTTATCCTTTTTACCGAATATAGAGTATTAGAAACAAGATATTCAAGTAGCTCTTTAGAATTTTTGAGGATCCACATTTGGTTGATGTCAGATATAGAATAGACTTTTTCTGAATGTCTGAAAACCATCTTTGACGACTGTCAAAATTTGTTTTAGAATTACTGATAATTATTTAGTAGTGTATTTAGAGGAACCTGCTGTATATCTTTCTTTATTATGAAGTTTTGTGAAGTTTTGAATTGAAATCCAATACAAGTAAGGAAGGTCAAGTTTAAAATTGATACTGAAAACTAAAAAACTCCCCTATGATTAGAAAGAACTTCATCTTTGGTACAATTAGTTTTGGTATAAGTAGGTATAATATAGTATTTGATGTTGAATCAAGATGATGACACTCTGTAATCCTTGAGCATTTTATACAATTCAAGATGGCATCCAATATGGCTGGACAATAGGAAAATCTTTGAATTTTTTCTTTCTTTTTTTTATTTTTATTTATTTTTTATTTATTTTCTGCATACTATCAAAATGTCATTGAATTTGATTATTCTGGTGCTATATCTCAAAGGAAATAAGACAAATGCAATTTTAAGATATTTCTTGTTACCTTTAATAAAGTATAACTTAAGATGTATGGTCGTTTTGCCAATAAAGCTCACCCTAACATCCATATAGAAAAAGTACATAGTAACTTGCTTCTAGTACATCTACATATCATTTTATCAGCTTTAGTTTATCTGAAGGAGCTAACTGAATTCCAGATGGTACCATAACAGGAAGACAGCACTTTTCCCCAATCTTTATCCAACTGAAATCCATGGAAGGTGGTTCGGTATCTAAGGCATGCTTCCAAAGACATGCTTGCAAATATGCACGTTTAACATTTTCTTGAAATGACCCTGATGTTTGTAGAAGGAAACATAGTTTGTATGCAGCTGAATTACTTTTTGCTACTTTTGCTACTTTTGCTGTCAAGCCTCCGACATAGATGCACAGTCAGGCTTGTTGAAGCAAGCAGAAATAAATAAAGTTGACTCCTTGATGACTGTCTTAATAGCAGATTCAGGGTTCCAAACAGAAAAGAGAGATAGATTCTTTATGTGACTGAAGAAATTTTATCACTGTACCCTTACCGATACCATGGAAACAGGCAACCGTATCACTTCCGGCATGAAGAAATCTCTACAGACAATTTGAAAATTTTTTGTGATTCTCCATGTACGTCCATAAGATGTAGATGTTCCAGAAACAAGTTTCCATGCACTTTGTTCTTTGGATGCCAGGTCTAACTTCATCGGCAAAACGATTAACCTTCTAAAGCATAATTCATTTAAGATAACATAAAATATCTTAAAATGGTATATGTTTCATTTTCTTTGAGACATATTACCAAAATTATCAAATTCAATGACATTTTGTCAATATGCAAAACAAAAAAATAGGAAATATTTTAACGATTTTCCTATTTTTCAGCCATATTGGACACCATCTTGAATTTTAACAAAATGCTCAAAGATTACGGAGTGGCATCAACTTGATTCAAAATCAGATAGATATATACTCATACTATGCAGCATAAAAAACTATAGGCCAAATTTTTAGGTTTGGAGAAAATTTAGGGTTTCTCAGCCGGACTGCTGGTGCAGTTTTTTTTACTTTATATTAAAATCTAAATGTTTACAGATGATTGTCATCAATAATGACATTTTAGGGGCCGCTACTCTTTTATATAATTAAATTTGCTACTCAGTTTCATGTTGTTTTGATTTAGATGTTATTTTTTATTGGTTTTATTTATCTAGACAAAGGCTAGAATTTTTCTAGATTTTAAAATCTGACGTGGGATTCGAATCAACGACCTCCCGCTCTAGAGTCGGGTGTTCTACTACTAAGCTTATGAGTTTGTGTAAAACAAACGGAACCACCAAGTAATGAGATTTGTTCAACAATTCTGTCTCCTGAATCGAGAGTTCCAAATAAGTTTTCTTTATTTATATATTGGTGTGTGGTTTTCTTTCTTTCTTTCTTTCTTTCTTTTTTTTAGTTTAAAATATATTTTATTTTCTCTTCATTTAACATACAATTGTTTCACATCACAATAATACGGGATTCTGAAACAAGAGAAGCATTCTCTATGTAAATCAATCCTTTTATGGGAGAGGGGGCCGTGTTGTAGTGTGTTTTGGTTTCTTTAAATATTGCAAAGTAGATTTTATTTTGTCATAACTCTCTTTTTAATTTTTTTTAATATTCAATACTTCCTGTTTTTTATGATTGACAACTACTTCATGAACTTCAGATAATACTTGAATTTCATATTTCTATATTTGTCTAATATTTAAAGGACTTGATGTAGATGTTGCAATATGCGTAACCATGGTGGATCCTGCTTTAACATGTGTGTCTAATTTTACTACAGTACTTTTTCTCTTATTACACTTATTATTAACTTATATGGTTACTAAATCAGAAAATTTATGCCATGACAAATGACAGAGTTTGTTCATGGTGTATAATCTGTAACGGTTGTTATGTGGTTTATGGGAGAGGGGGAATAAATCTTTGTGTAATATGAAAAACCGAAGATTCAAACCAGCGACATATAAAACGTTTATAGTGTCGCTGATCTAACCAAGAATAACAGTTTAATCCTTAACCAAGTGTATGGCCTTTAAAAACCTGTCAAAGTACAAGCTATTGAATATCAGTTTTATTATTATGCTCTACATATGCTAGTATTGATGTAAAAGCAAAAATATTTGTCTATTTGTAATAAGTAGTATTTTTATTATTATACAGCAATATGTATGTATATATGTACAAAATGTATGTATGTATGATAGTCTCTTACAGTCTATGTATTGCATGCAATTTGTATCTAATTGTTGCCACCAGCTAGCACAGAAACATATATATATATATATATATATATATATTATATATATATATATATATATATATATATATATATATATATATATATATAATTTCTAATATATATTATATATATATTATATATATGTATAATATATTTTTGGCAAAAACACTTAAATGCTTGTATATTTTGGAATAATGTAAAACTACATATGTACATTTTTACAGAAAAATATCTTCATTCACCACATGTTGTACTCTGGCTTAAGAGAGAACGTAACTACTATTGGTCCATAATTGTTTGTCACATGGTTATCGTTTTATAAATATTTCTTTTATTAAAAAATTTCGCATTCAAATAACAGTAAGAATAATATAAATAACATTGACTTAACCAAATTCTTTTCTTAAATGAAAAAATCTTTTCCGAATTTTGCTGTACATAGAACAAATTTTTTAAAAAGTTGACATTCCATGACTCCCAAGATTACATCAGGGTTAATAAAGGTCAAATGAATTAATATGAATATCACATTTCTTACACATATTGTTGAATTTAAAAGAAATATGAAAAAGAAATCAATGTCCAAAGATGCAATAGATATAGTTTAAATTTTTTTTTTTTTTCAATTAGAAAAATAAAGAAAAGAGCCATAAGTTAATGACAAAGTGTTCATTGTTGCTCGGATTTTTTAAGGGGTGATCATCATGAATATTCAAATCATGACATCACATCTTATGTTTTAAACTAGAAAGGTACATAAGGGATATTTAGGACATAGTCAATTTGTTATCTTGTTAAAAACATTAAAAAATTGTAATAAGAAACTTTTTGAATAAGTTTCGTTAATTTTCCCCATTAGGTCAGTAAATTTTACACGAATTTTTTTTTAATATTTTTAATTTTTTTGTTTTATTTATTTATTTATTTATTTATTTATTTTTTTTTTTTGTATTTTTGAATGATTTTGTTTAAATATGTTTTGTTTTCCAAATATGTGTATGCCAAACAATTATGGACTGATAGTAGACATTTTAGAATTAAATTTTTTCAAAATAAAAACTTTTTAAACATGAGTTTGCTTTCTTTCCTTGTGACAAATTTTATAAAATCTTTAGTCAAACACGAGTTACCTTTCTTTATATTGTGTTACGCATCTAACTATTGTTAAATTTAAACTATCAGTTTCGATTTATCAAGATTAAATATTCATAAACTCTCAACATTTTGGTGCCTTGGATGTTAATACCTGACGTATAATAGAGTTTGATTTCTGAATAAAACCCATTCGGTTGTCCCGTCGTGGAAGGACCAATAATATCACGGTGATCGAACGAATTTACTAAATCGTGGATAAGTAAATAAATCATTCAGACTATTTACTTAGTAAGGAATCGTTCCAACGAATTATTGTATCTACTGAGCGAAGGGTTTTTTTTAAAAGTTTTATAGGGTGTCAAAGTTTTCAAGAGATTTTGTCCGGAAAATGTTTAGGTCTAAATATTATTATATAGTTTCTCATTATATAATAATATAATATAATATAATATAATAATAATAAATCTTTATTTAAAGTCGAAAATTTAAATAACAGTAACATAAGCTCTAAGGAGCTTTTGTTCGACTATACATATATATCTACAAAGACATGCAAACATACATTTACAAAACATACATGCAAGTAATCAAATCATTGCAAAACTGAAATGGAAATAATAAGTAAAACATGCAAAGATGCTGGCTGCAGAGCAACTTATAATGAAATAGCAAGCACTATAGAGTGTACAAATATAAACTAAAAAACGGCAAGCATAGCACAAAGTATGAACTAAAAATGAGGAGAAAGAAAAAACATAAAAGCAACTTAAACTTAAGCATAGTAAAAATTTAAAATAAAATAAATAAAATGAAGCAAAATTGTAATTAAATACATTACCATTAAATGGTATAAAAACAAAGTGGATTAATTCAGTTGAGTGTATTTTCAATGAATTTGGAATGAAAAAAAATATCAATAGAACATTTCTTATTAAGTGTGTTAAGCAGATTTTTTTGATCAGTTTTTATAAATGTGGTTCTCTAATTCAAATACGTATATATATAGACATGTAGTTCTTTTCAATTACAAAATTATTTATCGTCAGAACTTTCAAATAGTGATAAAGCTGTTCTTAGTAAATCTAGAAGTAGTAATACAGAATTACCAATTGAAACAGGTCATTGGTATTGTCATGGGCTACTTTTGGATGTATCATTTTATAAAAAAAATTTTACATGAAAACCTTTTATTTCAGTAAATAGTTTCACATTGCATTTTTTTAAATATTAAATTGAAACTTTTTATTTTAAAGTTAAAAATAAATTTCCTTATTTCAGAAATCTTTTATTTGAAACTTACCGAGTATTTCTTATAATGATACATTCTATGTATTATTTCATAAAAATTCAATGCAGCACATGACAGTATTATGTACAACATAGAAGTAGATTGTGTAATTTATGTCAAGATGATGTTGGAAATGAATATCATTATATTCTTTGTTGTAAAACCTTTTCAATTGATAGAAATTCTTATATTCCTAAGTTGTTTTTAGAACAAAACCAAATAGTTTTATACTTTATTTAATACTATTGTCATATACCACTTTTTGAATTCAATCATAAAAATACATTCAAAAAGTGGTATATGACATATTGTCATATACCACTTTTTGAATGTATTTTTATGATAAAATTCAAAAAGTGGTATATGACACTATACTAATTTTTATCTAATGAAATTGCTTGTGTAGATTTATTAAAATTATTAATAAGAGAATTGGTCCTCCAGGTTAGTTTAGCATCACATTTACTTTTACTGCTATTTATTATATATTTGAACAGATGTATATGTTTTCTGTATTGTACAATTTAGAGAAATAAAATTATAATCTATGAATGCCGCCTGATTGCCATTCACTATTATATATTTTCATTTACCGTGTGAAATTCCCATTTATCTAAGCTTGAGAGCTTTTACATTCATACAGACCAGAAATCACAAAACATTTGACACCGTGTATGAATATACACAAAACGCAATATACAATCCAGAACTACAATACAACAGGTAAACAAACGTGGCTGTCATGTCACATTTGTTTTCATTGGAGACAAGGATTAAGGCGCATCTATAAGAATGGTTCAATTGTTAAAAATGCACAAAATAAAATAAATGAGATTAATCAAATTATACCGGTTAGACGGTTTACACACACGCTATTAACCCGCACTATTTTTTGTTTGGGAGGGGGAGTTAACCACATGGGGTTTTAGTTTGAAAACTAATATTTTTTCAGTAAATTGATGGTATTTTCTCGATTTTTCATTAACTTTATGTATTTATGAGAATATTAGATATAATAATAATAATAATAATAATAATAAATACAATAACAATAATGATAATAATTATCATTTTATTATAATTAGAATATCAAGAAAATAAACGTGCTGTTATTTGAAGGGTCAAAAACCACGTTTTCGGTCTAAAATGCATGTTCTTTGCGGCTGTTGCGTCAACTGGAATCCTTCTGATCTGCATGAGTTAAAGAAGGGTATTTTTGAGTCTTAAAATAAATGATTTTTTTTTCAAATATTTAACGAAAATATATCTATTGAACTGTTTTAAAATCATGTTTATTGTCAATTTTAATGCAAAAACTTTACAAGGCAGACCAATCATAACGCGATAATGCCCGTTATTCAGTTTGCAAAGTTTTTGCATTCATATTGACAATAAATAATATAAAATAATTAAAGTATCTGTCGAAGGCTACATGTCAAATGTAAAGTAATTAAACACACAAAACCATCGCTATCAAAAATTTTTGATTATCAAGGTTCAAATGCTCAAAGCTCACGTTCGATATACGCTGATAATGTTTCACTCTAGAACAGATTGTCAAATACTGAAAAAAGATCTGAACAAGGTTTGATGAACCAGAAGTTTTGCTTATAATTTAAAGTAATAATTTACTATCTCCGGACAATTAACAGCAAGCAATAAAATCACATTGTCAGAAAGTAATAATCTCGCATTCAATCTTTAATAGACAAAGAAGTGGTAACTCATCAGGTTGTGTACCACTACAGTATCACGGTAGAGTGCTCGCTTCGTATATGGGAGATCGGGTGTTCGACACCGACCGGGTCTGACCGACCTAAAAATAGGTAGTGACCGTTCTTTCGACAAGCACTCGGCTTTTAGAAATAAAAGTCACGGGGTCTTTTGAATGAGACCTTAAAAACCAATGCCCCGTGTCACGACAGGCGTGACACGTTAAAGAACCCTCCCTGCACATTGCCCTAAGCTCACAGCAAAAGTCAAAATTTCTGCCACTTGACTTGTGGCTGGTGACGTCTCGGTATAAGTGAAATATTCTTGACTGGGACGTGAAATCCCGTTAGTTCCATCAATCAATCATCAGTCTGTGCATTTATTTAGTCCTAAATAAGAGTTAACATACTATTTTACCTTGAAGCTTCTCTGTCTTGTCTCTTATTTTATTAAACTGCAGTGTTCTGTTCGAAATGACTGTTATTGGCCATTTAAAAAAAATTAAATCAATTTAACCGTTACAATACTTTTCAACGTGCAATGCTACTGTGTAACACTTTGCCCATTCTCATAATATTTTTTTTATAAACACTTTCAATCAAATGTGAGACCTCTTGTTAAAATTTGGATATTTATTTATTAGCCTTCTTATCAATTCTTTTTTAAAAAAAAAAAAGCACAGCAGGAGATTGTTGGCTTTAAAATGAATAATGTCATGTGCTAATTTTGAAGTTTATGAAAGAATGCATTCAAAAAGAGCACGTGACAATTGTAGCCCTTGACAGATATAATGATGGCAACAGCTAAAATAGAGGGCTGATAACAGAAGATTGAATAATATCCTACTTCTGATTCACCTCAAACAACATCATGCATGTGTTATTTAAGAGTGCATAAAATCAAGAACCACTTAACGTCATTGTCGAATACTTAAGCTCTCACTCTACATACTAAACACCACTATGCACGCGTCTTTAGAGCATCGACAAGCATATGTCATGTGCAGAATTTTGAATTTTTACAAAGAGAAATATTCAAAATTCTGCACATGACAGAATTTTGAATATTTCTCTTTGTAAAAATTCAAAATTCTGCACATGACACATACATAACAGCACTTAGCATAAATTCTAGGACAATGAGGATAATATACTGTGATGTGGTTAATTGTGTAATTAGATGTGGTACACAAAATCTTATGATTGAAGTTGGTAGACATAGAGGGCTTGGTAGAGATGATAGAGTTTGTGAAATGTGCAATTCGCATCTTGATGAAGACGAGTACCACTTCTTGCATATTTGTAAAAAATATATTGAACTTAGAAAGAAGTTTCTACCATCTAAATATTTTTCAAAACCAAACTATCATAAATTTACAATGTTAATGTCATCAAAAAATGAAAATATATTACTTAATCTCGGCATGTACATTTTCTATGCATTACAAATGAGGAATGGTAATTAAGAAAATGTAGGTTTATTTTATTGTTTGCATGCTTTTTACAAGATTATATTATTATATTATATGTAACGATAAAACGCCATCAAATGTGGAATGTATGTGATATATGTTATCGGCTGGAGGCCTTAAAGCTGCATTAAGTTTTCCAAAGAAAAAATTAAAACGGTGCTAATCTAATAGATGATGTTCCTAATGTACAATGTTACATTTGGTTCAACGATAAAGGCTCGAATAAATACAGAAATTACAGTAATTACCCAGCGAGATGCAGCAGCTGGGTGCAGCATTTGGGATCTAATATTAGACATGGTTACGTCATCAAAACTCGGCTCATTTAAACACAACTTTAAAAATGGTTAAATACGATAAATTAAACACAGAACTTCGTTGAATTTGTCATCTGGACTTAGTAAGGGATACATAACACCATTTCAAATACATCTGGATATTAATTAAGGACAATTAATGCAATTTGTCATGTTTCACCTTCGATTCATGTGTTTTTCCGTACATCCGTGCGCATGCTCCAAGCTCATAATTACCATCGTTAAACATTGACCAACCGGTCAGAGGAATCCGTTTATTTACAGCTAAAAGGGATGAAATTTTAGAAAATGAATCTCACGGATCGTGGTTAGAGGATATCTATTTTTAAAAATATATATATTTAGAAAATCAAAAAAATTCAGAAAATCGTAAAAACTTAATACAGCTTAATGCAATAAAGTATAATAATAATACTGAAACAGAAAACAGCACAGCACTACTACGCATACTTTCAAAAATATTAAAAACTAATTACCTAAGCACCTTATATGCCGCTCTTTGACAGTGTAGAACAACCTAAACGTCCATATCGATTCGTCTTTGGCATAACAATTACAGATGTAACAGTAAACAATCATGAATTTATTACAAATCCTTTACAAAAGACAAAAATTCTATCTTTTTATCCTGTTAAACAAAACTACCGTTATGGATAGTTTGCTTTTAAAAATGTTTAAATTGGTACAAATTGGAGAAAGATTGTTTGTTCTCGTATATCAGGCCCGTTTGTAAGTCAGGTAAAACAGTTACCTTAAGTTAATCTTCCTATACTCTTACCTCGAAGACACTCAGGTCAAGGTAGAAGCTAAGCTCCGAAACAGCTTCAAACTTCTAGCTCCGTATATTATAAAAGAGGTACGAATGTTTGTCTATAAAGTTAAATTTTGGCACTTTACAACCAGTGCTTGCGTGACACTTCTCCTTTTGTCAGCAGTTATTTAGAAAGTCTGTCTGATGTGTGATGTGTAAAATTCTGTTTGTCTTACAAGAGCTGGAATCTTTTGCTGTTTACAATAAAATAACTCAGTTTGTCATACAGAACATCTATCAACGATTAACGTTTTGGATACTAGTGTAACTAAAGCAGTCATATGTGTTTTTCCTACATACAATTTACCGAACATACCGAACATTTTACAATATTTCACATTTCAAACGATATTACCCTCTCTCTCCTTTTGTCTTGTCTACTAGCAACGGGTCAGCTGAGGTCCATGCTGCATCCCCTACCATTTTTATAACGCCCGTCTATGACGGGACGTATTATGGTATGGCGCAGTCCGTCCGTCCATATGTCCACACGTCGTACGCTAACTCAAGAATGCTTTAAGCAATTTTAATGAAACTTTTGTGAAATGTTTGTATCAAAGGCAGAAAGCTCCCTTTCGTTTTTGAGATTCGTATGTTTTTTCGTTACGGGGTTATTGGCCTTTAATTGTCAAATTTTAGGCATTTTTTTGTACTGTACAAAACTGAAACTTCCTTTAAACTATTTTAATGGCTCTTTTGTTTTATATTTTTATCCATGACAGAAAGCACCCTTTTGTTTTTGAGATTCCTTTTTTTTTTTTTTTTTTTTTTTTTTTTTTTTTTTTTTTGTCACTGCGGAGTTATGGGACTTTAATTGTCATATTTAAGGCATTTTTCTGCATGTTGTATAATAACTCGAAAATGCTTTGGACAATCTGAATTAAACTTTTGTGTTATATTGGTATCCATGGCAGAGAGTTCCCTTTTAATGTTTTCTTGTTGTAGAGTTATTGGCCTTTAATTGTCAAATTTAAGGCATTTTTTTGCATGTTGTAACTTAAAAATCATTTGAACTTTTTTTATGAAACTGTCCTATAATCAAAAAGGTTTGTGAATAAACATTGAGAAATAAATTTGCTACTTTTGTTTTAAAAAAATATGTTTCAGCTAAATGTCACGTTGTTTAAGACATTAAAAAAAAGATGTTTAAATATCTGACAGGCATATCATGCGCTCCAGGCGCAGCTGATTATTTAAAATAAATTATTGAGAATAAGCATGTTACACAAAAATAACATAGCGCAGCCATACACACTTACACATAAGACATACGTTGTTTATGTTGGACAATAAGGTAGTACTTTGTCATCCGACTTCTGGATTATTTAATTTTATAGTCAGTTTAATATTGTGATTGATGATCCGTGTTTCCCTTTAAACATAATGATGTATGTTTATTTTTGGATTTTAATTTTATTCTTTAAATTGACGACAAAAGTTATTATAAATATTCACCAACTTTTGATTTTTTTTTAGAAGGATGGAGTTATATCTGGAGAAAAGCGTCATTTAAAATGTTAAAATTTTGTTGAATAACTAAAACATTTTGTTTACAAAAAACTGGCAAATTTTAGTATGTTGAAATCATATGCATGTGCTTTATTTGAACTAAAAATTTGATTTTAGAAAATATATGACTGCGACTTGCAGGTTATACAATATTCTGATTTAATCATTGCCATCACTGATCATAAACTTACTACGAAAGTTAAATCACCTTTGCCAAAAGGTCGGTGGTTTTCCCATTGGACTACGGTTTCCGTCACAATTCCAGAACTTACCGCTTCCATGTAAGTAAAAAAATCCATGACTGGGGCGTAAAACGCCATGCCCCAGACTCCTTTTCACTTTACTCGCGCATTATTAACTCCATTTGAATGTACATTACGCATTTCTCATTTAGGCACTCTCTTTACTTGAAGCATTATGTATATTTGACAGAAAGAGACGTTGTGTAATTGATTTTGTTTATTTCCTAACAATTCTGTTTCCATAGATCTCACAATGAATAGACTACATTATAAGAAGACTATAAGGTTACAATTATTTACCATTTGAGGAATCTTTTTTTATATTTCTACGTTTGTCACATAATGTCTACTACAAGAAACTAATCCAGCTAAAACCATGTGCATAAAAAGCTATTGACGTTTAACAAAACAACACACAAAAATACGAACTAAGCTAACAAGACAAGACAAAAAAGACACCACCAAAAAAACAAGACACGACGAAAACAAGACGAAATAAAAAACGAGACAAGACAAATAAGACAAAACAAAAACAAGACACGACAAACAAAGTACGAGACAAAACAAGACAACAAAAACAAGACGAGACAAGATTAATATACAATGAATCCATGTACTGATTATATGACAAGTGCATCTGCACAGCAAATGATATAAAAAGTAAGCACAAGCACCGCCCGCAAAATCAAAGTTAAACTTTTTCTTAATCACGAAAACATAATGAAAGTTTACAATGTAATGAAAACGAAGAAATACATCGCCATAGTCATTGAATTTGCTGAGGGAGTGGGGGTGATCTCCTTTTAAAAAGTCATCAAAACACACTCTAAGGAAGAAGCCAAACGCATCTTCGTAAAATCGTAACTGTTGTAGCCTTTTTATATGTAAATAGCTTATCCGTAAGATGTAAAAGACACCGATGAAGGTTTGTTTTACAGATGAAGTTGCTTTGATATTTTGTGTAATGTATGGGCTCTTGTAAGAATTTTTTTTCGTTATTTACATGAAATATTGTAAAAAGAAATGGATTCTTTATATTGTTTGACAGATCAAAATAGTACTGTCTACTGTTTGAATTAAAAACTTGTTATTTTATTAAAGATGTTCATATAGTCAGTAAAATAAAATACAGTTATATTTACTTTTGATATGGATACATTTAGTTTAACAGTAAAATCATCAATAGTGTAAAGAACACCCATACCGCCAATAATACTATAACCACATTACTTAACATAAACTTCGGTGTTTATCCAAAGTCGCGATTTTTATAATCAGTGGTCACAATATGTGTTTATGTTTTCTTTTCGGATTTAGCTTTTCTGTTCACTGACATTTATTTATTTTCTTGTTTGCATTGACTGTTATTAAGTACGTGTTTTATTTACAAATTCCATTCTCTAAAAAAATCAATATATTCGATACCGGTCACCAGGCATATTTTACATTTATTTATTTATTTTTTAAATTATTTATTCCTTTGAACTTTGTTCTCAATGATCATTTTGTCTGCTAAATGTACATCTTTATTTAATTATTATAATTATTTCATATAAAACTTCTTCTAATTTGTCAATGCTTCATACAGAATTAACAGTGTTCATTACGTTTAAATGTATGCTTTGGCTATTCATCTTATTCAATATTATCCAGCATAGTTCGTGTTCTACTCAGAAAAAAAATTGTACACATGATAAATGGCAACCTTTTAGCGGCATAATGCCGAGGCAGGTAGAATTACTTTGGGGCATAAGTATATTGTTTTGTTAATATTCTGCGATTTATTTCAAGAAAAACAATTTGAGATCAGACCATTTAAAATAAAACTACACATCTCATAAGATTTGATATTTTGTTATAAACTTTTTGTATATAGTAATTACGCTCATAAATCAGTAATTGCTTTTTCAGTAGAATACACCCCAAAACTATAAAACATATAAAAATTTACTTCTAATCATTACAAACGTGCATTTCAGCCGTAATTAGGATGACGATAAGGGATTTGAAAATGAAATTGCTAACACAATATTAGGACCTTTTAGACACCTCAGCCATAAACGCACCTATGATAAGATGATTAGAAAAACGTTTTAATTCATTAATATAAAACCGGCTAGTTATATAATTGAATATTTTCATCCAATATCCTAATTGTGTGTTAAATGTCTGAGATACCCTTTCTTAAGTGCTAATCGAACACATATATCAATAACAATACTGCATGCTCCTTATGTGTTTTTTGTACCTTGAAGTGGCCCTAAGAGGTTTGAAATGAAGATGAAATATTTCAAACACTGTTGCATTAGGGAGCTTAAAGAGCTAATAATTTGTGATTTCAGAGTTTATATTGTAACTGGTAGTGTATTAACATCAAGACCTCGGGGGTAATCATGCAGTCTCTCTGCAGTAATGATGTGTTTTCAACGTCAAATAATTATGTCTTTTTAATTTCTCACGAAGCTGTTAACAAAAAAGTATTTTATTTGTTATCATATAATCTGAATGCACATGCTGGGTGTTAACATGCAATGCCTATTTATTTCAGTTATCAGCTTGTGAAATATATCTTACTATGATAAACGGTTATCATACGGGTTTTAAAAGCGTGATGAAACTAAATGAATTGTACCGGAATAATTACACTAATTTATTTTGCTTTGACTTTTGACAACTTTAAAAAAAAGTACTTTCAAGTTGGTTTTTTTTTTGACGCAAAATATATACGGCGTAAATGGTAAAACTCTGGAGCTAAAGTGCAACAACCATTGTTTGTTACCAATCGCTACAAAAAGTGTTGATCCATCTTTACACCCTTGACGGTGCAATAGATGGAATCGTGAATATTTACTGATAAAATATTTACTAGCATTAAATCTAGAAAAAAAAGTTGTCATTGCATATCTCATATTGCTTCGTTTTCTATTGCATAAATTTCTACACCAAAGATTCATAAATGAAGTCCGGACTTGAGACTAAAGAGTTCTAAAGTATCAACCTTTTTCCTAGTTTCATAGACTTATTATTTGATCCTAGATTAAGTTAACGTAGAAGAGAAGAATTCTTGATAGAATTATATATTTTTACAAAAATTAAAATTAATTTAAATTCTGAAATAATTGTCTTAAGAAAAAACGCTGCTGTCTTTGCACTAGCTGGAGTCTGCCCTTTTTGCACTAGTTAGAATACATGTACCTACAAACGCCTTAGGAATAATCGTGTATGTATATTGTACATTTACCAAGTATATAAGATAACAGTGATTGTTATCGTGAATCACATGTCTCAATTTTAAGTGTCACTTATTCCAAATTCTGTATGAAAACCTGATTATTATATTGATAAATATAAATGTTTATGGACAATACTTCGAGCCCTCCGGTAGATTGCTTACAAAATGATTTTACTGTTAGGAAACACCATATCAGATTTAATCAAAGCTGATATCACAGTTAAAGGGTCTGAACATAAATTACTCTTAATGAAACTCATTAACAAATCGTATTTACAAAATACATTAAAATTTATGTAACAAAATTATTCACGTGTGAAAGAACTATGATTTATTTGCTTTTGAAGACGGCCAATTTTGTATTTGGAACTTTTGTGTTTTTGTTACTTCTAAGAACAAAAAATGGGCATTCGAATTTATATTAAAGAAGAAAATGAACATTGCAACTGATAGAGCCACCAAGGATAAACCACACCAGTACATAAGAACAACAACAACAACAAAAAAAAAATAATAATAAAAATAAAAAAAAAATTAAAAAAAACAAAAACTTACCAATCCAAGATATTTAAAATTTGCCAACTTTGGAGGGCATCAGTTACAATGATCATCTAGATCATCATAGTTTACACTTCAAACGCTTCTTTTTTCAAAACTTTACATTGACAGTCCATTAAAGATGTCTTTACTTAATTGATAATAATAATAATAATAATAATAATAATAATAATAATAATAATAATAATAATAATAATATTATTATTATTATTATTATTATTATTATTATTATTATTATTATTATTATTATTATTATATTAATTCATTGTTTCAACGTATTGATATTATGTACCAGGGTAATGATGTCTCTGAAGTTTGGACACGTGATAGAATCCCTATAAAGTGTAAAATGAACGGTGTAACTGAAAAACGTAGCAATCAAGAAAAACCGCAGCAACAAAACAGCAAAACTCAAGATAACATGTTCATGGTGAGGTGACATAATAATAAAACTATTGTAAAAACAGCTGAACACGAACTTCGAAGGCTGATTAAATGGTCACAAGAGATGTGATTCAAGTACTTTTGTAGGATACAAACCGTGATGCTTATTTTACAATCAAGTTAACAGAACTAGCAATATTTCATAAGAAAAATGCAAAACGATTTTATTTTCGTGCTGTACATATGTTTGTTTGGTTTGTCGCCTGCAATATGTGTAAAGATTCCGTGCATGCTTATCGAAGTGGGTGGTCGATTGATATGCATAATGTTAACTTCTTTACTATAAACCTGCTCTAATTACTTTTCATACTACAGTATTATATGTCAATCATTTATAGAAATGTTAAATGTTATTGTCACTGAATAATTTAACTGACTGAATATGTTTACATCACCGTAAAATACGAGATACAAACTAATCTGCAGGCAAACAATTATAAGCACAAGGCAGTTTAATGCGTTTGCTTTTTTATGGCTTGTCAGAAAATATCTGATTTTTTTTAATTAGCATACTTTAACTTCTGTAAGATTTGTACAAATGTATCTGCTTGCTCCGATACTGGCCTTGATGCAAGTATTTTTTTTAAAAAAAAAATACGTGCTTTTCAAAAAATATAATGATTGTAATTTGTATAATAGTTTGATCTGTTACCTTTATCCCGTGTACCCGGCCGCCTGACGGGGCACGTTAAAGACTCCCCTATGTTTTTCGAAAACAAAGTAGGTGGCATAGGGCCCCCTCCTTTATCAAAAAAAAAAAAAAAAAAATGAAATAAAAATAATAATAATAATAACAGCTTTATGGCTCCCCTTTTGTAAAAGCTCCTCTTTAGATCTCTTAGGCTTCAAATAACCCTATTCAAACTTTTTAATTTTTTCAAAAGTTCAATTTCTCTTCGCCTGGTTGACGGCGCAATGGTTTCGTTATCCTCTGACTGTATGTCACCTGATGCTCGCTTGGCAGCCCATTCTCCTCTACCTGCTTCAACTTTAGTATGTCAAACATTAAATTCTAAGCATCCTTCTGCACATTGGCCTAAGACCACATGGAGACGTAAATCTCCTCTAATCTCGTCTTTGTTACTTTTTTTATTTGCTTACATCTAAACGATATTAAAGATTGTTTATTAACAAATATTAACATGAGTCTTGCAACAATATCTAGTAAATTTAAAACTAAAATTGTTGTGTACTTAATTTTTTTATTACTGTATGCAGATGATACTGTGCTAATGTCTGAAAATAAAGAGATTTGAAATATCAGCTATACTGTTTTCATATTATTGCAAACGATATAAGCTTAATGTTTAAAAAACAAAGGTTCTTGTCTTTTCTAAAGGTAGACTACCACAATTTTGACATTTTAATTTTATTGGTTTAAATAAAACAAACATACCAGTCCTTGTCCATATCACAATCCCTAAAAACTAAGTAAAAACTTTGCAAACTGGCAAAATATGTTATACACAGGGAACTTCCATCAAGGAAGTGAGGCTGGGTGCTCCGGAAGGGTAAGTACCTCCTGTCTAGCTAGCTACACTCGTCGCGTGCAAGTCAATTTTGAGAATGAAAGGAACAAAGAACTATGATAAGTCAAATATATCCAGTATAAGTTTTTGATACAGTGACTACATACTTATCAAAATAATCTTGGAATTGTTAAACATTTTAAATGCTTCGGTATATTTTTTCAGTAAATCTGTTTCCTTTGTATTTGTCTAGTAAAGCTACATGAGCTATGTATGCTGTTTTAAAGAAAGCTCGTTTATCAAATATGTCTATTGAGTGTTAGCTTGACTTGTTTGATAAAACTGTTTTACCAATTTTACTACATTTTTGTATATGGATGTGAGATGTGGGTGTTGGAAACTTTGATATACAGTATTTGAAATAGTACATCTTAAATTTTGTAGACTTATTTTAAAATTTTAATCTTGTATACATGCATCAACTCACGTATGTTATTATTATGTTTTTGGTTAGTATATGCTATGATACATTCTCTATGTTGTAAATGTACAATTTGAGAAATAAAAGACTTGGATTGTTGTATGAAGCCAGTTAATGCTAATCAGATAAAGAGTTTATATTTCATTTTTATTTTTTATTGTGTGTGTGTGTGTGTGTGTGTGTGTGTGTGTGTGTGTGTGTGTGTGTGAGAGGTTAAATAAAATAATCAATGGGTGTTGATAAAAATAAATAGTTTGATTTAAGTATACATTTAACTAATTTTGTTACAGCGAATTTCTAAGAATCAACACAAATCTTATGTAACAGATTTAAATTACTCAAAATCATCAAAATCAAAAGTGAAATATGAAAGGTCCCGGTCTTGCGACTAAGATTTTGAGATAAAATCAAGAATAGAATCGATTTGTTTTCTGGGTAAAACTTAGTAAATTCATTAGTTGTGTGAACGGTTATCGCACTGATGTTCAGATAGATTTTAAAACAAAATAGGACATAATGGATCGCCTTGAGCAACTCCTTTTCTTGTACCGACTTATCCATGAGAAGTATCTCTTTACTTTTAACGACACGATGATTGTTTACTTATCAGCATGAAGATTGCTTTAAGATAACTAATGAACTTTTAACCATTAAATTAAGATGAAATGTTAAAAGGCAAAAATTTAATACGTAGACAAATCGCCCCAAATATGTTTACGTGTGAGTTAACGTGTGTGTGTGTGTGTGTGTGTGTGTGTGTGTGTGTGTGTGTGTGTGTGTGTGTTTTGGATTTATTACAAAATAATTTTATGAACTTCTGAATAGCATGATGAATTTCGTTTTATTTATCTCTGGTTGCTCACTTTTGTAACACCAAACACAACACCACCACCACCACCAATAACAAAACATGAAATAATAATAATAATTATCATCATCAGCAGCAGCAGCAGCATCATCATCATCAAAAGAAGAAGAAGAAGAAGAGTTGAGTTGAGTAATGGTTTTTAACGTCCCAGTCAAGAATATTTCACTTATTTCGAGACGTCACCAGGCCAAAGTGCAGAAATTTTGCCTGTGCGTTGTGCTGATGGCATTATACAGCAGGGTTCTTTATCGCGCCACGCCTACCGATACACGGGACATCGTTTATTTTAAGTTCCCATCCGAAAGAACCGTGACTTTCATTTCGTAATGCGGAGTGCTTGGCGAAAGAACAGCTACTGCCTACCTTCAAGTCTTAGGTCAGACCCGGTCGGAGTTCGAACTCACGACCTCCCACTAACGAAGCGAGCACTCTACCAACTGAGCTACCGCAGTGGTTAAAAGAAGAAGAAGAAGAAAGGAAAAATGATGATCATGATGGTGGTGGTGGTGGTGGTGGTGATGTGGTTGCTGTAGTTTCTATACTTCTATCTTCCAATCACACGTTTACTAGGTAAACCAATTTTCGTCGAATTCACATTTACTAAACCCTCAATGCCTCTTCAAAACATTTTTAATTTTTTTAGGTTGCTCAGCATTCTATATCTTAGAATTCCTCTAATTCTGGGACTCTTGTAATGTAATAATTTTGTATTGTCATGATTAATGTTGTATTTAACGCAAATATAAAAACAAAGTACACGGTTATTACCACAAGGTATTTTCCTAAGTGTCAAATACAGATATATCGTTTTACATAATGTCTGATAAAACTGATAAAAATATATAACAGAACAAAAATATACAAATTACCTTGAGTCTTAACAGAGAGATCAAATACAAGATTATATCAATTATGACAACTTAATATTTTCCATATACTTACAAAAATACGAGATAGTATTCATAATATTAGAAAAATATCTCAGTGTCATATGTTTTAATAATTATTTTCTGACGCATTTGACCTTACAAACAAGGATTAAATTTGATATGATAAGATTTTGACAATTCTAAAATGAAATGTGTGTGTGTGTGTGTGTGTGTGTGTGTGTGTGTGTGTGTGTGTGTGTGTGTGTGTGTGTGTTGTGTGTGTGTGTGTGTGTGTGTGTGTTTTAAGAAAATGTCATGATTTAAATAGAATGGTTATTACAAGTTATTTATAGATAGTTAATCTGTGAAGGTTTATCAGATTTTTACACTTTAGATTTTTATTTCAGACCTTTCAAATTTTTTATTTCTAATTTTAAATAATGAGAAATTTATAATTAGCAAGTTATATGCACTGAAATTCTACCTATTTGAAATATTTCTCATTCTCAGGTAAATTGAAACCTTACGAGCACCATCGAAAATGTAGAAACAAGTGAAATTTCTGTTTAACGTTTTTTACTTCTTCTATCTGTCTTATACCATTTTTTAAATTCTATCATTATTTAATAAATTCCAAAAATGGTAAATGAAATATCTCATTATGTCATTTTTTAAAAATATTTTATCTCATTTTTTTTTATTTCTTAATAAAAGTTTTTTAAAATACGGAAAATATTAATGAATATTAAAAAAATGATTACCTGAAATTGGCTTTTGTATTAACAAATAAAATAAAAAATAATAAAATAAAATAAAATAAAATAAAATAAAATAAAATAAAATAAAATGAAATGAAATGAAATGAAATAATGAAATGAAATGAAATGAAAAGATATGAAATAAAATAAAATAAAATAAAATAAAATAAAATAAAATAAAATAAAATAAAATAAAATAAATAAAATAAAATAAATATCAATTGTGTTGAAAAAGACTGTTAAACCTTTACTAACAAAAATGATTTTCTACGGTAACTCGGTGTATAAATTGGAGTCCTGAAATCAAGCCAGAACAAAACTAATAAAGCTACCAAACAGACACGTACACATTTATAATTAAATAAGTCATCTTAATTAACTAAATACTTCTGATTTCAATCGATTAACCCATAGTAAGTGGAATTTTGTGAATTAAGCAATATTGGAATTTTCTAAAGGAAATTGGAAAGATGACTTTCAAGTGGTCGAAAATAATGGAAGAACTCTATAGGAATTCTCTACTAGTCATCTTAATTTTCCTTGAAGAGAGTCAATCATATCAGAGGCATGAGGTTACGTGTTCGTGTGCAAGAATGAAGTTTTTGATAACAAAGAAGAGATAAAAACAGTATAAAATTGTCCAAGCAGGACAATTTTATAATTGTTTGTTAATGACTAGTTATGAAAATTAATAATAATAATAATAATAATAATAATAATAATAATAATGTAATAGTAATCATCATCATCATCATCATCATCATCATCATCCAAAAGAAAGGGTATTCGTGTATTTTAAAAACATTGTCCTTTTAATTACATGTATTTTATTTCAGTTGATCAATCGCATTCAATGTTTGTTACATTTTTTGTAAACGTTTACAATTAAATTATGTCTGAACAAAAACGATTCCGTTTTATGGTTAATATTATTTATAAAGTGTGTTCACAGTGAAAAAATACACCAATAATCTCCGGTTCTTGCACTGTTTTTACACCAATTGTTGCTTAGTTATCAAAGATCTGTTTTCCTCTAAAATAATTTGGTTATGAAGCGTCATTGGATACCTCTATGGTTTTTGCGATTCTTTTGTTTCTTGAATTTTGCAATAACCATTGATGTTGTCGATTTTAATGTAGTTTAGTTATTTCAAACTAAAAAATATGCTTTAAGCCACACGACGCAAGTATCATTGGTCGAAAATTTACATTTCATTGTGGAAGCAATTCAGTGAAACACGTGGTCTTTTTAAAGAGGAGAAGACGGTTTAAACACGAAGATTTAGAATTACTATTGGAATTATTTAATGTAAAATATCGCATTATTGTTCTTTATATAAACAAAATCCAAAGTTAGATTTGAATACGAGAAGATGCGTACATGTATCTCAGCAGTCGAAGTAAATGGGTCTGACTATAATATAATGTAGTTTAGTTATCATCTTTTAATTTGAAACTCAAGTGAACAAATTTGTTTTCTTAAGAAATTCATTTTAACAATCTTTATTTACTTATATTGTAATTCATCAATCCTTGTTTTGCCTTCTAAAATAAATAAATGATGTTCGAACAATAACCTGTCAATCACGTGTCACCACTGGTGACACCCCACCCATAAGTTGTAGATAAAATTAGGACCGATTAGGGAGATAATATGAGAATCTTATTTATAAATTAAACATTTTTTGATAATAAATTAATGTAATTATACGAAGCATTTGGTGTCTTTCTTTATTTTGCTATTTGATTTCACTGATAGACGGGTATAAGTAAACCAAACAAAACACCTTTAGGCTGCTGTGATGTCCAGAGAGGGGTACCGACTAAGATGGACACAAGATGACCAGGGCGGTGTAAGTTCATGGCTAGCTATCATTATTAAAGAATTAGATATTCAACTAATGTGGTTTATCTTCTTTTTCTTATATGGTATTTTATTTTTCAAACAAATATTGACAAGAATTTGAGACATTTATTAGGATAAAGATACAGTAATTGCCTGTATGATTGATAGGGTTAGTTAGCAACACGCTCAGACCATCGGTGTACTTAATACGAAAAATTTTCCTCTTTCAAGGTTGATGTCGAACTATACTTCACATCCAGTTCTTGTATACCTAATAACAAAGTACTGAATAATAGGAAAAAAGCAACCAAAAACACATCGAACACCGAATCCAAATAATAATGATAATAATAATAATAATAATAATAATAATAATATGCAAAAAACTGCATAGGACATATTATTTACACACTTTATTGTTTAATCTATAGTTTAAACGCCTGTTTTTGGACAGGCACCTCCATTGTACATAATGTCAAAATGGCACTAAGTAGTCTTGTTCAAATACTTGTATCTCGTATTGTATGGTCCACAGTAATTGTAGAACAATGTTATATTCTTTGTTTCGTTTAAATATTGGTAAAATTTTTACATCATCGTTTAGCTGTATGCGAGACAAAAAAACCTGAAAATAGCTACGAATCAAAACCTTTCCTCATCTAAATGTAAATACGAAGATGCTGCATTCTGCAATTAAATGATAAAAAACAACATGGAAATAAAAAACAAGAGCATCGTAAGTCGGGGCAATATACGCCTGTCACGAACTAGCACAGAAAATAGACGGGACAGCATTATAACATTATACAGGCAAAAAGCACCGTATTAACATTATATGTATCGTCTACATGTAATTATAAATGCATATAAATGTATCCCTAAATTTCATTTGCATCTGTAAATATTTGTAGACGCTCAAAGTACTAAAATTGGCTATACTCCTCCAAATATTGTTACAATGCACATAAATCAAATTTATTTTTATAGTAACTGTGAATTTGACCTTTGACCTATTGACCTGATTTGTTATCCTATGCTATGTCTAATTACGGGGAAAAACTTTACTAAGTTTGAGATCAATCGGACAAACCACGTGTCTTTAAATGCACGGAAACCAAATTTTTATTATAGTAACAGTTGCCTCGACTTTTGACCTAGTGATCTGATTTGCAATTCCACGGATCGACTTGACCTAGTAACCTGTTTTACAGTCCCATGCAATGTTTTGTTTCAGGGAATAAATTGACAAAGTTTGAGATCAATCGAACAAAATGTGTGTCTTTAAATGCATGGAAACAAAACAAAATTATGGTAAATTTGACCTTAACACTTTACCTAGTGATATAGTTTTTAATCTCATGCATGTGTCTTTAAATGAATGGAAACTAAATTGCTAACAGACAGCCGCCCGCCCGGATGGACAGCACAATAACATAATACGTCTCGTCAATATTGACGGGCATATAAAATCTATAACGATTAATTTAGTTGTCCTGAATTACAATGTTACCCAAGGCTTATTGATAGAAGATATTTATATTGTTTAAATTATGATTATGTTTTTTTTTTTTTTTTTTTTTTTTTTTTTTTTTTTTTTTTTTTTTTTTAAAATAATGATAATAGTAATAATAATAAAAATAAAATAAAAAAGAGGACAAAATATTGCATCCAACCATCAATTCCTTGTATTTAGTGTAATGGTATCGACTCTTATATTAGGTTTAGTGATTTTTTTCGACTCAAACGTTAGATTTTAATTGAGTACCTTTGAACTCGGGCTACAATTTAGTAAAATCTATATCAACATACCTGAACATTTAATTTCAAAGTGAAAGTAGATTACAATCGGCGTTACATTTAGAGAATTTTTTCGGACTTCAAATTTAAGGAAGTCGATTACAACTCAAAAGCTAGATTTAGTAAAATAGTTTCTACTCGAACATATATAAGATTACTATATTCGATTACATTTCGGACGTAACTATTAAGTCAAACCGTTGACAATTTTGACGTTAGATGAACTTCAGTGCAAAATTACTGAAATCGATTACAGTTAAGGCGTTAGATTTAGTGAAATCGTTCCGACTCGAGCGTTAGATTTAGTTAAATCAAACCAATAAGAAAAACAAAGATCAAGTAAGGCATATAACATTTTAAGGCTATTTATGTTAGGGTTTTTATTTCAATACTAAACAAGTGATCTTTATTCTGTTGTATGGTAGAGTCCACACAAATATTGATATATCAATGGATATTTAAAATTATCTTGGTATAATAGGAAATATTATAAAATGATATCTTTTTAAACTTTGATAGTAAGAATTTAATCTTTTCTATAATCGATGTACGCATTACATTTGTCAATATACAGATCATATAATCCGTAATTTGTCCATAAGGAGTGTCCGGACACATATGTATGACTATCGCAATTTCTTTTTTAACTCTAATTTTATATGTAGTTTCTGTCAATTTGTGACTAAAATCATTTCGCTTTTCCTAGCCCTAGTTTCACAATTATTTCCTAATATAGCAAAATTTTTCCTAAACTTGATTATAACAAAATTTGACAATATTCATGGTATAATAAATAAAATTTTCGACAAAAAAGAAATCTTTTATAGTAACTGTATAATGTTGACAAAATTTAACGGACTTTCTATGGCCTCAATGTGGACAGATTTTGAAAGAGTCCATGCGAGACTACCGCAAATTAATTAAAATTATACCTACCTAACGATGGACCACCAGTATTTTCAAAATTGAATATTTTTGCTTGATTAATCCCAATGTAAACTTTAAAATTATTAACTTGATGTAACTTTCCCTCCAGTTATGGGAGATTTAAAACGCAATTATGTCAGTAGAGATTTTAATATTTTCACAAATATGTCGGCGTAAGTTCGGTATTGGTACTAACGTTTTTTATCCACCGTACACGATACCACTGGCTATATTACCGATTAATGTTACTGATTATTCATAGATTTGAATTTTTAAAATTTTTCAATGGAATTTAAAAGAAATTTTGTTATTATAAATCCAAGTGATAGTGTAAATTCTTTTAATTTTTTCCAAATACTATGTGGAGCTTAACTCGAGGTTATGATGCTATTTACCTGACAATTTGATGGGCGTAAGAATTTGCTGAAACAGAACCGGTTATAAGGCTTAGATAATAATTTTATAAAGTAGTCCGGGGAAATGTTTCAGAAAGTAGTTGTTAAAGAAGAAGAAGAAGAAGAAGAAGAAGAAGAAGAAGAAGAAGAAGAAGAAGAAGAGGAAGAAGAAGAAGAAGAAGAGGAAGAAGAAGAAGAAGAAAAGAAGAAGAGGAAGAAGAGAGCAAAGATGTGCTGCTGAAGTAGAAGATAATATATTGTTGTTGTTGTTGTTGTTGTTGTTGTTGTTACAGATGCTAATTATCTAGTTTGTGTTTATTTTCTAAATGAAATCAACATTATGAAACCAAAGCCATTGATCTTGTTTACTTTGTTTCTTTGTTCGTTTTGTTTTAAGTTCTTCGTTGTTTTTCGTTGCAATGCTGTTCTGACGCAAATCACTATCTTATTATCAATTTCAAACTGTCAAAAAGGTATTGTTGTAAATTAGATGATGATTTTTAAACTGGTAGACAGACTGGGTTAATTTTATCTTTTTTTAATCGTTTTGACGGATTTATTTTTTCCAGTATAGGGTATTTCAATTTATAAACGCAGGTCATGAGGTACTCGTTATTATCAAAACATTATGTTCTAAACATATCAGCCTTTTAAACACTTTATTTAATAAAAAGTTTATAAGTCTGTACACTTACACGTTGTTAATTTTAAAAATATAACCGATCTCATCAATAACTTCGATAAAACTTGATTTTTATTGATTGATTTTTCAATTAAAGTCAAACGGAACCTAGGAGTCTACCTGTGGGTCTTTTAACGGTTTGTGATCAGTGCGTGGGTATTAAATCATTGATCATAATTATACCTGGTTTCCACTTTTTATGACGTGTATTTTAAGTTTAAAAATCAAGTGCGAGTTACATTTTTATACCATGCGTTTGGTCTTTGACAACCTAACAAATAAATCAATTGATATGTAGGATAAACAACTGTCTAAACAAAAATACAAGATGTGTACTAGTCATTTTACATAGCCACTTCTATTTATTAATTTATTTTATCATAGAAATATTTCCCTAAAAATAAATTTCATCGGTTCAGTGCATTTAACCAATGCGTACTGGATAATGCACACAACTACATTTGATATTCAATGATAAAACCGTATTATCGAATTAAAAACATAATGAAGCAAATGTGCGTAATATGTTTTCTCAAACTAAAGCATCAGAAATCGTCAATTAAAGCATCTGAATTTCAATATTGCTTGTGCTATTAGCTGTATGTAACTTGATGCAATAAACCAAGTTAAGAATATTTGAAAAACTGTTAAGTGTCAATGACACAAAATAAACATTTGCCTTTCTATATAATTTTTTTCCTCAGCCATTTTCTATAGGCAGTAAAATCCAGAATCGACATAATGTCACTTTTGGCTTATATAAAAAAAATTGTCCATTCCTTAAGTTAACTTTTTAAAAACTTTTTGACGACAGAGATGGGTCAAGCTATTATATTGGAAAGCCATGTCTTATTCAGAGAAATGATAGGCTTTTTTTATATTTCCCAATGTGCTTTAAAAATAAGCGGAAGTAATGATACATCGAACCTATTCACGAAGGCGCTTGAAACAATTCATGAATAGATGAGTGATCTTCTAGGATATGATACAAACACATTTAACACACCTATATAAATAATCATCATTAAGTATTCTTTGTTTGAATCTAACCATTGGAATGTTATCTTTCAAACCGGAACAAACCATTCATAAACCTAATTCTGAAAAAAAGCTTTTAGTATTAAACGATAAATTAAACGCTTATCCATTAAGCGTTACTTCAAAGCCTTTAAATCGAAATTCTGCAAATAAATTTGCGCTTCATCGCGTCAATCTATTCATCGCTTTAAAATTTATAGCATTTAAATGTGTATCCGGCGTTTATAATCTGATAAACCGGTTCGTTAAAGCTCATCGCCGGAATTAGAATAAAAAAATCACCACTTCTAGTTTTATCAGAAGGTGTTACGGCAAGTTGGAACATTAATGTCTGATTCCTTTTATGTTTTTTTGGTTACTTTTATCTTTAAAAAAATCTTGTGACAACATTTGTCTAGATTTTTATTTATTTTTTTATTGATAGTAAAGGGTAAATATTGATGTTTTTAATTATCTGTTAAAGATAGAGAATGGTTAGTATAGATAAATGCGTATTATGAATGGGATAATGGGATCAACTGTATTAAACAAAGAAATTATTAAAACAGCAGAATGGAGATTAAACATTGTTTTCCAGAATCTTAATACAAAACAACAACGTTTTACATTAGTTTAATCACGAATAACACCCGTGTCATACATTTATGTACTTAAAGTCTTGTTATGCATTCATCATCATTTGATCATATTGTTTTCTTCTTAAATTTCATTTTATCTGAGTTTTAATTTATTTATTTTTATTTTTATCTTTTTTTATTAAAAATCTTTTAAACCTTTATTAAGTACTGTTATATTATCGATTTTCTATTGGTAAAATAACTTAATGTTACTTAAACTGTTTATTTACTTTTTCATTATTAGTATCATTTCGATTATTATTATTATTATTATTGTTGTTGTTGTTGTTATTATTATTATTATTATTATTATTATTATTATTATTGTTGTTGTTGTTGTTGTTGTTGTTGTTATTATTATTATTATTATTATTGTTATTATTATTATTGTTGTTGTTGTCGTTATTATTATTATTATTATTATTATTATTATTATTATTATTATTATTATTATAACATGTATTATTATTATATGATAAAAACAGTATGTTTTCTTACATTTTTATGTTAATTGATATACAGATGCCGGTTATGTTTGCTTGTTAAAATGCATTTGTAATGCTTAATTTACGTATTAAGTAAAATAAGCATTGTCGGTATAAGGACCTCCGATCACTCTGTAATCCGCTGATCACTGAATATTTTATTTCAATAAAATTTTTAAAAAAAAAACCACATGACAGTACTTTAATAACATCATAAAATAAAATTAAATCCCTTTAAAGTTAGGAGTTTGGTTATCAATGGTTCTTACATGTGTTTATATTTTCTGTCTTGTTTTCTTGTTTCTTTCAAACATTTATTGTTTCCGGTATAAATAAGCTATCCCTGGTATTTTAAAGCTGATGTTTTAGTTGTTGTTTTCTACCCTATATTACAAACTTGGATCCCACAATGAAAACATCATGATTTCTGCATTTGTATTAACAAGACGGAGCCTCTTCTAGTTCCCCCGTTAGCATATTGTGTTCAATATCCATAAAAATGTTTGATATAAGAAACGTAGCGGTTTTAAAGATAGATGTAAATCGACAACAGATAATAATGTTTTGTAGCTTTAACGTGAACTTTTTATGTTTGCCGTTGTCCATGTAATCCTAAAAAGCTGTAAATCAGTTTACGGACATTTTATATTAAGAAAACATGTTCAAAACTTCTAATAATGTAGAGCTTTGCATCTTTACATTTTTAGAGAGCTAAGATATATAATTTTGTTTATAAAAGTATCAATGTCCTATGTAACAAAATGACGTAAAGCGTTTAAAAACTTCAAAATTTAGGAACGATCTAGCATTGAGCTGATTTCTATAAAACTGATGGATGGTATAGTTAATGCATTGTCACTTGTACAATATCTCATGTAAAAGTCAAACGATGGAGATAAAATTAATTGTTATATTGTTTACTAATTAATCATAGAATTTGGTAACGGTATAATTTTTCATTTCATTACTCGCATGTTTGACGTGATTTTTTATTTTTCTTAGCCAGTGTGATGTTTTTAACTTTGCCAAACAAGTATCTTTGTAACTGTAATCTAAGTATTTTACAAATGGAATTCCCAAAAGTCCCACTTGATGCCTTATTGCGTTTGTGCAGGACAATTATCTCTATTGGCAATGGAATCGCCATAACGTGACCGTTTTTCCGTATTAACGACGTTTTTCCGGGAATATTTGACGTAAACGTTATCAATTTCATTTCGCACAAACGTTAAGAGGTTTTGATCACGTGGTATACGCTTGCGAGTTCTAATAGAAAATGATCTAAATCATGTGCTGATTTTCAATCCATTATTTTAATAGAAATTCAAAATCAGCACATCATAATGTTAAAACACTTTTAAAGTTTTTGTATTTTTAATTTACAAGTTCAGCGAAATAGCTTTTTAATTATGCTATTATTTGCTTGGTGAAAAGTACGTTCTTAGTAAAAAATAAAGGAGCCGTTTTAGAAGAAATGGGAAAGTGGGTTTTCCTTCAAAATTTCGAAATGTAATGAAACGGATATATTGAGACATCTGCATCTGAAAATCATATAGTAGCATTGATATAAAGTTATATACATTGCTTTAATTGCAATGATAAGTCACAGCCACGCCTGGAATAGATTCGCGGGTCTTGTTAGAAGCGGGATGTCGTTACTCGTACTCCGTTTTTTTATTACTACTGTAATTTTGCATAAGTTATTTTTTTATAAAAAGGGACAAATAAAATTGTTATTACTTTTTAGCTAAGAAGTTAAAATTGTAATATACTTTAAGAGATCTTTTGATTTCGAAAAGCGTGTCAGCTTGTCGAGATGACAGAACGTGATATGCTTATTCCATCTGCAGTTTCTTTAGAGCTGACAGCGCAAAAAATTTATATTGCATTAAAATTATACCCCTTGTGAAATTATCACATATCTATAATGATAGAAAATTAGGTGTTATTAACAGATAAACATATTTTGACAAAACACACATCAAAGTATTAGGAAATAATTCTAATGGATTGAGCATAATATGAAATGAAATTAAAAAAAAACATAATTTCATAAGTAAGGCTCATCAAAAGGACGAGTGTCTGTTTATATGCTTATTATCGTAACTACAAACCTGGAAAATTTCATATTTAAATACCGTACCATTTTACGAAAGTACGGCTTCAATGCATCAACATCTATAAATGTAGGCATATTTTAATTTGTTTTTTTTTCAAAAAGATGTAAATTAGCTGGAAAATTTTCGGTCTAAATATATATATGTTTATCTTGTCCCTATTTTTATTTGTTGTTTCGTGTATACAAAACAAATTTCAGTTACGTTTTTTATTTCCAAACAAAATAATTATAAGACTTTCCGATCGAAAATGTATAACAAGATCACACATGTTGGACAAGTTAAAAAAAATCACACTGGCTAAAAAAAGAGCAAACTCAAGTCAAAAATGCGAATAGTGAAGTGAAAAATTATATCGTCACCAAATTCTAAGATTATTATAAAACAATATATCAGTTAATCTCATCTCCACTGTCAGATTTTTACATCGATCGTGTACATGTAACAATGCATTGTCTATACCTTCCATCAGTATTTTTTTAAAGAAAATGAAAAAGGTCATCATTGATCCCACATTTTGACGTCTAATCGCTTTACGTCAATTTGTTACGTTGGTACGTAGAACATTGTTACCGTTTTTATTTATTTATTTATTTATTTATTGGCAAAACGCTTACACAAATTGCAACACAAATGGTTCTAATGTACGTGCTAATTACAAGAAGCCAAACAGACCCAGTGACATTTCTCTGACTGTGTAGATCTTAAACTGACTGAGAAGAAGCAAAGTCTGGTAATAAATCAAGCTAGCTATATTGTGTTTAATTTTGAATCCAAACAATCTATTTGGCTTATAATCATGAAATGACTATGTAGTTGTTGTCTATTAATATTTCATTGTAACAGCGATCATCTATGATCTAACAAGTTTTAATATTTTACCCTTATTACTTTTTGTGCTGGGCATTTCACACACACACACACACACACACACACACACACACACACATATATATATGTGTGTGTGTGTGTGTGTGTGTGTGTGTCTTTCATTTACATAGGGGTACTGACGGGGTTCATTGTAACAATGAAAATTGTCATTTCTCTATAAACAACATGTTTGCACTCTTTATAAAATAAAATAAGAAATAAATTGGTACACATTTTATGAACATATGCACGTCAACTCCTTTTCAATTTTCCTGATAATCAACCTTTGGGGGCGAATACATCGACTTAACAGTATTCCTGGAAATACAGTAGTAACTGTAGTAGAACGCCATATGTAGTAATAACTGAATGTCAGTTGTAGTAAGGGCACGTTATATGTATTAAAATTGCCGCTGTATAATAGTAACGATTCTGTTATATGTAACAAAAAGTGTACGAAACGTGGTAATTTTGAAGCTCAACTTTGCTTTTAACTGTCGAAAACGATCTAGAGAATAATATAAAAGTTTACTTATTGAGGCACGCATGCGCGCTTCACTTTACCATAAGTCCATCTGGAAATGGACAACTTGGTAACATAAAAACGAAATGAGTGATATTTGAGATTAATGGTACATGTTTTATAGGCCTGTCCAGGGATAACATTATAACTGTACATATATAAGTCTGGATAAAGTCTGGATTACATTTGTTAATCGAAACAACAATCCATTACATCTCATCAATAATTCACTCTCCGTTTCTAGTTTCAAAGTGATTTCTAATGGGGTATAGAATTAAATGATATTAACATTTTTATAAATATTTAAACACGAAAACCTGTATATTCATACACAAGTAATGTATAACCATTTCTTTTTTTAGTACTCAGGACTAAAAGTTAATGCTTTGCTTGCATGGAAACAAACAAAATTAGCTTAAACACAAAAGACACATACACACATACATACAAGCCGGCATATTTTGAGATTTTTATTGTAAGTAACAAATAATGCCGATCTTTTGCTCATATTAATATTCAATCGAAATCAAAATACGAAAGCGGAACGACAGGTTTTGTTGTTTCACCTATGTCATGTTCAAAGCTAACATAACTGTCTTTATGCATCCACTTTAAAAAACGCGTGACTGTAATGCGCGCTTGCATATTATATAAAAATAACAAAGTGCCATAAAACCTCGTTCCCAGGGGACAAATTAAAGTTGTTTAGATGCATTTGACATACATGAACAAATTCAAACAGAATGTAATTGTGAAATGTTTTAGAGCATTGATGTCATTATATGTTTTTACTTTACACTTAGACATTCAGAGTGTTAAGTTATGTTACTAATATTCGTTAGAATAGAAATAATTAGAGACGATTCTTTGAAAAATTATATTTTGTCGTTAGGATATAAATATTTAACCGGAATATTCTTTCATTATTCCGATATTCCCATCGTTGATCCTGATCAATAGAGTTTTCTACATAATTATCATAAATAAGTCCCATGTATATTACCACAAAAACTACACTTATTTTGTTATTATTTTTTGCCAATTAAGTTGCTAATTGATGCTTGATTGCTGCACGCTCTCTGATAAATGCTGGTAAAATTGCTAAAATTTTATGTACTAAACATGTGAAATGTCACTAAACGCCAGTTCGAATTCTTTAAAAAAAATATTTTTTAATAAATAGTATAATGAAATTTTTAAGATGAATTAAATACATGTATAAAGTTTCAAACACATACTCTTAGCTTATTCTCGGTTTTAATTTTGTCCCCTAAAAAGTTAAGGAATATTAAACCTGGATGGCATAATGTATTTTACAAAATAGACAAAAACAGAACATCAAAAAATATCACAAGAGAAAAAATACACCATAGACACAGACACGCGTCACAAAACAACACCAGGAACGAATCATAAAACAAATGATGGAGACACAACAAAACATTACAAGACAACACCAGGCACGAATCATAAAACACGCGATAAACAGGGACACAACAGAACATTACAAGACAACATCAGGAACGAATCATAAAACACATGATGAACAGGGACACAACAGAACATCACAAGACAACACCAGGCATAAATCATAAAACACATGATAAACAGGGACACAACAGAACATTACAAGACAACATCAGGAACGAATCATAAAACACATGATGAACAGGGACACAACAGAACATCACAAGACAACACCAGACATGAATCATAAAACACATGATAAACAGGGACACAACAGAACATCACAAGACAACACCAGACATGAATCATAAAACACATGATAAACAGGGACACAACAGAACATCACAAGACAACATCAGGCATAAATCATAAAACACATGATAAACAGGGACACAACAGAACATTACAAGACAACACCAGGAACGAATCATAAAACACATGATAGAGACACAACAGAACATTACAAGACAACACCAGGAACGAATCATAAAACACATGATGAACAGGGACACAACAGAATATCACAAGACAACCCCAGACATGAATCATAAAACACATGATAAACAGGGACACAACAGAACATCACAAGACAACACCAGACATGAATCATAAAACACATGATAAACAGGGACACAACAGAACATCACAAGACAACATCAGGCATAAATCATAAAACACATGATAAACAGGGACACAACTGAACATTACAAGACAACACCAGGAACGAATCATAAAACACATGATAGAGACACAACAGAACATTACAAGACAACACCAGGAACGAATCATAAAACACATGATGAACAGGGACACAACAGAACATCACAAGACAACACCAGACATGAATCATAAAACACATGATAAACAGGGACACAACAGAACATCACAAGACAACATCAGACATGAATCATAAAACACATGATAAACAGGGACACAACAGAACATTACAAATTAACGCCAGACATGGATACAACATCACGAAACAACACCGGGTATAAAACATAAAACACGTGATATACAGGGATACAACATCACAAAACAACACCAGGTATAAATCATAAAACACATGGTAGGCTGAGACACAACACAACAGAACAAAAAACCCCAGGTATGAATCATAAAACACATGATAGGCTGGGACATAACACAACAGAACAAAAAACACCAGGAACGAATCATAACACACATGGTAGGCTGGGACACAACACAACAGAACAAAAAAACACCAGGTATAAATCATAAAACACATGGAAGGCTGGGACACAACATCACAATACAACACCAGGTATAAATCATAAAACACATGGTAGGCTGGGACACAACACAACAGAACAAAAAACACCAGGTATGAATCATAAAACACATGGTAGGCTGGGACACAACACAACGGAACAAAAAACACCAGGTATGAATTATAAAACACATGGTAGGCTGGGACACAACATAACAGAACATAAAACACCAGGTATGAATCATAAAACACATGGAAGGCTGGGACACAACACAACAAAGCAACACCAGGTATGAATTATAAAACACATGGAAGGCTGGGACACAACATCACAAAACAACACCAGGTATAAATCATAAAACACATGGTAGGCTGAGACACAACATCACAAAACAACACCGGGTATAAATCATAAAACACATGGTAGGCTGGGACACAACACAACAGAACAAAAAACACCAGGTATTAATCATAACACACATGGAAGGCTGGGACACAAAATCACAAAACAACACCGGGTATAAATCATAACACACATGGTAGGCTGGGACACAACACAACAGAACAAAAAACACCAGGTATGAATCATAAAACACATGGTAGGCTGGGACACAACACAGCGGAACAAAATAACACCAGGTATGAATCATAAAACACATGGTAGGCTGGGACACAACACAACGGAACAAAAAACACCAGGTATGAATCATAAAACACATGATAGGCTGGGACACAACACAACAGAATAAAAAACACCAGGTATGAATCATAACACACATGGTAGGCTGAGACACAACACAACAGATAAAAAAAACCCCAGGTATGAATCATAACACACATGGTAGGCTGGGACACAACATCACAAAACAACACCGGGTATGAATCATAAAACACATGGAAGGCTGGGACACAACATCACAATACAACACCAGGTATAAATCATAAAACACATGGTAGGCTGGGACACAACACAACAGAACAAAAAACACCAGGTATGAATCATAAAACACATGGTAGGCTGGGACACAACACAACGGAACAAAAAACACCAGGTATAAATCATAAAAAACATGATAGGCTGGGACCCAACACAACGGAACAAAAAACACCAGGTATGAATCATAAAACACATGGTAGGCTGGGACACAACACAACGGAACAAAAAACACCAGGTATGAATCATAAAACACATGGTAGGCTGAGACACAACACAACAGAACAAAAAACACCAGGTATGAATCATAAAACACATGGTAGGCTGGGACACAACACAACGGAAAAAAAACCCCAGGTATGAATCATAAAACACATGGGTGGCTGGGACACAACACAACAGAACAAATCAACACCGGTCAATCAAGTATGTTTCACTTGAAACCCCTTTTTGATACTTTGGAACCACTTTACATAAAAGTATTGCTAACAAAAACAGAAGTTAGTGTTGGCTGGTTGTATTATTGTTTAACGTCGC